>JBBPDJ010000008.1:13042015-13060817 GCA_037974625.1 Cucumis cinereus | reverse complement strand
AACAAAATCCAACACACAGTTTATAAAGAAATTTCAAACCAAAATCATAAGCGGAAGCAAAAGTCTCATGGTCCCTTTCAAAATAGTCAATGGTTCCACTTGCTCCTCTCGATCCATTCCTACCTTTGCCTGAAATAAAACATAGAAAGGAATGAGTATAAAAATACCCAGTAGGAACACCACTACAGATTCCACTGGGTAACTGTTAACTTTCCCTAATGGCTTGTACTTTGCGACGTTCAGTCGGATGGTTGAGTATTGACAAATATGTTGGAACAGGCCTCGTACCGAGTCCCTTCACGACCCTGTCACAGCAAAACGCCATACAGGCTTGCCCTCAGAACGAATGTCGAAACAGGCCTCGTACAGACCCCCTTCTCGACCTTCAGTGACGGGGTGCCACGCAGGCTGGTCGACTAAACGCCACATAGGCTAGCCGACGATACGCCACACAGGCTGGTCAACTAAACGCCACACAGGCTAGTCGACGATACGCCACACAAGCTGGTCGACTGTCGCCACACAGGCTAGTCGACGATACGCCACACAAGCTGGTCGACTGTAGCCACACAGGCTAGTCGACGATACGCCACACAAGCTGGTCAACTGTCGCCACATAGGCTAGTCGACGATACGCCACACAAGCTGGTCGAATGTCGCCACACAGGCTAGTCGACGATATGTCACACAGGCTGGTCACTGGCTAGTCAGAATCCAATCGTCACACGACTTGAAAACTGACCTGTCGTCTCCCACCAAGTACAAACTATTAAGTAAATTAACAGAAACCGTATCCAATTAATCCAGTACAAGTATTGATGATCATAGTAATCAAACATTTCTCATGCAACAGATATCACAGGTAAACGGTACCATAAATCATACATAAACCAACAGATTTATAAGCCAGATAAATCCAATTCCAACACTCTAAACAGGCACAGAAAATCATCTTAACACCTTATACGCCAAAAGCGTAGATTCGGTAGGAGTAATCCTTACCTCAAATTACCGAGATTCCGTTGATCGAATTAGCTCCCAAAAGACCATAAACACACAAGAAATTCAAATTAATACTTTTTCCTTCCAACAAAAAATATTAAACAATTCCAACCGTCACTACTCACTTTCGAACTCACCAACAAACCAACAACGAGCAAAAGGCAGTGGAGACAAGAGGTGACAAAACTTCAGAGACTTGGCTCGGCTCGGCTCGGCTCGGCTCAGGCGATGGAGTTCGGCTGGTGCATCGACGGAGAAAATGCGACAGACGGCATCGGCTTACCAGATCTGGTGGCGTGCGGGCGACGTCGTCTGACGGAACGGCGGGGCGAGGCAAAACGGACGGCTCGCGGCTACAGACGACGACAAGGCACGGCTAACGACGATGGATCTAGCGTGACTTGCGACGTCGTGGTCTCGGTTGGAGCAGATCCAGTGCGGAGCGGCTGGCGATGGAGCTTCAGCGTGAGGCGCAGATCCGGCGCCCGGCTGCGAGCATGGGAGCGGATCTGGCTCGGGCAAGACGCGTGCGAGTGGATCTGACTAGCGGATTGTTCGACCGTGCGGCTCCCTAAGTGGCGCGACTTTGCAAGTGGGGAGGCGTTCGGCTGCGGGCAGATCTGGGGAGAAAACGGCTCGGATGGAGAGCGGCTGCTAGGAGGGCACGTCGGCTGAGCGTTTGGCTTGGCGTCCTTCAAGACACGCGGACGAACCGACTCTGCGAGCGGTTGACGACGCGTGCGGCGATGGCATCTGAGGGCGGCGACAGCTATGGAGGAGAAGGGTGGCGGCTAGGGTTTGATGAAGAAGAAGATTTGAGAGGTTGCCCTATTCCCAAAGTGTTTTTAAAAAAATAAACAATAATAATAATAATAAAATATTATTATTATCATCATTTATATTTCTTATTCTTTTTATTCCAAAACTATACCTTCTTCTTTTTCTTCTTTAAAACTTCTCATTCCCCTCTCTCCTCATTAAAATCACCTTTTCTTTTTCTCTCTCCAACCACACCACATAACCCAAAAATAATTATTTCCCAACAACCCAAAAAAATCATATATAACATCCCAATAATTCAAAATTTATGAATTAACGTTTTGGAATTGAACAATAAAATTCCAATTTACTTTGAATAAATTTGGGATGTTACAGCTTATAGGCTTCAACCTACCTGGAAAGTAAATCAAATTTCAGACAGGGAGCAAAATACTCTAACAGATGCTTTCAAGGTGGAGTTTGTTGGATTTATGAAAGTATAACTGTTTTTCAGTTTCTATAACAACTTTGTAACTACTTTTCTTTCTCTATAAATAGTTGATTTTCATAAGCTTTTAATGAGGCTGTAATAGGAAAAATTCAGATAATTACCTTGTAATTACTTTCAACAATCTGAATAAAATCTTCTTGCTCCCTTCAGAGTGGATGTAGGACATAGTGCTGAACCACTTAAATCCGTGTGTTCATCTTCTATCTTTCTTCTACTTCTTACTTCTTGCTTTCTTTTCTTCTCTTCACAAGCTTTCTATTTTCTTTGTGTATGTTCTGTGAACTGAGTTCTTTTACACATAAGAAATCAAACCCATTTTCTATTTGGGTTTTCTACACAATAAAGTGCAGTGTCTGTTGGTGCTTTGCATACCTCACACGTGGAAGCCACTGAGGTTGAGAGTTTGTCACTTCAGCTCTTCCTCTTCCTTCTTTCACTAACTCTTCATCTTCCTTTATGCAAAATGAATTATAGGATTCCAACAACTTCTCACCTCTCCAACCTTGGAGTCCCTTTAATTTCTCTTTTTTTTTAAAAAAAAAAATTAAAAGTATTTTTGTTCTAACAATATTAAAATAATCACATGATCAATCTTTTTTTGTTTTAAATTAGTTCAATCACCATCCTAGTCGATCTTTCGTTAACCCACTAACGGGTCTGTTATCTCAAGGACTAAAATTGAGCACTACTAAAATCTCAGGGACAAAAGTGTTAGATTTTGAAACATAAAAACCAAATAGAAACTAAACCCTAAACCTAGGACCAGAAGAGTATTTTCCCTAAAAATTAAATTGACTAACAAATGTAAATGTTTTACAATGTATAAATGTTTATGACTAAGACATTCATTTAGATTAATTTTAATATTTTACAATCACAATGTTTACATTATTAAATAAGTAAGTTTAATTCGACTCGACATCGTTTAAGACAAATTACTTGAGTTAGAGATGATGGTGTTGATCCAATATGGACAACATATAAAGGAAATGATTCAACTTTGTTATTATATTATAGTTGACATCTAGAATTTATTGTATTAGATGACATAATATTTTGATCAAATGATTTTTATGTTTAATGTACAATGTATATATGTGTATATATATATCAAACAATAATATATATATTGTTTGGAGATATTGTTTGATAATAATGTATATTATTATTGCAAAAAAAACAAACAAACAAACAAGAGACGAGAAACAAAAGATAGTTATAAAACAAAATTATGTTTATGTTTCTTTTGCTCAATAAAACAGAGTCATGTTTCTTATTCTTAAAAAAGAATAAACAGGAAACGAGAAACATAAAGCGGGAACGTTATCAAACGAGTCATAAGTGACTTTTTCTCTTCGTCATTCACTACCTCTCCCTCCTCCTTTATGAAAATGAATTACTGAATTCCAACAACTTCTTACCTCTTCAACATTGGAATCCCTCCAATTTCGTTATCTCTTTCTCTCTTTTTTTTTAAAAAGAATTTTTATCCTAATAATATTTCCCGAACTTGTTTGCCCTTTCCTTACTACTAATTCCAAATTGTTTATTGCAATTTCCTTCTACGGGTTGTTAGGAGTGTAAACAAAATATCATGTTGGTTAGGGAAATAAGTGATAATGAGTATATAAGTGTGGACAACTATCTCCATTAGCATGAGACCTAACGAAGTAAAACAAAAAACAAAGTCATGTGAATGTCTGCACAAAGTGAACAATATCGTATCACTATGGACATATTTGGAGGTTCGTTATCCCTAACTCATTTGAGTCCTGAACTAACTTAATTGTTGAGATTTAAATATGTGGTTGCAACAATTACAGAGGTGGAAGCCTCAAAGGACTAATTAGAACTTGAGTTTTCAATGCTAGGTTTACTTTTATTGATTTGTAGGTTTATCATTACTTTAGATTGGTCATCAAATTAATGTACTCAAGATGTATTTTAATACCGTAAGGGTTAAATTAGGTATGCAACAAATAAAACAAGGAAAAATTACCCTTTTGGTGTCTAAATTTTAGCGAATATCTGCATTTAGTCTCTAAGTTTTCAAATTAGCCATTTCAGTCCTGGAGTTTTCAAAAACAAGTTTAAAAGATCCCTCTAAACAAAAAAATCATTGAAATTATTATTTTTTTAATCTTTATCTTTTCACTTTCCTCTTTATAGTTCTCTCTCATTCTCTCTTTTATCTCCATTACACATAAGCCCTAAACCCTACATATAAATATATGTAATGGAGATGAAAGAGAGAAAGAGAGAAGGAGAGAGAAAGGGTGAAGAAGAAAAGGAGAACTAGGAAGAGGAGAGAGAAAATATCAAAAGTAAAAAAGGCTTCAATTTAATTTTTTATATTAAATTTAATGATTATTTTTTATTGGAAATGACCTTTTAAATCTATATTGAAAACTCAAGGACTAAAATAGCTAATTTGAAAACTTAGGGACTAAATGTATCTATTGATCAAAACTTAGGGATCAATAAGGTAGTTTTCCCTAAAAACAATATAAGAGCGGAGCTCAGACACAAGAAGTTGCTTTCGACCCGAGACATAGAGCAAAACCTATAAAATTACAGTGTTGCTTTTAAATAACCTAAGCTACACTAGCCACGTAGATATAGGTGTAGGGACTTAGAAGGTCCAATATGTGTAGAATATGGGTTACCTTAGTGCATTGTGTGATTGCATCTAATTTATATTTTCGTATTAGCCTATACCTCCTTAAACTATGCATGATTGTATTTAAACTCTCATTTTATCGTATTTGAATTTTAGTTTTTTATATATTTTATTTGTTGTCTTTACCATTTCAAAACTCATCAAAATTTTTTTTGGTTACTTGTTTCTACAATTACAATTATGAGGACTCAAAAAAACCGATCAACTTATCCTTAGATGAACTGATTAATTACATGTATTATTATTTCATCAAAACATATATATTTACACAATAAATATGTTACAAACAAAAATGATGCTAACACAAAATACAAATGTCAAGCACGATGACCGAATAACATAATATCAAACAACAACGAGAAACATCACGAGACATGAATATCGGTAACTAATTTTTTGTGCAATATCACTTATGTTTGTACTAATTTTTTGTTTGTTTGTTTGTTTTTTTTTAAATTTTATATTTGTAAGTTGGCAAATTTAAAAATGTAAGAAAATAGATGTGTGTTCCTTTAGGAGAAGTTCATCGGTTTGCTTCTTCCCGCCTTTTGCGTCTCTCCACGTCCAGAACTTTCCGTTTAGGCTGAGCACCTTCTCCAAGGCAAGGCTTCCGCCATAGCCACCCAACAATCAAAGCTTCTCAACTCTACTCTTCCTTTCCTGTAGAATACTATAAAGAGTGTAGCAAAGCATAGTTGAGACGGATGTGCGGAAGAGCCCGTTGTACTCTTCGAGCTGATGACATCACCAGGGCCTGCCACCGCACCGGCGGCCCCGTCCGCTCCCTCAACATGGACCGGTAACATCATTCACTTTTTCCTCATTTCGTTCTGCTTAACTGTATTTGAGTGTTTTGTCACTATTTGTGGGAATGTTCTGAACTTACCGGCTTCGATGCTTTATTTATTTAGTTTTCGTCCGCTGTTCAATGCCTCCCCGGGCTCGGATTTGCCGGTTGTTCGTCGAGACGATGAATCCAGTGATGGAGGAGTCGTCCTACAGTGCATGAAATGGGGGCTTATTCCTAGTTTTACTGAGAAATTTGAGAAACCTAATTACTTCAAGATGGTGAGTTCTCCACTTTTGTTTTTTGGCCTTTACCTGGTTGTGTTGTGTATAATTTTATTTTGAAATTACAGTTACTATTTATGTTACCTATGATTAGTAAGAATTGTAGGCAGTGTAATTTTCGACAAAAGAATGGGTACTATTGTTCAAAATATCAATGACCTTACTTGAACACGATCTATTCTACTTGAACACGATCTATTCTATAGGTTTTACGATTGTATTGTGTTCTATAATTTTGTACTGTGTTTGTATATTAATATTTAGGGTAAGCAATGATTTAATTTGTGTTTTCATACGATCAATAAATTATGATTCTCGTTTTTCATAAAAAAAAAACCATGTTCGTATCGTTGAACATGATCATTTAATTTGCTTTTGTGTCTCACATCCATATCCATGGTTCTTAGGTTTGTGTTAGGAATTTGTATTATTGAAGATGAATGTTTTATGATAAATAAACTATGAGCACTAGCCAATCTATGTTTGCCTTATTATCTAGTATCTGCAATGTGCAGTTCAATGCTCGCTCAGAGTCGATACGTGAAAAGGCTTCTTTTCGCCGTCTAGTTCCTAAAAGAAGGTGCCTTGTGGCAGTGGAAGGGTATACTTTTGGAGAACCTCGAACTTTTTTATTTATATCAATGTGTGGTTGTGTTCAGCATCTGTCTTTACTCTTGCACAAACACCCTTATAACCTCAGTTCTATGGTAGGTTCTACGAGTGGAAAAAGGACGGATCAAAAAAGCAGCCGTATTATATCCATTTTAAGGATGGCCAGCCACTTGTTTTTGCTGCTTTATATGATTGTTGGGAAAACCCTGAAGGCATGTTTCTTTTATGATCAAGCAAAAGATAACTTTAGATAACTTTGCCCTAATAGTTTGTCTTCACTGTATCAATGTTTTTTTTTTGTTATCCTAAAAAAGGTTTTAAATTACTTGTACTAGCTTCAGTTGGCTTATCCATTTTTTTGAACTTCTAGACTGGGTACTAACACTGATTTATCCAAGTTTTCTTCAATATCTGGTAACTCAGGTATCTGGATTTGATAAGTGGTATCATTGACCAGATATTGAATGTACTTCCTAGGAAGACCTATAATGTTTCTGATTAATCCATGGATTAATTTATTACTGTTTTTGCAGGTGAATTACTTTACACTTTTACCATTCTTACAACTTCATCATCTCCAGCTTTGGAGTGGTTGCACGGTCAGTCCTATCTTTTCTTAGTGCTGTTTTAGATCATGTTTGCAACTGAATTTGAATACTGATAGGGATATGATGGAAGTTATTGTCAATCTTTGATGTGGTTGCAATAATTTCTATATTCTAATTGAAAAGATTATAACATTAATGCCAAATTGTACAAGGGTGAAACTAACCTGAGGGGTGGTTTGAGGATTATAAGGAATTCCTGCTAGCCTTGATAAAAAAACCGAAGAATGTTAGGACGTAGGTGATAGATTTAAGTATCCTCTGGGAAGCAATCATTAGAAGTACATATATTTCTAGAGTTCCAAACATCCCAAAAAATAGTAGCCATTTTCTTTCTCTGCAAGCTTCTTACACTCACATCATACGTAAGGAAGAAGAATTTGACAAAGGAAAGTTTAGGAGCAGCCTACTTGAAGTTACTGTCAGGTGATATACCAAAATCTCTTCCAAATTCTTGGGTAAAGGGGCAGTATATGAATAAATATACTATCTTCTCTCCTTTTTGAAAATGTCACACGTATAGGCTAAGCCACGCTTCTTTGGGGCATATAATTTGTTTAGGCAAGAAATGAATGTCCATTAATATTAAAAGAAGTGAATATGATATCAACCATATCTAGCCGCCAAGCCTTGTAAAAATTATTCCCAATTGGCACTAAATTGATAAAATAATAAATTTTAGATGAGGGAGAATTTGATTGTTTAGTGGCTGATGGGTGATCTGTTTAGATAGGATGCCTGTAATTTTGGGTGACAAAGAACGGATGGATATGTGGTTGAATGATTCTTCATCGTCTAAGTATGATACTGTCCTAAAACCTTATGAGGCTCCTGATTTGGTAAGAGCTTTTTGAAAAGAGAATAGTGACTTATGTTAATAATTCATTAATTTTGTTTTTAAATATGAAAAATAATTCATTAACGTTTAAAATGTAAATGTCAGGTATGGTACCCTGTAACTCCATCCATGGGGAAGCCTTCATTTGATGGGCCAGACTGCATCAAGGAGGTATCTCATCTCGCTCGTTCTTTTTGATTTGATTGAAAGCTTTTCCATCCTAGTTTAAGTTTAAAAGTTATAGCATGTTGCTGGAGAAAATTTGAGTTACATTGCCCTTGTAGATTATATGATGATTTAGTTTCTTCAGGAACAATTTATCTGAGATCGTCTATTTCTTCATTCACGTTTCTCACCTCCCGTGGAACATTTCAGCTAGTTTGTTTGTTCTTTTAAATTTTATTTTGTTTTCTGATTTATCATGATTGATGATCATATATATCATCTGTATAGAAATGTACTGTCGTGGTGATTGAAGTAGCGGATATAATACATAGATCGAAGCTTATTTTAATGCCTCTCTTCGTGATTTTGCAAGAAATTACTTGTGCAGTGATGTGATTGCTTCTTATCTTGATATTAGATAAAATGTTAGTGCGCCAAAGTGATGATTGAGTTTGTTGATTGGGATTGTTCCTGCTCTGATGTGAATGTGACAAATGTTGTATAGTTGATACATGAAATGGAGTTTGTTTGCGAGACAATCTTTGGGACAAAAACAATTTTTTTTTCAAAATGTTCAAATAGCATTATGTTGTCATCAATTCTGTTTTCGAATAAGTTGAAAATCACTGGAATTTATATTTTATTTGTATTCCAGTTTGTTTGTGTAGACTTGCACCCGTCTTCTTCTCCTCTGGTGAGTGACAATTGAAATTTGCTTCATCAATATTGAAAATAACTAGACCAAAATATAGGAGAATAATACTCATTCTCTACGTTAGAGTTCAATATATATAGGCATATATGAAAGTTTTAAACTAAGAATATTAAAATTACCGTTAAGGGTAAAAGACTAAAAAGATACCGTTAAACGGTAGAAAAGCGAACACAAGGTTTACGTGGAAAACCCTAGAACAAGGAGAAAAAACCACTATAGAGAGTCTATTTTCACACACAGTGAAAGTTGCTAGAGAAGACAACTTTATAGGCTCTAGCAAGCCCTAATACAAAAAGGAAATAAACTTAGGGTAAAGTAAAATACTAAAATACCCTCGAGGCTATAAACTATCAACAAAACCCCTTGTTTTCGACTCTCCCCCTCAAGTTGGGGCGTAGATGTCAATCATACCTAACTTGTTAACACATGAGTCAAAACTTGACCCGAGTAACCCTTGGTGAGAACATCAGCAACTTGTTGACTAGATGGAATATGTGGAATACAAATACTATCATTGTCCAATTTCTATTTTAGAAAGTGTCTGTCAATCTCCACATGTTTCGTTCTATCACGTTGTACAAGATTATTGGCTATACTTATAGCCGCTTTATTATCACAATAGGGCTTCCTAGGTAAAACACAGTCTTAGTGAAGATTAGACAAAACTTTCTTGAACTAGATTTCTTCACAGATTTCCAAACTCGTAGCTCTGTATTTAGCTTTAGCACTGCTTCTAGCAACCACACTTTGTTTCTTACTTCTCCAAGTAACTAGGTCGGACCCAACTCCCTTCGAAGATAAGAGCCTCAAAGGAACGTCCTGACAATTGATGCCTTCTTGTCACTCCATCTTTTGTATTGTAGTAATAGCTATTTCGGTGCTAAAAAGTATCCTTTAAAGATTATGTCCTCTAGCTTAAACTTACCTAAGACAGAAGAAGAAATCACATCTTCCGGTAAGTAAGTTATTTCGGGTTGTTCAATCATTTGATAACTAGAGTCATTCTTTGATAAATGACCATTGAGTCAGACTGAATAGAATTTGATCAATCCTTTTTTCTACTGTTAAGGTGGAGAACTGAACCAAGAATTCTCTTTCACAGATTCCCAAACTCATAGCTCTGTATTTAACTTTAGCACTGCTTCTTGCAACAACACTTTGCTTCTTACTTCTCCAAGTAACTAGATTACCCCACACAAAGGGACAATCCCAGAGGGTAGATTTTTTGTCAATAATTGATCCTACCCAATTAGAGTCGGTATAAGCCTCAATGCATTTCTTGTCAGTTTTCCTGAACATAAGACCTTTACCTGGAGAGCTTTTCAAATATCTCGGAATTCGATTCACAACTTCTATATGTTCTTTGTAGAGTGCTGCATAAACTGACTAACAACTTTGACATCATAGGGAAATATCTGGTCTAGTGTGAAATAAGTAAATCAACTTTTCCATCAATACCTCCCTTTATCAACAGGAACTTTGTCAACAGAATCTCCCAGTTTCGCATTGAATTCAATAGGAGTGTCAGCAGGTCTACATCCAGTTATACCCGTTTCTTTTAACAGGTCAAGAGTGTATTTCCGTTGTGAGACAAAGATTCCTTCTCTTGATCTTGCCACCTCCATTTTGAGGAAATATTTTAGATTTCCTAGATCTTTGATCTCAAACTTATCAAGCATTTTCTTTTTCAGCCTGGTGATCTCAGCTGTTTCATCTCCTGACAAGACAATATCCTCTACATACACAATTAATACAACAATTTTTCCAGATATTGATCTTTTTGTAAACAACTTGTGATCAGAGTGTCCCTGAGTGAAACCTTGGGACTTAGCAAATGTAGTAAACCTATCGAACCACGCTCTCGAAGATTGTTTCAAACCATACATAGACTTCCTCAGTTTATAATACCTGATGATCAAACTGAGCTTCAAAACTAGGGGGGTGTTGGGGGGGGGGGGGGGCTCATATAAACTTCTTCTAATTCATCATTCAGAAATGCATTTTTCACATCAAGCCGATGGAGGGACCGTCTTTATTAACTGCAACAGAAAGAAGGACCCAAACCGTGTTTAGCTTCGCTATAGGGGAGATAGTCTCAGAATAATCTATCCCATAACTTTGAGTAAACCCTTTTGCTACAAGTTTAGCCTTGTACCTGTCTAGAGTTCTATCTGATTTATACTTCAGAGTGAACACCCACTTGCACCCAACTATTTTATGCCCTTTAAGAAAAGCACAAAGATCCCACGTATTATTCTTTTCAAGAGCTCCCATTTCTTACATGACGACACTCTTCCATTCTGGAATTTCCATAGCCATTTGCATGTTTTTCGGTATTGTTGTTGTATCAAGGTTGGCAGTGAATGCCCTTAACTCAGAAGACAGATTACCATAAGACAAAAAGCTATACATAGGTACTTGGTGCCCTTTCTCAATGCAATGGGCATGTCAAGAGAGATATCATAATTCCCTAATTTGTCTGATTCTTCATCTGTAATGGGTTTTTTATTACCTTTTCTAGCTTGAGGAAGAGTCTCACCCTCTTGTGTTTCTGTTGAAGTTTCATCACTGCTTGCAACCTCGTTATTCTTTGGAACTAAAATATCAGTTCTGTCATTCTCAGCCAAATCAACAATATCATCCTCAACACACAAGTTAGTTTTATCAGGGCTAGTAGTACCTCGAGCTTGTGTTGATTCAGATCCATGGACCGCAACCGACGGAGCAGTAGGGGACACCAATTCCTTTATGAGATTCTTCCTGTAGTAAGTTATCCGAGGGACTTGTTCAGTGGGTAGAACGGTGTCATAGGCACTCAGGATGGTTTCAAGAGGGTTAATGTTGTCATAGGTACTCAGGATGAGTTCAGGAAGGTCAATAAGGACTGAAGATGTGGACTAGTTAGTCTCTTCACTTGTACTCTCCCCCTGGAGATGACTAATGGGGAAGAAAGGTTGATCATTAAGAAATGTTACATCCATAGAGATGAAGTATTTTCGAGAAGAAGGTTGGAAGCATTTATAACCCTGCTAGTGAAGGGGATATCCAACGAAGACACATTTCTAAGCACTAAGGGTAAACTTAGTTTGGTTAGGACCATGACTATGAACAAAGACAGACACCCAAAAACCAGGGGAACATTAGGAATAAGCCTCATGGTAGGGTATGACTCCTTGAGGCATTGACAACAGGTTTGGAGTTGGAGGATACGGGAAGGCATCAATTTATAAGATGAGTTGTACTGCTGTAGTGAGAACTGCATCCCCCCATAAGTACGATGGAAGTGAAGCAGAGAGCATGAGAGGCCGTGCAACCTCGAGGAGGTGACAATTCTTTCTTTCAGCCACCCCATTCTATTGAGAGGTATAGGCACACGAGCTTTAGTGAACAATGCCTTTAGAAGACAAAAAATTCCGAAGGGTTAAGGAACTCACGACCATTATCACTACGAAGAATAGCAATTTTGGTGTTAAACTGAGTCTCAATAGCAATGTAAGATTGTTGAAATATTGATGAAACCTCAAATTTATCAGTGAGGAGAAAAACCCATATGAAATGAGTAGACCATCAATAAAGGTCACAAACCATCTTTTCCTTGAAGAGGTGGTAATACTCGAGGGACCAAACATCACTATGAATAAGTGGAAGGGCTGAGAAGGTTTGTAAGGTTGAGATAGAAAGGCGATTCTATGCTGTCTTGCACGAATGCACACATCACAATTCACAAGATAGAGAAGAGGCATCAACTTTATTAAATAAATAAGAAAATAAATATTTCACATATTGGAAATTTGGGTGACCAAGGCAAAAATGCCACAACATACAATCTTTTTTTGAAGTTGAAAAATAAGAAGACAACAAACTAGTCCTATATCAGTTCTTGGAGGGAGCATTGTTGTCAAGGAGATAGAGTCCCCTATTATGCTAGGCAATGCCAATTGTCTTCCCCGAGCTTAAGTCCTGAAAGAAAACATTATCTGATGAGAAGACAACTTGACAATTCAAATCTCAGTTATCTTACTAATAGATAGTAAATTGTAAGATATTTTGGGTATCTGCAACACATTTTGTAAAGTTAAACCATCAAAGGGAGAAATATGACTCTTGCCCGCAATAGGAGCAAAGATCCATATGCAATCCAACTCTTTTCATTACTAGCACTCAGAAGATATGATAGAAAATTATCATAGGATTCAGTCAAATGATCTGTAGCGGTGAATCAAGTATCCATGGTTTCTTACCATTTATGTTGAGGAGACTTTATGTTTGAGAGGTACTTGATTGAACAACAACCCCAAGGGATGAGACACCAGGGTCACCTTAACAATTCACTTGAGGTTGTGGCTGGGGGGCACTCGCCGATTCACTCATAAGAGCCCGACCAGGTAACTTCTAGCATCGTTCTTTCGTATGGCAGGGTTTTTTGCAATGTTCACACATTGGGGTCTGTTTCCCATTTTTCTTGTCACTATTAGAACCAGATTATGTTGCACTGAAAGCAGCAAAATCAGTAGCAGATACCGTCATGATGTTCATAGCACTAACTCTGTCTTCCTTTAGACGCACCTCAGAACACACTTCCATAAGATAAGGTATAGACCTCTGTCCCAATATACAACCTAGCATTACATCGAACTTGGAGTTCAAACCAGCTAGGAAATCATAAGTACGATCGACTTCCTCAATTTTGGAATACTGATTACCTCCACACAGACAATCCCAGATAATTTCACGACACAAATCCATCTCCTGCCAGAATAGGGACAATTTGTTAAAGTATGAAGTGAATTGCATCGTCCTCTGTTTGCTCATGAGCTTGTTTACGCAGAGTGTAAAGACGAGACACATTTTGTCTTTTAGAAAATAATTTCTGAACTCCATCCCAGATATCTTGAGCAGTCCCAACATACAACAACAATTTCCCTATCTGAGGTTCCATACTACTAATCAGTAGTGATCGAAGCAAGGAGTCTTCTCCTTTTCAAATGCGCTCTTGAGGATCCCCTTGTCTAGGTCTTGGTATCTCACCAGTTAGATACCCAAACTTGTGACGCCCTTCAAGGATCATTTTAATGGACTAAGTCTAGGAGAAACAATTCTGACCATTCAACTTTTCTCCTGCAATTAATCCTGTGGAATTTTTCATAGAGCCAGACAAATAGTTTGCAGTAGTTAAAGTAGGAAAAGAGGTTACCAAATTCTTTGGATACATCGGCAAATCGGAAGGAATGTCAGAATTCACTGTACTGGAATTTAGGTTTGTGGAAGCACCTAGGGCTGCCCCAAGAGTAGCGATTTGTTGCTGAAAACTTGTCTAAAGGTTAGCCAACTGTTGTACCATTACTGGGGATGAACCAACTGAACCTTGATGTTCATAACTAGGCGACGCATGATGTCCACCCGGTTGCTACGAGAAGTTTGTTGGCACGATAGGGAATTTACCTCTGTGGTAGGCGGACGACTCACTAATCTTGGTTTTCTAGTGTATGTTTCGGCTAGGGTTTTCATCAAAGGGTTGTGGTGGCGCTAGAATTGGATGGATATGCAAGGATTGAAGATAATGATTAACAGCGGCTTGGACAGTAGTGGCAATGATGGCAACAGAAAAATCAGCGTCTCCGATGACTTCGGGGGTAGAGGCAGCGACAATTGTGGTTGAAGCAAGACTAGTGCAGAACTAAGGTTATCTTGCACCTGTTGGTTTTCGCCAATGACGGCTAGAGTTTCGTCACCACGCTCTGATTCCATGTTAAACGGTAGAAAAGAGAACACAAGGTTTTCGTGGAAAACCCTAGAACAAGTAGAAAAAACCACGATAGACAATCTCTTTTATTATTTTCACACACAATGAAAGTTACAAGAGAAGACAACTTCATAGGCTCCAGCAAGCCCTTATACAACAAAGGAAATAAACTTAGGATAAAGTAAAATACTAAAATACCTTTGGAGCTATAAACTATCAACAAAGCCCTTTTATTTCCAAGGGATACTATATTTACACATATTACATCTGCAACAATTGAGCTATGCTGAATTGGTCACTTGTGTTAAAGATTTGATTGGTTAGACAATATTCTTTTCGTCTTTATTTTTGCAAAATATTCTCATGGATATTTTATTCTTAAAAGAGAAAAGTGGTTCAGATATTTTGGGTTATGTTTGGAAATTCTCAATTAAAAGATATTCTTAAATTTTGAATATTTGATAAAAGATATTCTTATTTTTTGGGAATAATCAATAAAAGATATTTGACTTTATCTTTTGAAGATACTCTTTATTTGATATAAATATATGGAATTTTCGGCAAAATCGGGCGCGAAAAAATACATGATATTCAGAGAGTTTTGATGAAAGCTGCAGAAGAAGGTATGAAGGCTATGGTTTAATACTTCCAATCGTACTATGCTTTATATGTTTTGACAGAATATGTAGTTGATTACTCTGTCATTAACTCTGTGGAGAACAATGTGGCAAGAGCTGTATGAGTTAGGGGAAGCCTAACTTTTTTGTATCACATGCACTAATTCAGGGGGAGCCTTTTCGGTGAAGATATAAGATGAACTTTCAGCAGATAGTTTTTAGTGATAGTCTAAAATCTGTTCTATATGAATGAAGTTAAATAAGTTCATGAATGTCAGTTTATCGTTATTTTATTGTAATCACATAAGACTCTTGTTGAGCTAATATATCATTATTCTTAATCGGGCATATAAATCCCCAGATGTAGGTGGTATCCACCGAACTGGGTTACCAAACTTCTGGTGTTCTTTATGTTGTGTTATTTTGTATCTTTAGCTGTTTTCCATGTTATTAGCATAACTGCTAACTAGACGTTATTGGATAAACAAGACTAATTTATTTAATCTTGTTTTCTCAACTTGTGTCAAGAAAGAAACTAACAATTTTTTTTAAAGGACTTTCATATCAGTCAAGTGAACATGAAACTCAAATGTTATCTGATTTTTATCTTTTGGGGAATTTGATCAGTAACTTTGTTTTCTAAAATATTTGCAATCATATATTTTCGTAGAAGTTATTATGATTTTAGCGTTCTTTAAAAACAATTGCTAATGTAGCATTAAACAATATGCTTTTATTTCAAGTGATAGTCACAGTCCTCGTTGATTTACATTAACCTTATATAGATCCAAAAAGTAACATTATTATGTATTCTTTGTAGATACAGCTAAAGAATGATGGAAGCAGTCTCATCTCCAAATTTTTCTCTGCAAAAGAGATAAAAAAGGAACATTCGGACTCACAAGAGAAAACTTCCTGTACCACATCTGTGAAGCCTGAGGCATCTCCAAGTCTACAAGAACACAAAAGAGAAGTAAATCTTGGAGCTTCATCTGAAAAATCAAAGGATCGTCTTGCAAAGTGTTCATCTGATACTTCAGTGACATGTCAAATAAAACGAGACCGTGAAGACATCTCATCCGACTCGAAAAGTGGCGTGGAAGACTACAGCAAGGTAGGCAGCAGTCCAAAGATAAGGAAGAAGGGAAACCTGAAGACTGGTAATGACAACCAATCAACCCTCTTTTCATACTTTGGAAGGAAATAGATAGGCCTGCCTTGTTTTGAAACAGACAGGTGTGCGCTACGTCTCATGTTTATATGTATGCCACTTATTTTTGTTTATCTTGGTGCGTTAGATGCTGCTGACTGCTTAGGTACGTGGAAGGTTTTTTTTAATGAACATTTTTGATTGTGTTAAATCTTAAATGCAGTGTATTTTTGTTGTATAAAGGCAGTCTTCTGTAGCTTAGAAGGTCAAATTTGATTATGGTTGATCCTTCCGCTGTACACTAAACTACGTTTGTAACAAACTTCCTCTAATCACATAGGGAAAGTACCTTTTTAGGCTCTAAATGGTTGGTGGTTTGTTTCAGTTTCTTTACGTTGCTTGAAAGTTTCAATTTCGTCTATTTAGTTGTTATCATTATTAGATAGAAAGAGCTTTTTTACTTGTCATATTTGGTCACTTTTACCATGTTAGAAAGAAAGGAATCATGTGATTGTAATTTGACATTTCATTTTATTCTGAACTTTCTAGGGTGAATATCAAGCATCGAAGAATTGACTTGATCAACTGACTTAAATTGATTGAACTAAAGTAGGTTGGCTGGGTCGATTTTGCACGTAACAAATTTGCTCATTGATTGGATTGGAAATTTAGTGAGGGCTCAAGTTGACTGTATCGAGTGGTGGTAACTTTTGGAAGACCATATCGTCATCATCGTTATTTTTTAACCCTTTCATCTTAAAACTAGTAGCAACATTAATTTTTAGGGTTATCTTTAAATATAGAAAAATATCACAACTTATTTACGATAAATCGTGGTAGGTCAAGATAAACTACTATATGTGTTATATCATAATTATGATTTTTGCTCTATTTGTAAATATTTTCAAAATTTTTTAAAAATAATTTTTCTAATTTTTATTTAGGGTAAAATATTATATAAATATCTTTTCCAAATTCACAAAAGAGAAACTAAAAAGGACAAAATTTACTTTCAAAATTTTAGCTAGCCGAAGTAACTACATTTTTCGGGAGTACAAAATCTAAAATCAGACACTTAGAAAGTAAAATAACTAAAATTAAGATAAATTTTTAAACATGAAACCAACGGTGAATTAAATTATTTAAAAAATAAGGAAAATTTCAACTGATCTTAATTAAGGTACTCATTTTAACAAGGATCACTAAATCTTAAGTGATTATTATTGGAATTCAATAATGTTAATTATCCTGGACCCTGGTCAAATTGGAAATTAGTTATATCCTAACAAATCCTACAATCACCCCAAATTTCCCCATTTCCATGCTATTTTCCTCACTTCTTTTTTAGTATTTTCTTTGAATAGTTTTCTAATATCTAATCATGTATTTTTTTCTCTAAAAAAGTATTGGCTAAAAATAAAGAAAATTACCACTAATTAGATAAACTTATTATTAAAATAAATAAATCCATATTGAAAATCATTGAGATTTCACTTCAGTTCACAGAACAAGAAATTGTACAAAGTATACATAAAAATGAAAGAGAGACAATAAGATCATCACCCAAATGAAAAAAAATTCATTAAAGCATTAAGCATTTTCATCAACTAAGAGGGAACAAAGTTGGACGTAAAAATGGCAAAAGTGAGTAATAAGCTTCTATCAACTTCTCATTTGGAGCCAACTCCATAATCAACCTCTTCAACATCCGAAAAGGCCCGACCACGACTCGAGATCCAAGACAGAACCCTCTTCGTCGATTCCCGAGCCGTATCGTGCTACTTCGTCGACGTCTCGACCGTCGTCGTGGGCGACACCATCCGACTAATCCACCCGAGTTCGAGCACATGGATGTGGCCATGATTTCTCCCTTCAACATTCCCTAAAAACAGTGTTAAGTCTTGATTTAGCTTCAAATAATAATGTGATTTTGTTGTGAGATTGAATATCTTCATAATGTGATATAGTATATATATAGATTGCATAAAGGGTCTTGAAGTTAATAATGACAGTCATAATGGCTGAAATGATAATAATGATTACCATCGAAGGCATGATACTTTGATTCAAAATTAGGACTAATTTTATATTGGGACTTATTTTCTTAAGCTTGTGGTAGTCATGATTAACTTTAGTAGATCATGAGGCTTAAGAATTGAAACTTTAGAATATGAGTTATGATGAAATCCCAATTATTAAATTCCGCCTCATTACTTTTAGTAAACCACTTTATTATGTGAGCATCATATGTACCTAATTACCTATTGAGTGAGGAAGATTCCAACTTATAAAAATGATCTCCTTTAAACAAATCATTGGTTCTGTGAAGATATA
>JBBPDJ010000008.1:13023887-13041915 GCA_037974625.1 Cucumis cinereus | reverse complement strand
ATAATATTAATTATATTATTATTATTATTTTATTTAATGCACATTGGGAAACGTGCACTTCATCTCCTTCCCCAATTCTCCTCCTCTTGCAAAAGAAAGAAAAATCCTAATTTCTATGCCCTAGCCGTCGCCCTAGCGCTGCCGTCGTCCACCGCTGCTCGTCCATCGTCGCTCGCAGCCGAAACCACCAGCCGCTCCTCAGCGTTCAGCCATGCCGTCTGCAAAGCCCGACGCCACCAGCTGTCGACTTCGTTCCACACCAAGCAGCGGCTTCGCCCAGCAAGCCGCGCCATCCATCTCTTGCCAGCCGCACGCCAGATCTGTCGTCGAGGAAGCCCACGCCCGAGTCGGATCTGCAACCCTAAGCCGCCCAACTCCGCTACGTGACGCTCGCGCCGTCCGCCTTCAACCCGCGTGCCGAATCAGTCATCTCCATGGCAAGCCGCTGCACGTCGCTCGTAAGCTGCAGCCCACGCAACGCCCAGCCATTCGTCTCCATCGCGCGCCGCACCGCCTAGATCCGCGAGCCATCCGCTCGCCTCGCCCAAGTCGCTCCGCGCCAATGTCCATACTCGAGCTGTTCTCCATCTCCTCCGTTCGACTGCGAGTGACGCCCAGGTCTGCAACGTCCGCCGCGCCAGATCTGTCTCTCCCGAGCTGCCGAGCTGAGCTGCTCCTTCCCTCGAGTCGATCCGAGCCGAGCTGTCGAGCCGAGATGAGCCGAGCCGCCAAGCCGAGCCGAGTTGAGCCGTGTTCTGCCATTTTCTGTCTCCCGCTGCCACTGCTCGTTGTTGGTTTGTTGGTGAGTTTGGGTTTGGTTTCTGAAGGGTTAGAGTTAATATTCCTTTTAGATAAGGTTTAGTAATTTGAAAGTTCGTATGATCAGGGTCGATGAGAGGCTAGTTCGAGTAAGGAAAACTCTGAAACTTGAGGTAAGAATTGCTTCTACCGAATCTACGTTTTTGACGTATAAGGTGTTAAGATGGTTCGTTATGTACCTGATTTAGGGGTTGGCCTTAGAGCATCTGAGTTATAAATCTGTTTGGTTTCTGCATGAATTGTTTTACTGATTACTTGTGTTATCTGCTGTTTGAGACGTGTTTGGATTATATATGATCTTGATGTTTGTGATGGATTTATTTGGATACGATTTCTGTTAACTCATTTAATGAATTTGTACTTGGTGGGAGACGATAGGTCAGTTTTCAAGTCGTACGACTGACTTGATTCTGACTAGCCAGTGACCAGCCTGTGTGGCGTATCGTCGACTAGCCTGTGTGGCGTATCACGACTAGCCTGTGAGGCGACAGTCGACCAGCCTGCGTGGCGTATCGTCAACTAACCTGTGTGGCGTTTAGTTGACAAGCCTGTGTGGCGTATTGTCGGCTAGCCTTTGTGGCGTTTAGTCGACCAGCCTGTGTGGCACCCCGTCACTGAAGGTCGAGAAGGGGATCTGTACGAGACCTGTTCCGACATTCGTTCTGAGGGCAAGCTTGTGTGGCGTTTTGCTGTGATAGGGTCGTGAAAGGGCTCGGTACGAGACCTGTTCCGACATATTTGTCAATACTCAACCTCCCGACCGAACGTCACGAAGTATAAGTCATTAGGGAAAGTTAACAGTCACCCAGTGGAGTCTGTAGTGGTTTTCCTTACTGGGTATTTTTATACTCATTCCTTTCTATGTTTTGTTTCAGGCAAAAGGTAAGAATGGACCGGCGAGGGGCAAGGGAATCCAGTGACCATATCAGGAGGGACCAGGAGACCTATTTTTAGGGTTTAAAATGAATTTAATGATTTTTACTTAAGTAGCGACCTTGGGTTAGGTTTGAAAACCCGGGGCGTTACAATAACTAAGCATGTTTTATTTACTCTCATTATCTCTATATACCTTTCTTTGCTTGACAACAAACAAAAACTCAAGTGTTGAGACAAATATTGGAAGCAACAATTAAACATCTAATATTTGAACGCCTAGATGAGAAAATACCTAGAACTTGGTTGTCTGGATGGTGGACGCCTAGACAGAATGTCCAGACTGGTGGACGCCTGGATTGAACGCCTCACTGCAAAACATAAACTTGTTAGGCGAAGGCTGAGTCACGAATCACGCTCTCTTTAAGACGTTTTGCGACTATGCTCGAAGGGCAAACCATTCTTGATTTGTCACGCTGTCTCTAAGATAAAACAACCAATATACTCGATTGAAGCTGCATCGAAATCGATCAGAAAACCAACACTCTAGAATGAATTTGCTCAAGAACTAAAAAGAGAGAAAAAGTTTTTGAGAGAATTTTGTAAGAGGAAAGGATTTCAGATAGATTAAAATGAGAGGAGAAGGAGGACTATAAATAACGTTGAGTTTTGTAACGCCTCAACGGTCATAAGAGTATTAATGCTTCTGTAACGCCTCAACGGTCGTGGTCGTAACGCTTGAATGACTAGTCAAAGCGTAACGCCTCAACGCGTTCAACGCGTTACGATCTCAACGCCTCACTTCAACGCGTTCAATGACTTTTGAAAAATAATTTTATTAATTTAAATAATAAAAATAAATAAATATTTAATAAAAATAATTTTAATAATTTAAAAAAATAATTTTTTTAATAGAAATAATATTACTAATTAAAAAATAAAAAAATATTTAATATATATTTTTTAAGCAAGCTTACAAATTTTTCAGCAACCAAAACGTTACCAAATATAACAATATTATTGTATATTTAGTAGAAGTAGAATATTTATGTGATATTTTGAGTTAGAATTTTTAATGGTGTAAGGTTAGTTTTAGGGTTGTTTTGGACTAATTTTACAAGTTTTTACCAACATTTTTAACTGTTTTGCAAATACAATGACACTTTCGCACAAAAAGATCCTAATTTACCAGATTGTGTCCAATCGTTTATAATTATCTGATAGTAAGACTTAGATTTAATATTAATTGTACATCTCCGTAAATAAATTATGAACAGAAGTAAATGGTTGATTTTAGTGACTATTATAGTCCACTCCACTTTACTCCTAGTCCCAAATGGCTCTTTAATATCTTACTTCGTCTTTAAAATAGGTATGGACACATTTAGGTTAACTATATTATCACAAGAATTTATCTAAACTTAGTAGAGTCGTCTTTTAAATACTTTTACCTTCTTGACTTAGAAAAATTACATGTTAGTGATTAACGTTTATTTAGTTGGAGAATGTCATTGAATTTTTAATTGATCAATCACTTTTCCATCACTGGATTCATATCTAAATCGTTGTGGTCTCCACCTAATTAGATAGAAGTAGAAGCAATGTTAATTAAATAATCCATCTTTAAATTAAAGTTTGGATAAATTATCGATCATAGGATAGAAGTAGTTGCATTACTTCACTAAATTATCGATCAAATCTTGTTAAAAATACTCGAATTGATCAATCATTGAATTAAAACTTGACACCATACACTTGCAATTTTGCATGATATAAAATTGTGCAACGATTTGTCAGTGATATACTTATTATAATCTTATTAGTTATAGAAATTACTAAATGATATATCAGTGATAGATCTAAAAATTTTAAAAATGGTTATGTTCGTAGTTCTACAAAAAGGTATTAATTATATATAGTGTATTAATTAAATTTAAATTATCACAATTGGAACAAAGAGTATTAGTTATATATATATATATATATAAAGCATGGAAAACTAAAACCTATGATTATGATGTTAATCACTAGAAAAAACATGCCTATGATGCTGACAAACATGGTTTACCAATAAATTAGATAGCCTCTATTATTATTGTTGTTGTTGTTGGTCCCCATGCCTAAATTCAAATTAAAACTACAAAAAAATTAACCTAATTTCAATTATTTATTATTAATAGTAAATTTGGGCAATCATTGACTATGCTACTCTATCTCTATCCCATAGTTGAAGAGGTCTATAGAGTTTCTTTATTAATAATAATAATAATAATAATAATAATAATAATAATAATAATAATAATAAACCCTCCATAGTGATGTTATTATATTCAAAATTATTTTAAAACTACTAGAGAAGTGTCCACTACTCAAACTTGTATTTTTAAAATTAAAAGCTAAAATTACATAGAAGTTGTATTAGGTCTTGCACTTTTTAATTTTAACAATTTAATCCTATCTTAAAACAATTTTCTACAAAATTAAATGCCATTTATTATTATTTTGATCACGATATTGAGTATTCACCAATTTCATTTCATTAAGTGTTATACATTAATTTTCATGATATAAACATAAGTTGCTACACATTTTAAGTATATAAATTAAATTATTACGTAATTCAAGATTAAGTAATCATGCACTAAAAGTTATTTGATCTTTATCACCTTAAGTGCATCAATGTTAAGAATTAAACATACATTATTGAAAACTTCATAAAAATATAGTTTTAGAGTTCATACCTTTGTAACTCAAATACCTTTGAGGCCCCTTGTTCAAGTTCCAAAGTTAGCACTTAAGGGAACAACCTCTCTACTATCCCTAGAAGTAGGTAGGAGTAAATTCCACCTTACATCTTATGTCTCCAGCTATCTAACCGATTTTATCTCTGAAATGGGAGATCTATTGGGCTAGTGTTGTTGAGCCGTCCTCACCTAAGTAGATCTAAGGATAATCCCGAATAAACAAGAGTTCGTAGTTAGCTTAGGATTAAGGTCAAGTACCTAGGTCATAAAAAATCGGAATACTCAATTTTAAACAATAAACAATGTTATAATGTAAAAATGACTATCTCATGGTTCAATCTTATGCAAACTCTTTACATATGCGCCCCTACTCGTATTTTTCCATATGAACAATTTAGGATGACATTGTTTGTACTAGATACAAAGCGAGTCACATCCATATTGCCCCAGAATAAGATGTCCAATCCTATTTCTATATTATAGACCATTTAGACTATCAACTCGAACTTTATCCACTTTTATGTCACTACACAAAGTTCAAGTATTCATACTATATATAATCAAGGAACCATAGTTTATTGATTTTAGATTTTATACGAGCAAATCACATATTCAATACCAATTTATTGAAATAATACCTCAATAACGTCTTTATTGAATAGTAGAATAGTTTAATATTCACAAATCATAAGTTTTAGGACATAAAAACCAACAACAACAAAACTCATGAACAATTGAAAATATGAAGGTTGAATTATTAGAAATCAAAGTGATCCAAAGACTAAATAGTCACTCCCCTAAAAACTTAGGGATCAACAAAGTATTTTGAACCTATATTATACCTTTAACTTTCAATTTTTGATTTTAATAAGTCTAAATTTATTATTCAAATATTGATGTGTCAGATATGGAAAGAGTATAGATTTAATTGTAGTGTAAATGGTAAAAACTAATACGGTGGTAGTTGCACTTATGCTCTCAAACTTTCAAATGCAAAAATTGAGTCTCCAAACTTGTAAAAGTATTAAAATTGGATTCGACCAAACTTACATAATTGTAGAAATTTTAACAATTGTATAAATTTGAGGGTTCAATTGCTATCATTTGAGAGACCAATTTCTACAACAAACACTATTGTAAGTTTGAGAATCCAATTTTAATATTTTTATAAATTTAAGGACTCAATTTTACGATCGAAAGTTGTAGAGTGTAATTGTAACTACTATCATATTTGAGAAGTGATTTAAACCATTTATCCTTTATGGTATGGAGTAAACTAGATCGAATGGCTTTGAACTTGGCAAAATCATTTTCCAAATAGAAAACCCCAATTAAAATCCCAACGCCAAAAGGTAGAGTGGAAGCAAAATCATAATCACACAAAAAAAAGCCAATAAAGTAAGATGTACTTAAAAGGGGTTAGACGATAGATAATGGAATATTAAATTTAGATTCACCCACCCTAAGTTTAAGTTTTTATGGATCAATAAATGATTTTGAAGGAAAATGAAAGATTTAAATCCCAATAAGATCATGCAAAAGAGTTTGCAAAGTAACGTACAATCTTTCTCTGCTTAATTTGAGGTTGTTCCTATATTTTATGTATTTATTTAATTATTTTATAGGTTTCGAGTATCAAAGATGTAGAATCGAGTATTAGGAAAAAACGAACTAAAACGGATCACTTTGAAGTCATAACGAAGAAATTAGGCCAAAAGACTCAAAACTATAAAACTGTCATTGAGGGAGGGCGCCGCGACACTAAAGTACATAAACGAATTTTTTTACAGCGCTGTGGCACTGTCCCACAATGCGGCGGTGCCGTCGCACAGTTATAAATTCGCAGCTTCGTTTTTAGGTATCTTTTGATTCAGTTGGCCGTTTTAGACGTATGATCTCTCGTTGTCTTCGTTTTTACACCCTCTATCCATATACAACAGTAGATTTTAGGTTTACTTTCATATATTCTTTGTAATTAAGCCAAAACGATGCATGCCTCTATCTTTTCCACCATTGCAGAAAGGTAATGTCTTTTTTCTTTCTAGTTTTGTGATTTTGAAGGAACCCATTGAATTTTTTAGACTGTTTTGATAATATGATTGAGATTTATTGTCTATGGGTTTTACTCTGGATTTATTGATTATTATAAATTACATTTTCTTGTTATTGATTGCCAACCAATGCTTGTACAATTCTATGCTTTAGATTAATGTATAATAAGTGACATATAATTGTTTGTTAATCTCTAAGAAGTAATAGGTTAGATAGGCTTGTGATTTGTGGTCGTCAACAAAAAACATTGTTTTATTGACCTAGAAAAAATCGTATTAAATTTCTTACTAGACTTTTCCTATTAGAAATTTATCCTAGCGCAATCCCTAAAGTGTAATGCGGTCAGTTAAATTTATTAGGATGCTTCTCATCTAATTAAATTGGCTAATTTGATATTTAGGATCACTGCTTAGCTTTTTAATCAATTGGGCTACACATAGGTAAGAAGTTAAAAGTTATACCTTTTTAATTCGATGATCAAAATTACATTGGGGGAGTCCATCCGCTAAGTTAGAATGTTTTGTTTGATTGCATTTCTATTATTTACTTTCACGTATTTACTTTTATGCACATTCAAATCTTAAACAATGCTAACCCTCTCCCCTTTCCCATTTATCACTTTAACTAAATAATTAGCTTTGAGAAACTAATCTTTATGCGTCCTTGTAGATCAACCCGGTCTTGCCACTTGTACTACTTAGTAGTATAGGTAAGATTGATCGATATAGTATACATTTTATTTAATTGGTCATTTACAGGCCACTGTAAAAGATTGCATCAGTAATCCATCATGGTGATGTAAAAAGTGGGTCCTAGTTGATTTTTTTTTTTTGTTGATTACTTGCACTATGTAATTGTAAAGTATTGTGAGACCCACCTTCAAACCTGTTATTAAATAATGCAATCTATTTGAAGAAGTTAAGGGCGCTCAATCTAATTGTAGTTGTAAATTACATGGGACCCTACATTACTACTATTAGATATTGTTACTGTAACAATATAAAAATTATGAACTTGCCATATTAATTGTTACTTTTACTTTTACCGTTACTGTTAGGATCAGATAATAATGATAATGATAACAAGAACATGTAAAATGTGATACATTCATAATTTTAAGTAAACACGATCAAAAGAATTTAATTTTATATTTACTAAGTACAACAATCGAAAAAAAAGGTTCATCAAATTATACGAAAAAAAGTTGAGAGAATTTGACCCCACGTATGGAATCACTGCCTAACCCCTGCTTAAGAAGTCAAAGCATCATGATAAACATTTTAATAGTGATCAAAATAGATCAAAATGAGATTTAAACAAAGAAAGGAATCACCATCAAACTTTAATCTAAGAGAGAGCTTACTTTAGGTGTTAGATCGATAACTATTTGGTTTTAAATTTTTAAAAATTAAGCGAAAAAATATTTCTTCCACTTTTAAATATCTTTATTTGTTATTTATTTTTTAATCAATATTTTCAGAAACCAAACCGAAATTTGAGAACTAAAAAGGTACGTAGTTTCTTAAAAAAAAATTCAACTCTTGTATTTAAGAAAAATGTTAATCATTGTAAGAATTAGAGGGAAAATAAATTTAATTTTCAAAAACCAAAAATCGTAAACACAAAATGGTTACCAAACATGGTCTTAGTAATCCAGTTTAGAACTAAAAAACTAGATAAAAAAACCATATATGAATTTAGTTACCAAACATATTCATGAACGTAAACATATTACAGTTTTCTCCCGTGGGTTATTTTCTGTTACAAGAAACAAAAACAATTACCAAACATATTCCTATTTCTACTTCTTAAAAAACAACAAACGTGAAAGAAGAAACATATATAAAAATAGTTACTAAATATATATATGTATGATAATCTTCCATGAACTAATTAAATTTATTATTTAAAACGTTATCAAATAGAACCTAAGTTTACATGTACTAATTTGGGAATGGGGATGGAAAAAAGAGAAGAGAAGTAGAGTAAAAGTAGGTGATGAAGGGAGAGTGATATATTAATTATTATTATTATTAATGGATTTGTGAAGAGGGTATTTAATAGCATTGAGCTCCAATTTCCTTAAGGCAGCTTTAGAAAGATCAATGCCACAAATATCAGAGAGTCTAACCAAATACAAAAGCACATCAGAAAGCTCTTCTCCCAAGTGCTTCTTCTCTTCTTCTTCCCATTCTGGCAGTCCTTTTGGTACTTCTCCTTTCCATTGAAATATTTCTGATAATTCTCCCACTTCTCCTACCTGCCCATTTTTTTTTTTTTTACATTTAAATATCATAACGTTAAAAAGGGCTATTTTTAAATTTATAATTTTTTTTTGATCGTTTTGCTACATATGAAATGATCCGTGTATTTATTTATTTTTCAAAACAAATAAATTATTTTCCAATTGTTTTTATAATTTTACAAATATTTGTAATATAAAGGTTGAAGACAAAATAAAATATAGTAGGAATCTTTTCAAATATAACAAAATGAACCAAAACATTAACAAAATATAACAAAATTTTAGAATCTAGTAACTATAGACATTGATAGACTTCTATCAGTGTTAGATATTAAAATAAAATTGAAAGTTCATAAATATTTTAGATATTAAAATCTAAATTTATAAAACGCATTATTGGACCTTTTTTTGAAGTCGAACAATAAAATGAGATACAAATTTAGAAGTTTATTTTGACAAATTTGTAATTTAATCCATTAATAAATCCACAATTTAATGAGCTTTCAATATTTTTTGATGTTAATTAATAACAATTTTATAAATTATCCTTCTACCGATGTCTCTTTTTTTTTTATATTTAGTTATATATTTTTTAAGTTAAAATTTTGATTGAAACTTTTCATAAAATTTAATAAAAAGATTGAGCACAAACTAAATTCAAACTTTTTTGAAATCTAAATTTACAACTAAATCTTTACTAAAAAAACCTTACAAAAAATTTAAAGAATGAACCCAACCAGAAGCGACTAACAATTGATTTACACAGCCTTTGACGATCAAGATTGATTTGAACATTTCCTAAATCAATTATAGTCAATACCGTAGTAGTTTGGTCAGAAAATCATCTCCAACCAATCACTACACACCCCTACCAAATATATATAAATATACTTTATATACATATATAAGTATATTTATATTGTATTAAGAAAATTAGGTAAAAAGAAAATTGAGAAATAGAATGAAAGAGAGAGAAAGAGGAGAAGAAGGAAAAATAGTTGAGGAAGAAGAAGAAATATATATATATATAAATATATATACCAGAGCAAGAAGGAGATTTCTAGGGCTATGAAAGCCTTCCCAATTCCTTTCCTTGGAAAATTCTGCCATTTTCATCCTTAAAACCTCCAAACTCACACTCTCACCTCCTTCCTCTTCCTTTCTTCCACTGCTCATTATTATTAAATTCTCTCCAAAACCGCCTTTCCCCAAAATCAATGCCTTACCTTCCATGTCTCTCTTTCTCTCTCTATCACTCTCCTCTTATAGAATCAACCTCACCAGTCTTGGCTACCGGCTATTCCCCTTACATTCCACTGCCACCTGTCGGTTCTCTTCATTCCCGCCAGGATCTTTGCTTTTCCTCCTCTTCTTCTGGGCCCTCCCTTCTCTCACTCTTACCTTATAATAATAATAATAATAATAATACCTAACATTTCAATTTACACTTCCATCCATTAACACGTTAGTTTAACTCATTTGTAATTAGTAATACATTTATTGACACCTAATTATTGTGTAGAAAAGAAATTAAGGTGTCATTTATATGTAAAAATTTTAATTACCATGTAAAAAATATGACAATCACACAAAATTTCTTCCCTACCCCAGATATAAAAATCCTATATAAAATCTTTTATATATTCAAGATTTGAACCAATTCTTGTGAAAGATAAATATTTTATGCCACTTGAACTATACTCAAATTTACATGTAAAAAATTGAATTTTTTTTTCTTGTTTTAAATAGAGCTTTAGATAAGAAACTAGACTTAGTATTATTGATTTATTAATTAACAAATGGAAATAAAAAAAAAAGAGGGAAAAAAAAAGAGGGAGGTGGTTCTCCACCCTGCCCAAAGATGCTATTGCGGCCGTGACTCAAGAGGGAAAGTGATGGAAAGTATTATGTAATATCAAATTAATATAGATCTGAAAATGAATTGCAATTTTTATTGAAATTGACTATTCTATATATATATATTTTAAATGAGCATTAATATATATATATATATATATTCTTTGAATTTTTGACTATTTTTGTTTTTTTCTGGAATGGATTGAAAGGAATGTGAGGAGAGTTCCTAAAATTTGACCAAACTATTAAGCCCTAGAGTCGACTTCAATGTTTTCTTTTTCTTAAATAAAAAAATATGTGGTTTGAGTAAATTAGAATAGATTTGCGTGTTAATATTAAATATTTATATTTAAATCTAAAAATGAAAATAACTTAATTGCATTATAAATTATGAGATTAGAATTTTTTAGTATACCAATTGAGGATAAAAGGATTCAAACCACAAACTTAATGGAGTGGTTACTAGTACCCTCGAAGATCGGAGTTTTAATCTCTCCATTGCATCGTAAAAATAAAAAAAATAAAAAAAGATTTAAATTTATCTTAATTTTTTTTTATTTGAAATTTTGAATAAGTTTTGCATATTTGGTTCAATTTCATCCAAGTTTCAAGATATTACCCTTTTTGTTTCTCGTTGATATTTAAATATTAAAATTTTCACTTTATAATTATTTTAAATTTATTAATAGATATATCAACAAAGACTTAAGTTACTGTTAAGTGAAAAATCGAATTAAAAATGTAAATTTTAATACCTAAAAACCAAATTGAAACAAAATTCAAATTTCAAAGGTAAAGTAGTAGTATTTTGTAATAGAGATTAAATTGAAAAACAAATTCAAAACTTGAATATAAACATGTAACATTTTGAAATCTAAGAATCAAATAGAAACTAAATCTAAGTTTTAAAAGACCAAAAAAATACTTTATCCAAAGAAAATTCTAATTCCAATTCTAATTGTGATTTGAAAAAAATATAGAAAAAGATAAAATTTTCAAATATATAGAATTTAAGAGCTATTTAGATTGACTTTTTAAATTTGTGTAAATATTTTTTTGTACTTATAAATACTTATCTAAAGCAAATGATTGTTAAATGGGACCTAAATGGTTACAAAAAAATCTCGTCTTTCAATTAAAAGCTTTGTTATTCTAAGTTTATGTTGAAATAAAGTAAGGTCTGACCTAGCCAATGAGGTTGGGCATGAAGCTAGCTAATATGGTAAATAAGTGTGACTTGACATTTTAGGCATTGTATAATATATATTCATGGTCAAGTACCAAAACTAGAGGGGACAAACAAACACATCCTCACTTTGTAGATATTGTAAGTCAACTTTTCAATATATTGTCATGCTTGAGAGACTCATGATCTCTAGAAATCTTTTCGATAGAAGACGTTATATTTGTTACGGTAGAAATGATCAACAAACAAAAAATTAAACAAGAAGAAATGAACGTACAAGTTAAATTGTAGACGAGCACCTTTCTTAAATCTAAAATCAATAATTCCAAAACGAAAATTAAATAATAGTCTCATATAGCACGTTAAGAATTAAATAGATTCAAGACATTTCAATAATATCATATGATCATCAAGATGTCAAAAGTTGAAAAGAAAATTGTAACATCCCAAAAATTTGAGATAATTTTAGTTTAATTATCTTAAAATAATGAGTTGGATTTATTTTGAGATCTAATTTGTTTTGGGATGTTAATTATTTTGGTTAAGAAATTAAATATATATATTTAATTATTTTGATTAAAAGATAATTAGTGAAAAAAAAAATCTAATTTGATATGAAAAAAAAATATTTGATTTGGTTGAAATTTAGAAAAGATAATAATAATAATAATAAAAGATTATTATTATTTATTAATAAATAATAATATTATTATTTATTAATTAATATTATTATTTATTAATTTACACCTGCATTAGAAAGCGAAAGTTATAAAAACAAATTTCACTTTCTTCTTTCTTCTTCGTGAAACCGCCGCCGTCCCTCTATATTTTTTTTTCTTTCGTCGGTTTCCAGCATTTGCTCTGCTCAATCGTTACACTTCTTCGTTCGTCGATGCCGTTTAACCTCCTGGATTTGATTTACGCGTTGTCGCTCATGGTGCCACCGTTAGTTATATGGGTAAAGTATTGTGTATTTTATTTTAGATTTTTGGATACCCAATAAAGTTAAATCAAAAATTAATTTAGAAATTATTTTTGGTTAATTGAAAGTTATTTTGGAGCTATTGTTAGAATTAATTCGTAGAGTTTCTTCTACGAATTAATTGAAGCGTCGACAACGATTCGATAAGATTAAAGAACTACTTGGAAGAGTAAATTTGATTAATAATTTTTATGAAAAAATTGTTAATTAAATTGTTATGTATAGATTTGACTTGGAGCTTCATTGAGGAATTAATTCGGAGATTTTTTCCTACGAATTGAATTGGAGTTTTCGACAAACAATTGATAAGTTTAAAATATTTTATCAAAGGATTAAAGTTAAAATTAATTAATAATTTTTATGAAAAAATTATTATTAAATGTTTTATGTATATGATCAATTTGAAGGAGAAACTCAAACAAAAGTATTATTGACACTTTGAGGTAAGAGACTTACTACTGGTTCCTCGATAAGTAATAAGAATATTTATGAAATTATTTATGTGACATCTGAGTTGTGAGATTATGTGATAAATGAATCGACTGATTAAGTAACGGGTTTGAGTTATTTTAATTAATAATTTTTATGAGAAATTTTTAATTAAAATTAGATTTGTAAGGGACTTACTATTGGTTCCTCGATAAGAATATTAATCAAATTATTTATGTGACATTTGAGTTGCTTGATGTGGTGATATGTTGTATAGACTGATTAGGTAAAGAGTTTAAATTATTTTAATTAATAATTTTTATGGGGAATTATTAATTAAAATATGATGTGTAAGGAATACTTCTACTAACTACACGTCGTTGGCGAATAAGGTGTGAAAGATGGTTGGTATGCTTACTTTGTGGCGTTAACTTTCGGTTTTTTGATATATTTCGTATTGATTATGCCTGACCTGTCATCTTATTGCTCGGTGTTATCTACTGCATGAGGATTAAACTGTTGTTGTGATCACTATGCTTATTGAATTGGTTTGTTGGATATGGTTTCTGTTAACTTTACCTAATGACTTTTGTACTCGGTGGTAGAATGGTGAGTTAGATAGCAAGCTTGTGTGGCGTATTGCTCTGACAGGGCCAGTTATCAAGCCTGTGTGGCGTATTGTTCTGAAGGTCGGTTAACAAGCCTGTGTGGTGTATTGTTCCGACATAACCGTTCTGATAGCAAGCCTGCGTGGCGTATTGCTCTGACTGAGTCAGTTAACAAGCCTGTGTGGCGTAATGTTCTGGTAGGCTCGGTTAACAAGCTTGTGTGGCGTATTGTTCCGACATGATTGTCCTTACTCAACCATTTGACTGTGTGTCGTAAAGTACAAGTTATTAGAGGGAGTTAATGGTCACATAGTGGACCCAACGGTATACTTATGATAAATTGGATGTTTAGAGTTTATGTGATAAGCGGGTTATTAAGTATCAATGTATAACTCGTATGTCAAGCTTAACAGTGTGGAACGCTTACATGACATGTTTGGTTAGGTGATGAAGTGCTTGATACTGAATTATATGGTGAGTTAACTAAACAGTTTAGTTAACTGCTGGTGATGGTTATGGGTTGAGTTAACTGAATGGACTAACTCCCGAGTTAGCTGTTGGTGATGGGTTATCTATGTTGAGATGAACTGAATGGCTATGTGATGATCTGTTAGGACAGATTGCTATGGACAAACCAATGGGGTTGTGTGGTGATATGTCTTTGTGGTTTGCTATGGATTAACAGTAAAACATGATAAAGGTGTGGGGTGTTTATGGTTCTCATTTTTGAACTAAACTTCATAAGCGTGCTTATGAATGTTTTGGACTAAGATGATATGTTTTGGGACTATGGTAGTTGTTAACTTTATCTATTAGCCATGTACTCGGTACGTGGGACGTTAGTTGCCTTTGGGACTAAAATTGCAGAGTATAGTTTAATAGGAAGTTAACAGTTAACCTAGTGGGCCCAGTAGTGGGTTCCTTACTAGGTATTTTTATACTCACCCTTTTCATGTTTATTTTTCAGGTAAGTATGAGGAAACCGACGACGGACAGGAAGAACCAGTGACCATGTGTTTGGCGACTTTATTGACAAATGCTTCCGCTGCAGTCTTTGTGTTGATGTTGATATTATTGCCAAATGCTTCCGCTACATTTTGTAAAGATATTGAATTTTTGTTTAAGTAACGACCTCGGGTTAAGGTAAAAAATCCGGGGCGTTACATAAAGTTATGCATAACATTAAAAAATCTGTACCATCAAATTATTATTATTTTTTCAATCAACTTAAATTACTATGTTGTGTTTATATGAGCTTTTTTTTAGTACATATGGGTGAAAAGATTTGAACCATGATTCTTTTTTATGCTCAACATACGTTGATTAGTTGAACTTAAAATCTTTTTACTATTTATATAAGATTTAATATACCTTAATTTTATTATTTTTTATATCAAACAGTTTTTGCACAATTTGAAAACTGTGACGTTTTAAAATATAGTAAAATGAACCAAAATATTAACAAAACATAGTAAAATTTTATATTTGTCACTGATAGACACTGATAGACTTCTATCAATGTCTATCAGTAATATTGACAGATAAACACTCATAGAAGTCTATCAATATCTATCCATGTCTTCCATTGATAAAACCTGAAATTTTGTTATATTTTGTGAATATTTTTAATAGTTTTGTCATTTACAATAATTTTCTTGAAAATTTGAATTAAAAAATTTATACTAAGTTAGTTTAAGAGCATGATTAGTCTTTTCTATTAGTATAAAGCATGATAAGTATTCATGTTTGACGGTTGAAATTTTAAACATAGCTTTTCTTTCTTATTTAACATTAAAATTACTCCAAAAATCACATTTCATTATTTAAAATTGATTTACCATTTAAATTAGAATATTACGGTAAATGGAAAAATATTAAAAATATTTAAAATTGACATTAAACATCTACTTTTTTTTAATAAAAACTCGACATTATACGTCTGTTTTTACTCTTTTCAACTCACATCAAAACCCACATATGTTGTAGTGTTAATAGATTCTAATAGACATTAATAGACTTCTATTAACTATCAATGTTCATCATTGATAGAATCTAAAATTTTGCTATAGTAAATATTTTGGTTCTTTTGACTATATTTGAAAGTGTCCCATTTAAATTTATACTTTTAAAAATATAATTTCGTATAAATGGATTTGAATAATTTAAATCGTGTTTCACATCGTGATTTTAAAAATAATAAAAGTGATTTTAAACATTTCAAAACTATCAACTATTTTAGTAACTTAATAATTCAATTCATTTGTTAAATTTGTAGTCAAATCTAAATTGAATACATTTTATTTTGAGTAAAAGTCAAGTTTCAACCATTAGAACATGTTAATAACTAAGGTAAGTGAATCACAAATTAAATAGCTCAAAATGTAATCTAAGACACACTTAAAATAATGTGATAACAAGGATACCATAACGCTATAGATTATAGAGTTGAATTACGGTCATCAAAGTTGAGATGATGTATATATAAACAAGAAAAAAAAAAACATGCTTTTAGAATAGGTAAGAGAGCATTTATATATATATATATAATATATATATATATATATATGAAATGAGTGCAAAATTATATCCCTAGATCATGTATATATAAATTTAGCTAAGCAATAATTCTCTTAACTTTTCATTCTATAAATAGGAGGTTCGATCAACCTGTAACGTTCTAGGTCCAAAGATTTGGACCAGGATTTGAAATTCGAATTTGGCAACTAATGACCCCGACATTTCCCTGTGTCCCCAGCAACCTGACAACATCATTCTTGCTTGGTTTAAAAACTTATTTGAAAGAAAGTTGTCCTCACAAACAAATACAAGTCCTTTCAGCATGCTTTGTCTCACTCACTTGCATCCTAGGAAAATTCCCAGGAGGTCACTCAACATAGAATTGTTCCAATCTAAGCACACTTAACTTTGAAGTTCCTATGATTGAGCCGCCGAAAAAGAAGGTGTACCTTGTTGGTATATGTAGTAACTTCGAATTCTTTTAAGCATTTCTTAACCTTACTTTCATGTCCTCAGGATCCCTCTCATTCATATGTGATATCCGTCCATTAATGTCCCCCTCCTAAACTCGGGGTGTTACATGTCCACCAGCTTTCGTTTGTTTAGTCCTCAAACCACATCTTATTGGGAGATGTTCCGTTTTGATACCATCTGTAACGATTTGTTTTCTCAGATCGAACTGGGCCGTTACTTTAACCAAAATAGTATAATTTGAAAACAAAAAATCATTCAAATCCAAATATTTTTACTAAAGAAACAAGATGTAAAAGGTTTACCAAAATAAATAAATAAATAAATAGTTAAATACCGAAAAATATGTAGACGGGATCCCTACTAACACGAAAATAATTTCTTAAACTGAAATAAACAAAAATAAGTAATAATAATAAAATATAGTTATGCTTAATTAGAGCTTTCATTCATCCTTAATTAGAGCTTATTCATGATCAATACACCACACTCAACTAAGAAATGATGGATTTCATCAATATCTTTGGGCTAATTCTTCTAAGGTGTTAACTATATTAAATGCGTCTTTTATTTATTTATTTTATGATTCTGATAATTTAACACATACTTTTTCATGGTATAAATAGGGATAGGAGAATCTTTTTTTTTCTATGCCAATTAGTCTAACCCTAGGATTGGGCAAAGAGATCCATCCAAAGTTGGCTGCTACTTAATTTATATTCATTTAACATTATCTAATTTTACTAGACCTCACTCATTTTCATATGCTAATTAGCTACTATAGGTTTAAACCATAGCTCAATGTACATTTTCTTTTATGCCAAAGCATTTACCTTTATATATATATAATCATATACCTAAGAATTTTAGGCTTGGTAGAGATTATTCTTGCTTGTTCTTCATCCATTGTGTGATGAGCAAGAAGGCTCATTTGACACCTTTGACATCAATGCATTAAATGTCGATGTCATCATTTTGTTAATATGTTGACGACTACCGTTTGTGTATATGAAAAAAGATTAAATTGTAAACATGAAAAATAAGCAAAGTATTTAAATTATTAATCAATAAGGGATTTCACAATTATTAAGACCACATTTCTAACCATTTTGTTTTTAGTTTTTGAAAATTAAATGTAACATCCCAAAAATTTAAGATAATTTTAGGCTAATTATCTTAAAAGAAAAAGTTGGATTTATTTTGAGATCTAATTTTTTTTGGGATGTTAATTATTTTGGTTAAGAA
>JBBPDJ010000008.1:12996894-13023787 GCA_037974625.1 Cucumis cinereus | reverse complement strand
TTAACCTAGTGGACCTAGTAGTGGATTCCTTACTGGGTATTTTTATACTCACCATTTTCATGTTTATTTTTCAGGTAAATATGAGAAAACCGGCGACTGACAAGAAGGACCAGTGACCATGTGTTTTATGGGGGACTTTATTGGCAAAGGCTTCCACTGTGTTGTTGATGTTGTTACTTATGAAAAATGCTTCCGCTGTATTTTGTTAAGATTATGAGTTCTCCTATGTAAGTAACGACCTCATGTAAAAGGTAAAAACATCTGGGGCGTTACATTAAACCTATTTTCTTATTATTACATTGACTAAATTCTTAGCTAAATTTTAAATTTTAGTTTAAAGCTACTCTTTTAGTTATAAAAAATGGGCTTATTTTTTAAACCTAGGTAAAAAAGTAAATAACAAATGAAGAAATTTGAAGGTAAAAGTTAGTGTCTATAGATTTAATTTTTAAAAACAAAAACGAAAAAACAAAATGGTCATTAGATGAGGCCTAATAAGATTTGTTAATAGATTAGAAATCACATTTGGTTCTTAAGGGCCCGTTTGATAACGTTTTCGTTTCTTGTTTCCTGTTTCTGTTTTTCATTCTTTAAGAAATAGACTTATTTGATTACTATTACTATTTCATGTTTCTAAAATTTGAGAAACATTTCCTAAAAATAGGTCAAAATTGAGAAACAATAAAAAATAGTTTCTCATGTTTATGTTTCTATTTCTATTTTACCATTCCCATAAATATTGAACATGAGCTTTGGTGTATTGGTATCAAGCAGTCATTATAATTGTCTTGCTCTCGCATGTCATGTGCTTGAATTTCACCCAAAACAATTTTTTTTTTTACATTTTTTATTTTATTTTAATTTTTTGAAGTAAAACTTTACAACATATAAATGTTTCTAACTAAGACATTTGTTTAGATTAACTTTAATATTTTACAACCACGATATTTACATAATTGTATAATAAAGTTGGAATCGACTCGACATCATTTAAGACAAATGACTTGAGTTATAGATGACAATGCCAATCTAATTTGGGTAACATATAAAGAATATGATACAATTTTGTTATTATATTTTAGTTGTCATCGAGATTTTCTTGTATTAGATGACATAATCTTTCGATAAAATATTTTTTCTATGTTTAATGTACGACATATATATATATATATATCAAACAAATTTTTGTTTTTTTTCTCAATAAATAGGAAACATGAATAGTTATTAAATATAGTTCTGTCTCTTATTCTCAAAAGAGATGAAACAAGAAACGAGAAATAAGGAACATGAATCATGATATCAAACGAGCTCTAAATTTTCATAGAAGTTAATGATTTAGTCTTTAAATTTTGATTTGTAATGATTTAGTTATTTTCTTTTTAAATTTGTCCTAATTTAGTCATTGACCTTTAGTATGTAACAATTTAGTCTTTGTAATCTTCAACCTTTAACAATTTAAGACATGTACTTTCACGTTTGTATTAATTTAGTCTCTATTGTTGAAAATTTCATCAAATTTAATTATCAATTTTGATTAGTATTTATTGTTTATAACTAAATTTGACAATTAATCATTTTGTCAATCTACATTTGCTAAGAAATTTCATTTTTTCTCATGATTGAGCTAAATTATTAGAAGTTGTAAAGTAAGGTCTAAATTGATACTTATTAAAATTAAAAAACTAAATTGTTACAGATTAAAGTTGATAACTAAATTGTTACATATTAAAGTTGGTTATTGTTAGAAACTCTAAATTCATATTAAGAGGTCAACACTTCTAATTGAAGGATTAAGGAAAAGCTTAGGTAGTAATTTTTTTTCTATGGACGTTTCGACACCAAAAGTTATTTTTAACATTAATTTTTAATATTAGGTTCATGTTACCATTTTTGTTAATATAATGTTGATTTTTTCATAGGTATAATTGCGTACTGATTCACAATTGATCAGTATCGATGATAGACTGTGATAGACTCGACAATGTATATTCCTAAACAAAGTAGTCATAAACACTAATAGATCTATTGGTATGTATCATGATCTCTCGCTGATAAAATGTAAAATATTGCTATATTTAAAAAAAAATTTGAAAATTTTTCGATTTTTTTTTTTAAAAAATGAGTTTAGAACATTTTGGTCACACCCTAAACAAACTCATTCTGTTTTACTTTTTAAATTAAACATTGAAGCCTAACTTTGTTCTTTTCCTTTGAAAATAAATGCTCCTCCAAATATCATCTCTCTCAGATATAACAATAAATTTAGATCTATACAAACAAAAATAGTACTAAAGAACTTAAAACAAAAAATAAGAGGAAAAGGAAAAAGAGAATATAATAGTGATGCATTTTTCCTTTTCCATAAAAAAAAAAAAAAAAAAAACAAATATAAATCAACTACATAAAGAAGAGATATGAATATGTAGGTGTAACATCCCAAATTTTAAGGTAATTTATAATTTATTTTTTAATTATCTTACTATTTGTTGGTTAATTTTTAATTTGGAATGTTTATGTTAAATTTAATTTTGGATTTGGTTGTGGAAATTATTATTTGTTGTGGTTGTGTTTTATTTGTGGTTGGAGAAAAAGAAAAGGTGAGTTTTAATAAGAAGAGAGGAATGAGTTATTAGAGAGGAAAGAGAAAATGTGGATATTTGGAAAAAGTTTAAAAAAGAAATAAAAAGAAAAAAAATGATAATAATATTTTTGTTATTATTATTATTATTATTATTTATTTAAGTGTCTCGAGCACGTGCAATTAATCTTCCCCATCTCCTCCAATCCTCTTCAAGAAACCCTAGTTGCCGCACCCTTTCTCTTCCCTCCATCTCCGTCGCACCATTCGACGCCGAGCAGCCACGGAAGCCACGCCGAACGCCTCACTGAAGCCACGCCGAACGCCTCACTAAAGCCACGCTGGGGACTCGTCGCCAAAGCCGCGCCACTCCAGTCGTCGCAAAGCCGTGCTGCTACCCGCGTGGAGAAGCCCAGATGACGTCGCGCCGCTCGTTGCCGTTAGCCGCTCCGCTTCCCTCCAGCAAACCGAGCCGTGTCTTCGCCACGTCAACGCAGCGCATCCGTCTATGCTAAGCCGCGCCGCTCTTCTCCGTTAACCGCACACCACGCCAAACGTCACATCGAGCCAACGCCCTGCTTCGCCCAGACTTCCAAGCCGCGTCTGTACCCGAGCTGCATCCAAGCTGCTGACGACGTAGCCGTGAGCCGCATCGCCAGATCTGGTAGATCCGCTCAGCCCTCGTCGCGCCGCCACGTGTAGATCCGCTCAGTTCGCGTTGCGCTGCAACGTGCAGATCCGACAGCCCCACCTCACGCGTCAGTTGTGGATCTCACCAAGCCGATCTCCCTCAGCGCATCAGAGCCACGTCAACGTCGTGTGCCGCTTCGCGTCTCAGCCATCGTCGTGAAGTCACGCGTTGCCCAGATCTTTAAGCCGAGCCGAGCCGTGAGCCGAGCCACCATCTGTCACTTTCCGTCACCGCTGCCACTGCTGTTTGTTGGTGTGTTTGGTAAGGTTTAGGAAGAATTCAAATTTGGGTTTTAGGCTACCCAATAAAGTTTTATTTAAAGTTTATCTTGGTTTGAATTGGATGTTTCTTTATTGTTTGAAGGTTCAATTTGAAGATTTCAATCGGGGGTTTTTGTGGTGCGATCGTCTTGGTTCTCGTTTTGAGTGGTGAGTTTGGAATTGGTTATTGAAGGGTTAGAATTAATATTTCTTTTGAGAGAAAATTATTAATTAAAGTTTGTGTGTTTAGGGTCATTTGAGGGATACTTCGAGCTAAGAGAATTTCCTGTAATTTCGAGGTAAGGAATACTTCTACTGAATCCACGCCTTTGGCGAATAAGGTGTGGAAGATGGTTATTTTGCCTACACTGTGGTGTTAACTTAGGGTTCTTGTATATGTGTTGTATGGATTATGCATGACCTGTTGTGAGTTTGAATTGTGTTATATGATGCATGAGGATTAAACATGATGTGATCACTATGTTTACTGAATTGATTGATGGATATGGTGTCTGTTAAATTTACCTACTGACTTTGTACTTGGTGATGGGACGATGTGGCAAGCCTGTGTGGCGTATTGTCGCGAGGGTCGGTTAACAAGCCTATGTGGCGTATTGTTTCGACGGGGTCAGATAGCAAGCCTGTGTGGCGTATTGCTCTGACAAGGCCAGTTAACAAGCATGTGTGGCGTATTGTTCTGGCAGGGTTGGTTAGCAAGCCTATGTGGCGTATTGCTCCGACATGACCGTTCCTACTAAACCAATTGACAGTGTGTCGTAAAGTACGGGTTATTAGAGAGAGTTAACGGTCACCTAGTGGGATCAGTAGTGGGTTCCTTACTGGGTATATTTTATACTCATCCTTTCTGTGTTGTATTTCAGACAAAGGTAAGATGGGACCGGCGAGGAACAAGAAGAACCAGTGACCATACCGGATAGGACCAGGAAACCTTTTTGCTTCCGCTTTACTTTTATTTTGGCGTTTTTACGGTTAAATCGTTTTTATTTTATTAGTCGGATTTATTTGGTTTAGAAAGCTGTTTTAGGGATTCCATTTAGGTACTTTTCTTTTTCATTATTTTGTTTAAGTATTTGTTTTGGTGACTCGTTTAAATCTTTGTTTTGATTAAATGAAAGTCATTGTTTTGTTTTACTTTTGTCTTTTTAAAGTTGATTCTTACTGGTTTTAATTAAGTAATGACCCGGTTCGGTTTGGAAATTCGGGCCGTTACACTAAGTCAGACTAAAATGAGCAGAACTCAACTGACATAGTATTTGTACTATTAACTTTAATGTGAAATATTAAAATTTTTCAAACGATTTGAGCAAAACTTAATCGACATAGTATTTATACTATTAACTTCGACACGTCACTATATTGAAAAAAGAAAAACTCTACGTAAAAAAGCTTTGTCAAAACTACATTAGAAACTTTGAAATTTTGGTTTAGGGTTCAGGTGAAATTCCGTCTATGAATTCCCTTAGTTTCCCTTTAATTTCATAGGAAGGAGAGAGATAAAAGTCATATCTTTGGTTGGAAAATCACACTCATCAATGGTCCCTTTCTCTTTTGTTCTTTACAATAAATGAGAGTTTGAATTTAGGACAAATTTTCTTTCTTACCGACAGACACACATATATATTTTAAAAGTGATCATTCAGACCGTAAAAATCGAATCGAAAAATGCGGTTCAATCTGACTTAAAATTTTTTTGAAATCAAATTAATTCGGTTCGATTCGATTTCACATTCGAATCGAATTTGAAACTGAATCGAACTGTTTTTAACTACTATAGATATTTATTTTTATATTTATGTATTTTAAAAAAAGTAAAATCGAATTTAAAACTAAACCGAACCGTTTTTAATTAATATATATATATTTATTTATATTTATATATTTAAAAAAGTAAAATCGAATTTAAAATCGAACTTTTAATTTAAAGAAAAAAATCGAATTTAAAATTGAACCGAATTATTTTTTAATCTTTTTAAACATACCAAAACTGAATTTGAAACCGAACCGAATCCATAAATACAGTTCGGTTTAGTTCGAACCAATCAATCGCTTGGGTTCGGTTCAAATCAATAAATCGATTGGATTCGGTTTCATATATATAGATTTTAAATTTTTTACGTATTGTTTCCACCCCTAATTTGCGTATTTATTTTTATTATATTAAAATTTTAGTTCCAAATAATTTCAATATTTATATTTATTCAGTTTTGGAATTTTAACAAATATCTAATTAATATCTAAACCCTTTTACTTTTGTGTCTAATAAATTAATTAATTGAAAAAGAATTGCATTTGTTAGGGATTTGTTAAATACAAAGACTAAGTTTCAAGGACCCGTTCAGCGTAAAATTAGAAGGGGACATATTCTGAATATATTTGGATGTTTGGACATATAGACAAACACTTCAAGATTTAGGAATTAAACTTTTAATTAAATTCTTATATATTTATCTTAATCCAAATTCTATCAATTTTGAAACTCTAAATCAATAGTTGTGTTAACCCTAAAATGATATGAACAAATCAATTTTTGACACGATTAGTGATTTCAAACTTTTTCACTGCACTCATTATAAACGAAGTCAAAATAACCCATCAATATCATGCTTCCTATATAAGTCGAAAAAAAATAGAGAAAGGTTGAAAGATGTAAAGTTACCACTATTTATTTGATTCCAAGATTTATTTATAAGATTGCGGTAAATTCTTGCAGTTACAAAAGTCTTATACACATGTGAAATTAGACATTTTCGGTTTTGAAACAAAATCTTAACGAAGATTAGAACATAAAATATTAAATTCGGTATAGTAAAAATCAGAGTAATAGTTCAATAACATTCATGTTTATCATAAGCTCATTAGCTTGTCCCCCATGTGTAACCACAAAAGTCATTAGTTTGTCCTCCATGTCTAACCACAAAAGGTGAGAACAAGTTTATAACATTGATTTATAGGCTCATTAGTTTGTCCCCCATCTTCAAAGAGAATATGATATGTTTCAACTTTAGCAAAAAGATTGGGTAATTATTACTGTTAATTTGATAAATGACGTAACAATTTACAATTTATTCAAAATTTCTTATTCAACTTGAACGTGATTAAAGCATATCCCATTTAAATCGTTTTATAATTATTTGAATAAAATGTTAAGCTAATTTCCCATGTCTAACCACAAAAGTCATTATTTGTTGATGCAACTTTTGATCCCTTTCATTTATTACTTGTGGGTCCTTCCCCTAATTCTCTCCTTTCCAAATAAGACTAAGAAAAATTTTAGGTCTCCTACATTGTTTTGTATTGTTAAGTACAATGAAAATGAGTGTTCTATAATAGTCACCATTATCATCAAAAGAGAGAGAATGGGGTATCAATTTATATCAATAATTGTTTTAATTGTTTCAGTTAAAACTTTTACGAATAATATAATTGTATCAATTTCTATTCATTACTACTATCTTCTCTACTATCTTCTGTTTGTATATTGTGTGAGATTTATAATTTTATCAATTAACTTCGTAAAGTTTACTGAACGAATCAATTTGCAGTCTCAATTAGGATTTATTTGAAAATCGTATGTACATCAACTCTAATTTTCTATTTTGTTAATTTACATCTAGTTAAGTTATAAATACACGCATAAAAGCATTTGATACCACATTAATAATTTTCAAAGATAATCTTGATACGAAAGGTTCAAAATCATTAACTTTAATATTTCCAAATTTTTAAACATGATAAATCTTCACTCCATAGTTTATAATAACTTTCGCAAATAGTTCTTAAAAGCTAAATTTGTTTCAAAACTATCGATGATAACAACTTTTTTGGAACCACTTTGTAAATACGTTTTAAAATATACTTTTTAATACTTAATAATTTTTTTAGTTAAGTACTAAGATTATATCATTTCAATCAACTCGGGAACTTTTTCGATTTAAAAGAATGTTGGTAGAGAAACCGCGTATAGTAAATTCTTTATCTGCTAATTTGAGAAACATCATCTAAATGTTTTTGCTTCATGAACAATATAATTATAGACTTTTGATTGTTCGCGTCTAGGATTTCAAACTGTTAAAGTAGTGAGATAATTAAATTTATTGAGTCTAGTGATAATTTGACACGATATATATATCAAAGTAGGACATATTGTGTGTTTTAATTGCAACAAATTGTAGAATATTAAAAGTCGTGGATTAATTTTAATTTTATTCACTCTATAGAATAAAGCTCTCGAGTTAATATATTAATATATCAACATAAGGAATGCCCCCTTAATTCTAGGGGTGTCTTACTCCAATAATCAGGCTTTAGGAAGGGAGACACAAATTGATTTTCTTCTCTAAGATATGTATAATATGAATCATATGATACACTATTTTATTTTTTGAATGGTAGTTCCATATATTAATTCATTTATTAATCTTCTAGTTTATGTTTTTCAATAATGTTTGGTAAGGTCATTTTCTCAAAGGAAAAAATGAATTATTTAGTGAGATATACTAATTTTTTTTAAAAAAATATTCCAATCACTTCTTTTAATTCTCAAAAAAAAAAAAAAAAAAAAAAATCTTTAGACTTTTGAAGTCTTAGATCATATTTTAAAATTATTTCCAAAATAATATAATTTTAAGAATGAATTTTTTATATATAAATAGGGTGTCACTCATTCTAAGATCAAAATTTTGTGTAAACTAATCTTAATATGTTAAAAATTATATAAAATTACTTTTAAAAATTAAAAATAATATTTTCATTGATTTGTAGTCCACTAAAATCATGTGGTAGTTTTTTTTCTTTCAGAAAACTAATCAATTTATACCTCTAAAGAGTCACTTAACTTTTGAATTAAAATAATTATATTAATGAAAATATAAGGTTGTCGTAGATGATAAAACTATTAAAAATATTTATAAAATATAGTAAAATTTTAGATTTTATCAATATCATTAATAAACATTGATATGAGTCATTGATATTTAATTTTTTTTTTAATATTTTAGTCATTTTCTTATATTTAAAAAATGTCTATTTTTTTTAAATATATAGAAATAAAATAGATAGTCATACGAGTGGATTTTTCAACTTCTCTTTTTTTTTTTTTTTCTACTTGTTAAGAAATAAATGTATGATAACTTTGTTATTAATTTGGTAAACTTTTGATAAAAGAATAATTTTGTTTAGGTGATATTGAGTTGTGATTTTAAATGAAATAAATTTAAAATGGTTTGATTCGAAATTTCCTACAAATACACTTTGTTTAGTTATATTTGTTTAAGGGAAGAAGTCTCAATTGATACACTAATTCCAAAGTCCTAATCAACTATGAAAATCATAATAGCAATAAAAAACCTTGCTTAGTAGTAATTAGTGAATGTGTTGCCTCTATAAGAGAAAACGAACTACATATACCTCCTAGTTACCAATACACACTCATCAGATCCGGAGTTCAAAACTCCATATGACTACTTTTTGATATAAAAAAAGAACCCCAATTATTAAAACTAAATAAAATGAAGTACTTCATATTGACATTGTAAAGGATTTTGGGTTGCTTTTATTTATTTATTTATTTATTTATTTTATCTATATTGCTTTCACACGTGAGATGAACACACAATATATAATATATATGATATAAGTTTCTATTTAATCAACTAATTAGTCATTTTTATTAATATTCTCTTATATTAATAATCATTTCAAAATGATGTCTTATTATTGTAATAGACAGAAAGATCACAATCTTAATAATGCAAATTGATAAATGGTAGGGTGTGCATTATTTTTAAAATTAGTGTCATTTGTTTATTATTACCAACAACTCAAATTAGCTCACAAAAAATCAAAAATTTGATTCTCTAGTTAAAATAGTTATTGAAAGTATACATACAAACAAATTTAGACATGATCATTTAAAAGTTCATAACAAAATATTAGTTTTAACCTAATTTCAAATATCAATTTAGACAAGATTAATGGGTTATTAGATTCTTTGTGGGTGGAATGAATAGTGTTAAAAAGGGTATACATAAAAATAAAATATAAAATACCATATTACATTATAATTTTTATATATATTTTGATCTACAATAATTATTTAGGTATAAAAGTTTTACAATTAAAATAGTGGGAATCATATAAAAATATTTTGGTATAGAACAAAGAGTTTATCCTAATCCTATAATATTGCAATGCTATATATTTTAAAAACAAATATAAGAGACAAGAGTTTAGTGTATGAAATTCTGTCACCAAGGAATTGTCTTTTTTTAGTTTTAATGTTATATCATTCTAACATTAATATAATTTACCTTGAATCTAAATATAATAATTTAGTTTTCTTATTACGTGATGGCACCGACCTCAACTATATTTGTCAAATAAACATAGCTCGACTGGTATAAATTTGAGATTTAATTTCCTACCTCGTATATTTAAAAAAAATCACTTATTAGCTCATTCACAATTCAAATAAGCTATGATATATTTTTGTGACACACATTCGGTTAGTTATATATTTTGAACTATAAATAACAATTAACATAAATCATGTAGCCGAATTTATTAAATGACGTGTGATGATAGTGATGTCTAGCCAATATAATTTATGAATCATAATCGATGATATCATAATCTTAAAATTTAATAATATCATTACCATCCCCTTAATTTACTCATAATATCAATTTAATTGTTAAAATGGATTGAGTTTTTTTGATAATTGACAAATACTTTTGTAAGAAATCTAACTTTTCATTCCACCGTCTTTGATCAATCAGATTGAATTTAAAACACTAATCAAAATGTAATTTGGTTAAGTGATACTCATGATTATCGAGATATATCAAGTAGGATCAATTTTATATCCAAAGAAAAACTAAAACCCTAATTAGTTCTATGAGATATCATGCTATTGATACCCAATATGACCAATTAAATTATAACAAATTAATTAAAATGATAGTCACACACTCGATTAGTCACATCAATGCTAACATAATTGACCAAAATTAGTTGTATATTTCATACTTTTTTTATGGACTACTTACATAAATGATATTTAAGAAAAAAAAAAAGAGTGTATAATACAAAGATAAAATAATTGTATATATAGCACAAAAGATGGTAAAAGACTAAACAACCAAGTGCCACCACCATTTTAGGCACTTTTTCTCAAATTTCTCAAATTAAAAGCCAATAATTGATAGTTTCTATCACCGATAGCTGCTATCAGTTGTTATCACTAATATCTACTAACAGTTATAATTTTCTATTTGCCATCATTATGAGTGCTTCTTCCCAATTTTTTCAAATTGAAAGATATCATTGATAACAATTATCAGTGATAGTAATTGATAGCTGGTATAAGTTGCTATCGTTGATAGATGCTATTAGCGTTAACTTTCAACTTGAGAAATGTATTATTGCTTGCTATTATTGATAACAATTATCAGCGAGAGCTTCTATCAACAATAGTCATTAAAGAACGGATTTGACATTTTTAAAAATTTTACCATTTACGAGTCAACATTTACTATTTTTGCAAATATTTTGTCATTTCAAAAGTTTTTCCTTTCTTCAATTAATAATAAAGCTTAATGTACTAGAGAAAGGGTGAAGGTCAATTTTAATAAATGAATAGTCGTCCGCCATATCTCAAAGTAATTTCAATGACCCTTTCCTCCCTTCATAATTAATTTAACCAACTTAATTAATTTTAGCATAGAATATGATCAGACTAAGAAAAGATGAACATAAATAAATCGATAAATGATTTAATGTATCAAGGTAGTGAGATAAATACTATACAAATTAAAACACAAATTGTTTCAAATTAGTGAACTCAACGCAGCAATAATTGACACGATTTTATTTTCTAGAGGCCGAAGATTCGATTTATCCATCTAGTAGTTGTAGATTTATTTGTTAGGTCCAAAATCATAACACAAATCATATTTGTAACATCCAAAAATTTGGGATAATTTTAGGTTAATTATGTTATGCATTTACTTTGGATCTAATTTTTTTGGGATGTTAATTATTTTGGTTAAGAAATTAAATATATATATAATTATATATATTTAATTATTTTTAGTTAAAACATAATTGAGAGAGGAGATAGGAAGATTTGATTGATTTAGAATAGGAAAAAGATTAGATTTATTTGATTTGGAAAAAAAATATTTGTTTTGGTGGAATTTGGAAAAGATAATAATAATGATAATAAAAGATTATTATTATTTATTAATAAATAATAATAATATTATTTTAAATTAATATTATTATTAATTAATTTAGGGTTGTATTGGAAAGCGTGAAACTTATAAATTTCGCTATCTTCGAAACCGCCGCCCCTCTATGTTATTTTCTTTATCTTCCGTCGGTTTCCGGTATTTGTTCCGCTAATCGCTCCCTTTTCCGTTTGTCGATGTCGTTTAATCGTCCGGATTTAATTTTTCCGTTGTCGCCCACGGTCGCCGCCATTAGTTATATGAGTAAGTATTGAGTATTTATTTTGGATTTTGGATATCCAATAAAGTTAATTGAGAATTAGTTTGGGAATTATTCTTGGTTAATTGAAGGTTCTTTTGGAGCTACAGTTAGAATTAATTCGTAGAGTTTCTCCTACGAATTAATTGGAGCGTCGACAACGAATCGGTAAGATTAAAGAACTATTTGGAAGGGTAAATTTGATTAACAATTTTTGGAAAAATTGTTAATTAAATTGTTATGTATATGATTAATTTGGAGCATTCATGAGGAGTTAATTCGTAGAATTTTCTCTACGAATTACACTGAAATTCGGCAACCAATTGGTAAGTTTAAAGTATTTTATCGAAGAATTAAAGTTAAAATTAATTAATAATTTTATGGAAAAATTATTAACTAAATGTTTTATGTATAGGATCAATTTGAAGGAGAAACTCAAGCAAAAGTATTATTGACACTTTGAGGTAAGAGACTTACTACTGATTCCACGACAAATATTAAAGATACTTACGAAATTATTTAGGTGACATCTGAGTTGTGTGATTATGCGATAAATGAATCGACTGGTTAGGTAACATATTTGATTTAGTTTAATTAATCTTTTTTATGGGAAATTACTAATTGAAATTGTATGTGTAAGAGACTTACTATTGATTCCACGACAAGTATTAAAGATACTTACGAAATTATTTATGTGACATCTGAGTTGTGGGATTACGTTATAAATGAATCGACTGATTAGGTAACAAATTTGAGTTAGTTTAATTAATAATTTTTATGGGAAATTATTAATTAAAATTGGATGTGTAAGGGACTTACTACTGGTTCCTCGTTAAGTGATAAAGATATTTATGAAATTATTTATGTGACATCGAAATTGTGGGATTATGTGATAAATGAATCGACTTATTAGGTAACGAATTTGAGTTATTTTAATTAATAATTTTTATGGGAAATTATTAATTAAAATATGATGTGTAAGAAATTCTTCTACCGAACCCACGCCTTTGGTGTATAAGGTGTCAAAGATGGATAGGGTGCCTGCATTATGGTGTTGACTTCGAGTTTTTATTTGGTTTATATTTTTGTATGGATTATGCATGATTCGTCATACTGCTTACCTGTGTTATCTGCTCCATGAGAATTGTTTGGTTATTGTGATCATAATGTTTGGACTGGATTTAATTGGTTACGATTTCTGTTAACTTTACCTAATGAATTTGTACTGGTGAGAAAACGATGAGTCAGTTTGCCAGTCGTACGATGAGTCAGTTTGCCAGTCGTATGACGACTTGATTCTGACTAGGCCAGTGACAAGCCTGTGTGGCGAATTTGTTACTGAAGGTCGGTTAACGGGGTCTGTACGAGGCCTGTTCTGACGTTTCGTTCTGAGGGCAAGCCCGTATGGCAATTTTCTTTGACAGGGTCGGTTAACGAGGTCTGTACGGAGGCTTGTTCTGACATATTTGTCAGTACTCAACCACCCGATTGTGTGTCGTAAAGTACAAGCCATTAGGAGAAGTTAATTGTCACCTAGTGGACCCAACAATATATTTATGATAAACTGGTTATTTATGGTTTATGTGATAAGCAGTTTATTAGGTATCAACGCATAACTCGTATGTCAAGCTTAACTGTGTGGTATACTGATAAGACTTGTTTGGTTATGTGACGAAATGCTTGATACTGGTTTATGTGGTGAGTTAACTAAACGGTTTAGTTAACTGCTGGTGATGGTTATCTATGTTGAGATGGACTGAATGACTTTGTGATGATCTGTTAGGACAGATTACTATGGACAAACCAATGAGGTTGTATGGCGATATGTCTTTATTGTTTGTTATGGAAAAACCATGAAACAAGATAAAAGTGTGAGGTGTTTGTAGTTCTCATTCTTGAACTAATCTTCATATATTTGCTTATGAATGTTTTGGACTAAGATTGCATGTTTTGGAAATATGGTAGCTGTTAACCTTGTCTATTAGCCATGTTGTACTCGGTATGAGGGACGTTAGTCGCTTTTGGGACTAAAATTGTAGAGTACAGTTTAATAGGAACTTAACAGTTAACCTAGTGGGCCCAGTAGTGGGTCTTTTACTGGGTATTTTCATACTCACAATTTTCATGTTTATTTTTCAGGTAAGTATGAGGAAACCGACGATGGATAGGAAGGACTAGTGACCATGTGTTTGGGGACTATACTGACAAATGCTTCCGCTGCAGCCTCTGTGTTGTGTTGTTATTATTATTGTGAAAAATGCTTCTGCTGTATTTTTGTTAAGATTACGAGTTCTTATTTAAGTAACGACCTCGGAAAAAGGTTAAAAATCCAGGACGTTACAATTTTCTTGTATCATCGACCTCAAACGTCAGAAGATTAGATTAAAACCAAATATACGTTTGAATCCACAATCTCGTGGTCCCATTGAAGAAAAAGATCGAACTTTGAAGAAGAAAGGAAGAGAAAGAAAAAATGTTCATTGTATACACAAAGAGGAAGCTAAATCCTTTTTTTCTATTTTCTTTTCACATGCATTGAAACTCTCTCACAAATTCAAAGTCTCATTTGTCTTTTAAGATACAATGTCGTTTAAGACCAAAACATTATCAGCAGACAAAAAGTGAGAGCTTCTTTAATCGAAGTTGTGTGTGTTTTTCGACCAAATATGCAAAAGTTTCAAAGATCCTTATGTTTGTGTTTTGTACATATCATGAAATATATGGTTTTGTTTCCTTTTTTTTTTTTTTTTTCCTTTCTTTTGGGTTTAGAAACAAAGGATGAGTAGGTGAGGTAATAATAAAAATAATAAGAGAGCACCGAATTTATAAGAATATACTTTCTTAGTTTGACATGAGATTTGACATCTCTTCTAGTCGTCGGTTTTGATGTGCATGTCCTGGTTAAATTACACAAATTCTCCTAAACAATTTAATTTAATTTACATCCTAATTTTTTAAATGCACCGAAATTGTAGAAATCAAAATCTTGAAGATAAAGTGACATTTTGCGTTTTCTGATAAAAAAAAGTAATTATTTTATTTGGCAGCGTTATAACTATTTAAAAAAATGTTTTTTTTAACGAAATCCTAATGAAAAATATCAAAATATGCTATTTTTAAAAGTTTATAAATTGAAACAAATGTTTTTAAAAATTTGGGGACCAAAATATAACGTGAGACAAAGTTTAGAGACTAAAATGTGATTTAAACCTTTACTTTTTTTTTTATTTTTTATCTTGAGCTTTAAATTTTGTTCAGAAAAAATGCCAATTAGTGTGACAGTTGATATGTAGAAATACAAATACAACATTTGTGAAAGAAATTACTTTTTAAATGATTTTAGCAATATGTTTTAAGATTTATGAATTACGGGGTGAGAACGATTTAAACGTACTGTATAATTAATGTAAATAATATCACATGTTGTATCAAATTTTGGTCAAGGACATAAACGTACATGACATTTACGCGACATCAACAATTAAATTTTAATTTTAGGAAGAGAGAATTTGTAAAACAAAAAAAGAAAAAGAAAAAGAATTTGATACCAAATTCAATAAGAGAACAATAAAGTAGAGAAGAAGTCATGAGTTCTCAGATACCTCATTTGTAAGTATAATGGTGTATTTATAGGAGATTGGATATAGACCAATTTATCTTAGTCCAACTAGGATCATGATATGAGTTTCCTATCCTAGATAAGATATGTTAATCTTTCAAGCAAATGGTCAAGGTATGCATTATTTGGCATGCCTTGTAGCGAGCCTCGACCAAGGATGGGACGTGGAGGTTGGTTTGGGCTTCTGACCTAAATTATCATCGTTCCAAGGCCCAAATAGGTCAGCTTTGTTCATCAATGGAGAAGATTGGTCTTAACCTCATCTTGAATCATCCTTAGTCGAGGAGGTTGGTTATCATCTTCCAGATCTAAATAAACCAATACACACTCCGATCATCAAACAGGGAAGGTTAGCCTAAGGCCAAGATTTGTCGGGTTATTTTGGCTCAAAGTCCAATTAGTCCTTTTTCTTAAGTCCATTTTATCCTCTCGGCCCAATTGCTAATTTATTTGTTGCAGCTCTCTTGGCGTAGTGATCTATTTTTTCTTATTATAACGTTTTTACCTTTGATTCTAGAATCCACCCCTAACATCACACATGAACAACACATCCAATTGTCATTCTTTATTTGGATGGAAAAGGTATATATTTTTTTGGAACGATAATAATTTTAAAAATTAGTTCGTAAGGGTATTTTTATTAAAAATATTTATTCTAAAGTTTAATTGTAGAAATAATTTTTTTTCCAAAGACATGGAACATAATTGAAACATTTCATGTATTTTGTATAATTTAACATACTATAAATCCTTGCATCTAAATAACTCTTATACTCATGTAAAAATGCATCAAACAATTTGGAAACTAAATTGTGACAAATAGAGTTCAAGTAATTAATTTCTTTGGTGAAAAATGAAGCACAACGAAAACACGGATATCGAAAATAATAATAATAATATAAAATGACAAATAAATAAAATAAAATAAAACAAAAATAAGAAAATAGAAAAATAATAATTTCTCAAATTTCTCCCATTTCTTTGATTTCTCAACTATACGTGTGTCTTACAAATTTTACCAAAAGCCACTATTTATAGACATGCATGAGGTGGCTTACATGGACACTAACCATGAATATATGGATGACACATGGTTAACATATGTGTCAATGTTTACAAGCCATTTGACATTACACACTAAGCATATACAATAATGGGACATCTATTATATAATATTTATAATACTCCCCCTTAGATGACCATAACATATATGAAATATACCTCGTTAAAATCTTACTAGAAAAAAACCCAATGAAAAAAAAAATCCCAGTGAAGGAAAAAAAGTACATATTTCATATAATTTATATATTTACAAAAAAAAAAAAAAAATTTACTCCCCTCATGAAAATATTACGTAAGATCTCTGAGTCGCGACATTCTAATGTTATGCACCAAATTTTCAAAGATTGCGGTAGGTAATGATTTTGTAAACAAGTCTGCCAGATTGTCCTTTGAACAAATTTGTAGTATTGTGATGTTGCCATTTTCTTCAAGATCATGGGTGTAGAAAAGCTTTGGTGAAATATGCTTGGTTTTATCACCTTTAATATAACCTCCGTTGATTTGAGCTATACATGTTGTGTTGTCTTCGTATAGTGTCATTGGAAGATTTTCACTAGAAGACAAGTCGCCTGTTCCACGAATGTGCTGAGTCATTGATTTTAGCCATACACATTCTCGACTTGCCTCGTGCATTGCAAGAATTTCAACATGATTTGAGAAAGTGGCTGTTATGATCTGTTTCACTGATCGCCATGATATAACAATTCCTCCATATGTGAATAGATAACCTATTTGAGATCTAACTTTATGTGAATCAGATAAATATCATGAATCTGCAAAACCAACTAAGTTAAAATTTTATTTATTTGAATAAAATAAACCCATATCTATCGTTCCTCGGAGATAACGAAGTATATGATTAATTCCATCTAATGTCTTTCTGTTAGAGAGGAACTGTATCTACCTAATAAATTTATTGAAAATGCAATATCTGGTCTTGTATTATTAGCAAGATACATAAGTGTACCAATTGCACTAATATATGGTACTGTTGGACTAAGAAGTTCTTCATTATCATCTTGAGGTCGAAATATATCTTTCTTCACATCTAATGAACGAGCTTACATTGGAATGTTTAATGGATGTGTTTTATCCATATAAAATCTTTTCAAAACTTTCTATGTATAAGTTGATTGATGAACAAATATTCCATTTCCTAAATGCTCAATTTGCAAGCCATGGAAAATTTTTATTTTTTCGAGATCTTTCATCTCAAATTCTTTCTTAAGATATTCGATGACATTTGAAAGCTCTTCAGGAGTTCCAATTATATTTAAATCATCAACATATACAATTATAATTGCAAATCCTGACTGTGATTTCTTTATATCGACTTAGACGATTGTAACACATTCGTCCTGATTGTTTCAATCCATATAGTGATCTCTATAACTTTATTGAATATAGTTCTCAACAACTTGATTTATATTTTCAGGTATTTTAAAACCTTTTTGAACTTTCATATAAATATCATTTTCAAGAGATTCATAAAAATATGTTGTGACTACATCCATAAGATGCATGTCCAGATTTGCACACACAGTCAGACCAATTACAAATCTTAATGTGATTGCATCCACCACCGGAGAACATATTTCCTTATAATCAATACCAGACTTTTGTGAAAAACCATATGCAACTAGCCTTGCTTTAAATCTTGTGATCTTATTATTTTCATTTCTTTTCCATTCCGCCTAAAATTCTAGGAATTTTTTCATATTTGAACTACGAGTAAAAAAACTTGACGTTTTGAAAGTGATTTTAATTTTTCCTCAATTGCTTCTTTCCATAAAGGCCAATCTTTTCTCTGTCGACATTCTTCAACAGATTTTTGTTCAGTGTAACCTTCCAAAAATTGAGATGATTTTAATTGAATTATCTCAAATGAATTAAGTAAAAGTTGGATTATATTGGTTAGGGATGCTAATTTTCTTTTTGGATTGAAATTTTTTATTTGATTTTGTGGAGATTTGATTAAGAAATTAAATATATAATTAATTAATTAATTAATTAATTTGGTTAAAAGATAATTGGTGAGAAGAAAGAGAAAATCTAATTTGATTTGGTGGAAATTTGGAAAAGATAATAATAATAATAATAAAAGATTTTTATTATTTATTAATAAACAATAATAATATTATTTATTAATTTAGAGTTGCATTGGAATACGTGAAGTTAAAATAAAAGTTACTTTTTCCTTCTTCTTCTTTTCCTCTCATGCTGTCGCCTCCTTCTGTCGGATTCTGACGCACCCTTTTGTCTTGCCGTGAAGTCTCTGCACGTCGGTTAGCTGCCGCGTCTCAATCTATATTCGCCGTTGTCGTGCCATTGTGCCGCCGTTGACGTCGGTTGTTTGTGGGTAAACTTTATTGGTTTTATTTATGGATTTTTGGATACCTAATAAAGTTAAATTGAGAATTAATTTGAGAATTATATATTCTTGGTTAATTGAAGGTTATTTTGGAGCTATTGTTAGAATTAATTCGTAGAGTTTCTCCTACGAATTAATTGGAGCGTCGAGAACGAATCAGTAAGATTAAATAACTACTTTGAAGGGTAAATTTGATTAATAATTTTTATGGAAAAATTGTTAATTAAATTATTATGTATAAATTGACTTGGAGCTTCATTGAGGAATTAATTCGTAGAATTTTCCCTACGAATTGAATTGGAGTTTTCGACAACCAATTGGTAAGTTTAAGAACGAATATTGAAGAATTAAAGTTAAAATTAATTAATAATTTTTATGAATTTTTTTTAATTAAATGTTTTATGAGAGGATCGAGTTGAGGATTTATTTTTGAGCCAAGAGTTTTTCAATAAATTTGAGGTCACTACTACAAAAAAGGGAATACTTGACAGTGAAAAACTGTCAAGTAAAGGATTACTTGACAGTTTTAAATCTGTCAAGTAATCCAGTGTCAAGAATAAACATTTTTTACTTGACAGTGAAAAACTGTCAAGAATAATAGTTTATTTGACAGTTTATAACTGTCAAGAATTAATCTTTACTTGATAGTTTTTCTCCGTCAAGTAATCCGGTGTCAAGAATAAGGAAAACTTTAGTTTTGACAGTTTTTTTCTGTCAAGAATTCGTTATTCTTGACGTTTTACCACTGTCAAGTATGATGTAATTTTTGACGCTTTAAAAGTATCAAGTTTTCCAAACATATGCACCTAAATCAAGCGTTATTATATCATCATTCTTACCAATAAATTCACACAACTCAACCATTATAAGAATGTTACATGTCAGAACCTTAAAAAAAAATTCACTTCCTTGCAGGAAACATATATCCTAAGATGATAGAATTCCATAATTTCAAAACAAAGAATGACTTCTGCTCTAGCTGGAAATAGAGGCAAATATGATAGAATTCCACATAATCATTATGATTAGTATGTAACATACATACCATTATGTATTATTTCACTTCCCAACTGGAAACATATATCCTAAGATATCATTTCTACATTCATAATTTCAAAACAAAGAATGACTTCTGCTTTAGGACACTTTTCAACTACAAATGTTACATGGGGTTATGCATAATAGATGAACAGTCCACTTCCAGCAGCACAAGCGATTAAATTTTCCAATGGGCGCCACTCTAAATGTAGTAACTTGGAGTTCACGTCTGTAGAAGTTTCATTACTGCGAGAGCTTGAATGTTCATTACCTATGAAATCAAGGTTCAGTCCATCACATTGGTACAATATTTTTCAGAGTATTTGTGAGGGAGTATAGTGCAAAGAGAGGAGGGAAGGGAGGAACTAACCATACCGAAAGAAATCACGCATCAAATTGCTTAAGGACGACCTTCTCGCCCGTCAAGTGGTCTGGAGATATGGCCTTCTGTGTTGTAATTTAGACGTATAACAGAAGCTAAGTGCAAATAGGAGGCATAACTAGGGAGGGGGCAAGTCTCAAACACACACACACATAGGAATTTAGATTGTGAAGTCTTCCCCGTTAACACAATTAAAAAAACTTAAGATCATTATACATACAAGGCATAAATCTTTGACCAAAATGTTAGAAATTTGAATCTCCATCTCAGAAAATTTGCAGTATTTCATAACTTTTCTTTATGTGAGTGTTAAAGATGCACTGACAATATTCCAAGTGCTTTAAACGACGGTTGTTCAAAAAGCTACCCTGAGATCTTTCCTCTTATGTTCAAGTTATTTTTTTTGCCTTCTCACTTTTTCCTCTCCATTGTTATTAAAAATAATACTAATGTCGCTAAAAATAAACAGGATTAGGATCCATGCTGCTATAGTATTATAAATTATTGTGAGAAACAACAAGTAATGACAATTCAGCCATGTGCCTTGGTAGGGTTCATATACGGTGTAGACACGACACTAAAATGCCTAACATGTGCAAGTTATTAGCCATGGGAACTTAGAAAAACCAATTCTTCTGTTAGCAAAAACATGTGAGCAATTTCAAGTTCCTAGTCTAATCATGTTAAAACCACATGATTCAAAAGGATTACATTTAGGCAGAAAACCATGAATATTGTACCGTCCATCACTTGAAAATTTTATATCTGATATGGATGAAATGATCTCCGTAAAAAAGGATCTTGGTCGATTCAATTCTTCAGTTCATAAGCTGAAAAATCAAACAAGCATATGTTAAGTAACAGCAGGGTATCTTTAATATCATCATATAGCAAGAGTCTGGTGAACTGGAATTTGATTAAACTCACAGAATAGCACTATGTCCACTAGACGAATAAAACCCCTTGAGCTGTTGTACGCAAGAAGATTACAGTGCAGAGGATGGAATTCAGCCAACGTAATGATCTCTTGATAAACATAAAAACATAGGTCACAGTCACATGTTTGGTTAAAATAATAGCTATTGCAAATGAAAATTATCTGCAATATATTCATATGTTGGTGAGAACAAACATTAGTCTTTTGGATAGAGACAAGGCCCATACTGTTTTTAGTAAAAAATATTTTACATATGACTCAACCCTGCTGGAATGTAAGAGTATGTCAAATAGCATTTGAATTATGTGCTATACATAATATTCTATGTTTTGTAAAGCAATTGAGGGTCATCTTTTTTAAGGTCAAATTATCCTAAATATTACAAATCTATACTCTCAATTAGGTTACCCAAATAAATAATTACCCATACTGATTATTATTAGCTGGGTTCACAGATCATAATGCAACATATTCAAGGGATCGAACTCTCAATTCTCTTCTCTCTATGAGTATCTCTTTTGTAGGCAAGACGCCCCTTTAGGTGAGGGAAAATACTTATTCAAAAGGAGAAAAGCCTTACTCTACCAAAGAGATACTTTGTCTTGTTCGCTAGTGAAACTGATTTTCGCCAAAAGTGTATTCTCTGAACTCACAAATCGATGTGGGTTTATCTCTTTAACAGTTTTCACCTTGTGCTCCTTAACCTGAACTCAAGAAGTCACAATATTGTAAACATGGTCCTTGGAGGTATGAAGTCTAGACAACTTGAATACCTATAGTCCAGTCAAGTAGATTTTAACAGAAGAAATCTTTGTGTGTTGAACAAGAAAAGATGAATGACATTTATCAACAGTTTAATTTGACACAACTATAAAATTTTAATGGACAGGCTATTATTTTTTTTTTAAAAATCATCTCTATAGTAGTTTGAAAATATATTAATTATCCTCTAGATTATTCTCCAATTTATACAGTTAATTTTGTAAATGAAAGTTGAGAACTTTTAAAGTATATACCTTCCATAATTTAATAGTCATGTTGTTTGTTGAAAGGATGAAGGTAGATCCATTCGGAGATACACACCACTTTATTTTACTAATCTTCTCTTTGATCTCCAAACTCTTCAAGTAATCAAACTATAGAAATAACTTTAATATCAAGATGTAGTTTCTGACACTACAAGAGACTGTAATTCACTAAAGCATACTATTCAAAGGTTTAAAATTTGCAGCGTATCGCGGGCTCGTGACTCTGAAATTCAGTCTTGTATTGGTATTCAGGATGATATCCGGGAGTATGATTCAACTGCTCCAACTTATTCCGCCTAGGGTAATTTTTAAGTTCCACAAAGATAAATGTAAGGCAACAAAAACATGTACAAAATGACATATGTATACCATCAAAAGAATTTTTCTTCAGACCAGTAGGCAAATCTACATATCCCTTTGAAACACAGTGCAATGCTTTCAAAGATAAAACTACCTGAACATTAGGTTGTGCAATGGTTTTCAGATCTTGCGTTTGCATCAAGTGTGTCACCGAATTTCATATGGGTAGTCACTGCTCGAGTGGGTCGCTGCCTCGCCGTCATTGCTTGCATAGTGGAGAGGTGTTTGCTTGTTAGTTTACACTTGACTGCGAAGCAAAAACAAATAAAAATACAAAATCAAACAACAAAAAATCATTCATTTGAACGCTAAGCTTGAATGAAAGGAGAAGAAGGAAAGGAGAAGAATGAAGCGTGAAGAAGACTTACGAAGAAAAGGACTTTTTCGGCTACGCGAAGAAGAAGAAAGTGGATTTTTGTGAGGATGGGGATTTTCGGCCACGCGAAGAAACGAAAGATGTGATTTTCAGCCGCGCGAAGAAAGGGAACAAAATATTTAGAAGAAGAAGAAGTAGAAATTGGGATTTTTGGGAGACAGTCGGCCAGCCTGTGTGGCGACAGTCGACCAGCCTGTGTGGCGTATCGTCGGCTAGCCTGTGTGGCGTTTAGTCGACCAACCTGTGTGGCGTATCGTCAACTAGCCTGTGTGGCATATCGTCCGCTAGCCTGTGTGGCATTTAGTCGACCAGCCTGTGTGGCGTATCGTCAACTAGACTGTGTGGCGTTTAGTTGACCAGCCTGTGTGACGTATCGTCGGCTGGCCTGTGTGGCATTTAGTCGACCAGCCTGTGTGGCGTTTCGTCAACTAGCCTGTGTGGCGTTTACTTGACCAGCCTGTGTGGCGTATCGTCGGCTAACCTGTGTGGCATTTAGCCGACCAGCCTGTGTGGCACCCCGTCACTGAAGGTCGAGAAGGAGGTCTGTATGAGGCCTGTTCCGACATTCGTTCTGAGGACAAACCTGTGTGGCATTTTGCTGTGACAGGGTCGTGAAGGGGCTCGGTACGAGACCTGTTCCGACATATTTGTCAATACTCAACCACCCGACTGTGTGTCGCAAAGTACAACCATTAGGGAAAGTTAACAGTTACTCAGTGGAGTCTGTAGTGGTTTTCCTTACTGGGTATTTTTACTCATTCCTTTCTATGTTTTATTTGAGACAAAGGTAGAAATGGACCGACGAGGGGCAAGTGGAACTATTGACCATTTCGGAAGGGACCATGAGACTTTTTGCTTCCGCTGATGATTTTGACTTGAAATTTCTTTATAAACTGTGTGTTGAATTTTATTGTAATGAATTTGGTTAGAAAACTATTTCAGGGATCCCGTCTAGGTTCTTTTCACTGTTTATTTTTGAATTAAATAAAAGAATCTACTTTCGTTTTATTTTATATTTGCTTTTAAAAAATGAATTTAAAAGTTGTTTTTACTTTAGTAACGACCTTGGGTTACGGCCGAAAATTCGGGGCGTTACATGTCCTCCACTAAAGAGTTAACTTTAATTAGAGGTTTAAATTCTCTTACTCCAATTTTTTCTTTTCGATAAAACAATTTTTTTATGTAAAAAATGAAGTACACATGCATTGGAAAACAAAAAGCACACATAAAAGGCTAGAAAGAAACATAGAACCTATCAAGAGGTCATACGCAACTCGAATCCCTCTCAACTCTTCCAAAAACTTTGTGGTCGGCCTCCAAAACTTAAATTGTATTCGTATTTATCATATTTATGATATTTAATTACGATTTTAGCCATAATGTTTAGAGAAGTACATTATACAAACTCTCTACCCCTAGAGATACCTTCGATCTGTAATTTGAATATAATTACTCTTTCTAATAATAAAATTGATCTCTTCCTCTACTCATAAATGTAGCTAACACGCATTATTACTGAACCACGTAAATTTGTGTATTGATTTCAATTACTTTGTGCTTTTTGTTCATATTTAATTGTCCATTTCTTAACATTCTTTTCTCTCCAACCACCTTACAAGTCACAACGCAAACCATACATCCACACCATTTGTTAATTCAAACAAAAAAAAAAAAGAAAAAGAAATGGAATTACCAAAAGTAATAGATATTTTCAACTCAAAGATACATAAATATGTGGTAAAGAAGAGAAAAAACACAACTCGACCGAAATTAAAATTCTCAAATGCTATTATACATTATCTTCTCCATTTCTTTCAAATTTTCTAAAGCTATAATTACTAGAAAGTCAACTAAATATAACATAATTTTTTTCTTGAAAAAGAAAGAATGTAGTCTCACTTTTCACCTCAATTTCATAGGAATACTATACCCATCTCTTTTTAAGAACTTTTTTCTAGCTACATGCTTGTTTGTAGTAAGGGGAGAAAAATGACACTAGTGGTCTCATAAATCAAAATGGAAGAAGTTGCTTTTAACCAAAGTAGTTTTGGAATGAGATGGGTAACACTTTCATTAACATAATCGAAGGCATCTTTTTTCATTTAAAGGTCTGTACATATCCATAATTTTATCAGTTTTTTTTATGACTTTTTAGCAGAGCTCAATTCATAGGATTTTTTTTTCTCATAGTTTATTTAATTTAAACATATAGTGTTAAAGAAATTTAATCTTATTTAACATAGTATAATTTTCTTTGTCATACGAGATTTCAATATTATCATTTTAACGACCCGAGTTTCAAAATCTCTAACTAAAGTCATTACTCTCATGCATGTGGTTTCGAACCTAAAACTTGGTTCCCATTTTAGTGTTTAGTGCAAAACTTTTAAATGAATAAACTCCTTGTTGAAATACTATATTTAGGACTGTCCTCCAAAAGCTCCTCAATAAAAATTGGAAAACAAAGAAACAAACTTGAAAACATTAAATTATGCAGAAGCGATAAACTCTGGTCCGTGGCACTGCCAACCGTTTCCTCATCACATGCTCTATACATTTTTTCACTTCTATTAAAAATATGTCTCGAAAATGTTTAATTAAAATACTTAGTAAGTAATTCCACTACAGAGATAAAACTATACAATCGCATGCGATATGCATTAGATGTTTTTAAATGATGGAAAGTAATCGCTGACTTGAAGCCTTATTATGCTTCAGATGACTTTCATCTAGCTAGTTAGATCACTCGATGACGAGTTGGATTTTGGAGGGGTGGATTTGATGTAATGCCAAAAGGGTTCTTAGTTAGTTCCTAAAGCTTCATTAGTTAGTTCCGATTTTATAACTACCACCTTGTAACTAATTTTCACTATAAATAAAGCATCTCTCTTTTTTTTAGAAGAGATTCATTTTTTATTAAAAAAATTAGAGTTTTGGTTTACACCATTTAAAACTATAGTTCCATAAGCATTTACCTCCATAGTCTTCTTATATGCATTAGTCAAGGTGTTTGGCAACTTTGTAGGGTTTGTGATGGCCAAAAGAGCCTTTTGCTGTCCAAGAACAGCCTTAATCTTTGTTTTCCATAACTCAAAATCACTTTTCCCGTCAAACTTTGCGACTTCAAATCTGGTTACAACCATTCTTGAAATTCAAGAATGCAATTTCAGAACCTTGATCTTCAAATAACCCGAGTCTTGATTTACCGATGGCTCTAATACCACTTGTTGGGCTTCATTTTAATTAACCCAAAGAACCCAACCCTAAGGAAATAGAGCAGTCACGTTGATAGTCTTCAAACCACACACATAAACTTCAAGTTTATCAACTTGTTGATGTGAAATTAGGGGTAGTAGCAAATATAGCAATTAAATTTAAATTATTAGCATATACAACTTCATTTAAAAAGAATTGCAAATATAACAAAATCTACCAAAATCTATTAATGATAGAAGTCTATCACTAATAGACCATGTTGCAAATATTTTTCTATCACTGATAGACCATAAAAGTCTATCAGCAATAGAAGTCTATCTGTAACATTCCAAAATTTTGAGATAATTTTAGGTTAATTATCTTAAAATAATGAGTTGGATTTATTTTGGAATCTAGTTTGTTTTGGGATGTTAATTATTTTGGTTAAGAAATTAAATATATATATGGGTATATATATTTAATTATTT
>JBBPDJ010000008.1:12963405-12988051 GCA_037974625.1 Cucumis cinereus | reverse complement strand
CATCAAATATGACAAAGACTTAAACTCGAGAACTACAACATGTAATTAACAAACATTTCCAAACTATAGTACACAGTAAACTTGGGGAAACTAACTCAAACAATGAAGGAACGATAACTAAGAACTGAATGTAATAATTGAATCAAGCTTGATCGATGATTCCATTTGATCGTCCAGCAAAAGTATTCAACATATTTTTCACAGAAACTCCATTGAAATCTTATATAACAGCAAGAGAATACCTTTCTTTTCTCTACACAAGTTGCTCCAAGGCTTGAATCAAGCTATGCTTAACAATGCAACAAATACATCCCATTTGCTAATTCAACCCATTCCTCAACCAACGCGGATGTATTGGCCAAGAAGATAAATTACTCATGGTCATAGACAAACCACCACTTTACATCTGAGTCCTGCCAACAAAAATACTCTAACCGTTTAAACCAATATAACTAAGTGACTAGCAAATGAGAGAAAGCACATGAGAGAACTAACATCAACAAAAGTTGCAGCTATATGATTACATAAATATTTAAATTGACTCAGCCACTATTGTAGATAGACTAAAATTAAAGCAACCAAATATGACCACAACATGCTAATTCAGACTTGAATAAAATAACTCATTATCCCATTTCTATACCAGGGACATTAAAGAGAAGCCCAACATGTCCTTTGACTTATAAATAAATAATCATTCACTCTCTAGTTCCTACTCACAGAAACATGTACATTATTGATGGAAAAATAGTTTTCCTTTTTCATTCCAAAATCGAACCAGAACGTAAAAAATGAACCCTCTCTCGTGGAGCAACAAAGCCCTTGAACCATCAACAACTTCTTGAACTGTCTTTGCAACCTGATATTTCAACTCTTCGTTAGGAGACTTGTCCAACCGATATTCAACTTCTTCTCCTTGATGTTACCTATATTACTCGAGCCAGACTTTCGAAAGAATGAAACTCGTTATGAGAATTTGCGTGCGTTTCTACCAGAGAGGGAAATCAAAGATCAATAATCAACATCGTGGGTAGGAGAGTCATGGGTGGGTCGTCGTCGTCGCAGGTGGCCGTGATGTCGTTTGAGATTGAGAGAAGTAGAACTAGTTAGGGCTTCAAAGAATGTAGGGCAAAGTAAAATGATTGGAGAAAATGTAAGGGGAAAATGAAAGGCGGATTTTCGGGCGTGCGTTTCTCAGAAAGAAACAAGAAGAAATTTAGGGCTTGTGATTTCAGACCGCCGCGCGAAGAAGAAGAAATAGGATTTTTTGGGAGAGGGGATTTACGTGGGGTGTTTGCGAAGAAGAAAGGCTTTCGAGCGTGTGATAGAAAATTTAGAAGAAATAAGTTTTCAGGAGTGTGAAATTTTAATTTGATATGTTTACTTGACGGTTAAACTTTAAAAATTATACTTGACATATAAAAATTGTCAAGTATTAAAAAAATTCAGCAAAAAATCCCACTTTTTTCCCCTTTTGTTTATTCTTGACAGTTTTTAACATTACTTGACGGTTTTGTATAAAACCGTCAAGTAATGTAAAATTAAAAGTGTCAAGTAAAGTCTATTTTGTAGTAGTGTATGTTACAATGTCCACACATCATATATAACATAGGAGTCCTTGTCCAAACATTATGCATAACCACAACTACACCTTATGTTACAAAGTCCACACAGCATATATAACATAGGTATCCTTTACCAATCATTATGCATAACAACAACTACACTCTATGTTACAAAGTCCACACAGCATATATAACATAGGTATCATTCACGTTACAAAGTCCACACAGCATATATAACGGTAGTAGTATAGCGCCAGTTGTTATGCATAATAATAATACAGTTCAGTCATGAAATTCCATAATCATTCACACACAACAGAAAACTCAGCAGTGACCTCCCGCAACCCTAAGTTTTCATAGGTACACCATGTTGCCTGAGAGTAACACATAATTACCATATCAACAAAACAACCACTCACTTCAAAATGTTAATGCATGAGACGAAAGAGAACCCCTTTCCTCAAATGGAGATCTCACAGCTATGCAAACAACATAAGCCCTCGGATCAAACCTAGACGTCCGACATTGAACCCCTTTTACCTATCTTATGGTTTGTTCATAGTAAACCATAAAGGCATAACGCCACCTAAACTTATAGGTTTAGGGTTTCAATGGCTATCTCCTTCACAACCGTTAGGATGGGTTGAACCCCTTTTACCTATCTTATGGTCTAGCTAACGGATCGTCACATAACTCTTTAGTCCATCTCCACATAGCTATCTCCTTCACAACCGCAAACTTCTGAGTTAGTCCCTTCGATTAACTCAACACGAAACCGATGCTAACAATTAGCTAGACCATTCTCATTCTATCTTTGTCATTCTTTACTGTTTGCCCATAACAAACCGTAGAAGTAAAACAAGCAACAATTCAAATGGTAGTTTAGTCACATTAGCAATACCACCCAATTCAACTTACCACGTAAGGTATAACTGTATGCTTATCATATAAACCATACTTCAATGCCACACAACTTAGCATATCACATAGGTCATAACCGAGACCTTATTACAGAAGTCCTGAATCATCAGTTTATCACACAAAACATATCATCGATTCCACTAAGTAACCGTTAGTGTCCTATTAGATCTATACCTCGTGCCACACAGTCAAATGACTCAGTAGGAACGTCCATATAACATATTCGTCTAACGCATGCATAACCGTAACATATACCATGCCACCCACATTGCATATTAGTCATGTTTACAATTTTCCCACAACAACCAATAAAATGTAACAAGTAACATCACGTAGACCAACTCAGTCTCACCAAGAATGTCACACAGATCGATACAACAAACAGACCATAGTCAACATAATGCCCCAAACTCAACCAACTCATAATATCTAGGATGCATAGTTACCACCAGTCAATTAATTATAAGATGACAACCCACCACACAGCCAGTCAAATAATTAATTTCCAATAATCTTTCGTTAACTATATTCATGAGCCCAATAGGAGTATGTCTTACCTCAGTTATCGAATGAAGCCTTGGCTTGAATAAGTATCTCCTCGAATTCGTCCCAACAACCGATCAATCTCTACGAAGTCCAGGCCAAATCGTAGTGAAACCTGCAGTAAACTATGTCGGAAAAACTCCCAATTGCACACTAATGGGTATTCGAATCCTACATCAAACACCCTAAAACTAATCCAAATAAACCTTAAACTTAGTCTCCACTAGGTTTTCCAAGATCCAAAAGAAGACCACAAAAACTTACCCACAATTGTCCACAGTTGCGGCGACGGCAAGTCGAGGACAGAAACGCGACACAGCAACGCTGAGTGTCGACTCGCAGACTGCTCGGTGCGTGAGGGGAGACGCGGTGGCGCGTGACGCGCTGCGAGTTCCGGTGCGGGTGGCGTCTGCTGGTGGCTGGTGCAGGCGCGGGCGAAGCGGTGTGGGCTGGTTGCTGGCATGGGTGAAGCGGCTTTCTGATGGCGTGCGTGGTAGACACAAATTGTAGCAAGGGCGGCGCGACGCCAGACGGCTCGAAACTAAGGCGGCACGCAACGTTCAGATCCATCTCGCGGCGTGGAGATCCGGCTCGCGAAGGCACTCAAATCGACCGGCGTGTAAAGATTTGTGTGATGGCGGCGCGAGGAGTTTCGACGCTAGTGGCTAGCGCATATGAGCGGAGACGCGGCGACGCTGGAGTGTGTGTCGCGTCGGATCTGGCGTGGGGACCGACGAGCGATGCAAAAGGCGTTCGGTGCGATGTCGAGAAAGGGCGACGACTTCTGAAAGAAAGCGAGGGGGTTTTGCGAGCGAGGAAGACGAATGGAAAAGGGAGAGAGAAAAATAATAATAAAATAAAGAAAAGAAAAATAAATAAGAAAGCGAAAAGAGAAAGGAAAATAAAAAGGAAAGAAAAGGAAAATTAAATAATAAAATAATAATGATTTTAATAATAATAACAATAACTTTATTATTATTATAATTTAATTTTTCCCAAAAATCTTATCCTCTCTCTCTTCGTTAACTTGTCCCCGTTAATTTTTAACCAAAACAATTAAATATATAAATATATTTAATTTCTTTTACTAAAACAAATTAATCAACATCCCAATAAATTAAATCAAACTTACTAATTATATTCAAGATAATCAAACTCAAATTATCTCAAATTTAGGATGTTACAAACATCAACTATTATTAAACCATAATTTTCCCTACAACTACTTTTTGACATATTCAACACAAAGGAGATAGTTATGGAACCATATTCAAATACAAATTTCAATAAAGTGTATGTAAAAAGTTTAATCAAATTCTTGTCTCTTTGAAAAGCCCTGTTTAGGGGTCTCACAAGTCACCACCAACCACTCAAATGTTGGTTGATGCCATGTCATAGTCATAGTCATATATAAATATAAATATATATGTGCGTGTGGTAAAATATTTTGGAAGTTATGAAGAATATGAAAACTCTATGTTCATCACATCAAAGACATTAAACTTTTCTTGCTTCTAATATGGGAACACATCTCATAAAGTAATTGTTTCATTTCGTTTCTCCTTTCTTCTTTATTATTGCTTCTCTCTTTATAGATTTTTTCTAATCTCATCTAAAGAATCTTGGGTTGAATCTAATTTTGGTTTTTGGAATAATTTTTGCATCAATTGCTTTACCTAGTAGATGAGGTAGATTTTTAAATATTTTCATTATTGATTGCTCACGTTGGGTATGTCTTTTGCAGCTACATATATTTGTTGGTATGGGTATTAATGGGATGGTTATGGGCTAAAAATCATTTTCAATTTCAAACTTTTATTAAATTGATAATTTAGCTTTAACCATTTTTTTTAACAATTTAGTTCTTGTACTTTCAATTTTATAACAATTTAGTCCTTGAATCTATATTACAATTTAGTAGCACTCTTATGCAATATAAGACAAGTTATAATGTCCAAAGACTAGATTGTTACATAGGTTTAAAGACTAAATTGTTACAGAATTGAAAGTACAATAACTAAATCGTTAAAAAGAAGTTAAGATGCTAAATCGTCACTCCACTATAGACTTAAAGCATAACTCTTATGCATTACAGGACAAGTTGTGTCCAAAAATCTAATCACTACATATAAATCAATTAGTTGTCATGAGTTACAAGTAGGTCAAATTAAGAGTTCATTTTACCTCTATAATTGATAGCACTTAAAATGTACCATCTAATCACGGTTAATTCGGAATCGTTCTATGATTTTATGTTTATATTTGGCTATTTTGTACGTCATGAGCTCAGCAAGGGTAGAACTTGATGTTGATGTCAAATTATAGCCTAATTGGACGAAAATGAATTCATACGGCATCAATCAAGTCGAACTATGGAGAAATGAGGCCAATTAGCTTCTGCTTATGGCCAATATTTGTGAAAATCCCACGACACCGCGGTGCTTCCTTTGAGTGCCACGACGCTCAAAACCCGATCCTTGTGACAATTTTCGTCAGCGCCATAGTTGATGCTTCGGGTTCCAGCAGCCATAACTCGTCCTCTCTCAACTTTCTGAGTTCTTCTTGTTAGTTTAAGTTCTGTAACTCCTCCTCATCATCCGACATGTGGATGAGAGGCTAAGGTACTCAGTCGAGCTTGGGTTGTTTAGGATTCTTCCCACTTTGATATATTTATGGTTTTCGAACTAAGCCATATTGTAATTGTGAATACAATTCTGATTTAATTGAAGAATTTATCATAATGTCGGAAGCTTGTTGGACTTTATGGTATATGCTTGCATTGTTTAGATGTACGGGGATCTTAAGAAGCAATAGGGTAGCTTGCAACTTGATCTCAATGTGCATTGTTCTATTCACCTTAGAATTATATCACTTAAATGTTTAATTAGGCGCATGAAAATTAGATATTCAATCTGACTAGCCCTAGAACTTAATACGATTAATATTAAATTCAGTTTGTATGTTTTTCATCGATTCAATTTATATTGGCTAATTGATTAGGACAAATTGATTGGTTTTTTCAATAAATTTTGTCACGTGTAATGATTAAATTGGCTTAGTGATGAGAAACACATGATCAATACCTTGATAGGGAGAATCCGTTTTGACCCAAGTTAGACTCTCTTGAATATTAAATTTGTTCCAATTTACCTTTCTTGCACTTTACATTATTTGCACCTAAAACCAATTAGAAACCTCCTACTGGTTACCCTCGAGTGTGGAAACTATTTACTCGAAAAATTCTTCGTGCTCTTGTTCGACCCAGACTTACCACTAAGACTAATTCTTGTGGAGTGTTTTGGTTAAATTATTTGATCCAAATTTAGGCGATGAATCCGACTGATCAATAATTATGTCTTGCATTTTAAGTATCATCAATTCTCTAATGAACAATTTGTTTAACTTATGATTCAACCATAACTAAATCCCTCTCTGATAAATGAGTGGGTGAGACCTCAATGCTCAAATCGAGAAATCGAAACTTAATGAAACTATTCATCTATTTATCATACTTTATCATAAAAACAAATTTCACCTTGTGAAGGTTATATTCTCTAACCCCCAGTTTGGTCAAATATTCGAAATGATAGACTGACTGCAGCAACATATGTTAGTCTCACTCATGCAAATCAATAATGCAGAAGCCCTGATAAACAAAAATTTATAATGTAACTCCCTCCCAGGGTTGAAATTAAATCAAGCCACGTATGATAATTGTATGAAACGCTAACTAATCTTTTCGATTAAACGGTTCTATAGAGCGAGATTAAATATTTGGCCATGTTGTATGCAAAAAAAATCCCTTATAGATTCTAGGGATTTTGGGGGAAGCACGGAATTTTCAATAATGTAATTTTAATGGAGGGCGTATATCTACTTTTGTCAAATTAAATTTAGTGATATGCGCAGGACGATTCCATACATGTTTTTCGATAAAAATAATAATAATAATAATAATCAAGAACACTAATGTTTAATGATTGTGTGTTGTTTATTTGCCAGGTTGCTTTTATGACCACTGTTCCACCCAAATATCAATCACAATTGAAGTTTGCAATTTATTTGTCTTTCTTTTATTTCAAATAACCTAAACACAAGTGTTGTTTATTAATTTATTAAATTTGGTTTCTTGTTTTGAGTTTTTCAACATAAGTGTTGTTTATTTTATCATTTTAAGGATGAGAGGTTGTGAAAGTTTCATTTATGGTACAAATTTGGTATTTACTTCACCACGACCATGCTCTTTATCGGTGTCACTCTGCGATCTTAGCTTTCCACTTTTTCATTTTTCAGTCTTCCTGTTTATATTCCATGTTTTATATTACCCATAGCTTAAGGCTTGATTTTCATGTATACTCTACATATGCTAGATATACTTAATTAATAAACATTCCTTATTTTGATACTTCTCTTCAAGTTACTTTCTTTTTTTCATATAACTTTTGGTTTGTCTTCTGACTGTATATATGTGTGTTAGCCATGGTTTGTTTCTTTTCCATAAAGACTGATGAATTTACTTTTGTAGGTTGTATATATCTCTAGAACTTGTGAGATTTGTTGTTGGTTACTTTGCCCATTTATAATGTGTATTTTGGTAGTCAAATAATTGTCACTTATGTATTAAATACCTTTTAGGAATACTTAAGTGGTTTCGTGACGTGTAGTCACTTCTAGTATGTTTCTAGATTGAAAGTATCACTACAACATTTTTTAGGAACCTTTTCATAGTTAAAGTGTGACTTAGCAATTCTTTTGGAACATTTTTGTGAATATTGTTGACATTGGTACATTGAGTTGCACTTTAAGTAGATGTATTGTGGTCTACTCTCTAATACCTGCCTACATACTAATTGGGCTCATTTGTTTGATATGTTTGGGTGATATTGCGTTGAATTAAAGTATGAATTGTTCTTAGGTGCTAATATATGCCATCAATTTTTCGATTAGTAGAATGAATGAGCGCTTAACTTTTTATCTCTGAATGGTGTATGAGGATGCTTAGACTTACATGAATGTTGTGATAATCATTGACAATGATACTTTAGTTGAACTCTAAAATGAATCTTGCGTCTTTAATAGGTCTTGCACAAACCCACTGAAGTGATGAAGCTACCAAACAAGTGATTAACAACGTTTGGTTTAATGACAAAACTTGTTGCAATGTAGTCATTTGGGACAATACCTTATTGTATTTAGTTTCTTTATAAAAATTTTACCAAGTTTTGGTTAGTACTTTTCTTGTATTTGCCCCTTTGTGGATGTTCGATGGTTTTCTTGTATTAAATTTTTTTTTGTAAAAACGTTATCAACTTTATTCTTATATATAAAAGTTTATATTTATGTTTGTACCAATTTTGTGTTAAAATAAGAATAGTTGATTATGAAATTCCCTTGTGTAATGAAAAGGTTAAAAAAGTGTTACGATTCATATATTCTGGACAAGAAAAAAAATGTCACTGTACATTCCGTTTTTGCATTTTATAGTTGTCGTCAATAACCATAATGCTACAAATATTAATTGATTCTGAGTGTAACGCCCCAGTTTTTCAACATTAACCCAAGATCATTACTTAAGTAAAAATCAATAAATCCATTTTAAATGACGAAGACAAAACAAACAAATACTTTAATTTAATCCAAATAAAATAATAAAGTGTTTTCAAACATTTAATCAAGTAAATAATGGAAAAGATAGGAAAAGAACCTAGACGAGATCCGTAAAATAGTTTTCTAACCAAAATCGTTACAAATAAAAGAAAACCAACAAAAGTTTACTCTTAAAGAAAACAAATGTCAAATAACCGTACGCGGAAGCAAAAATAGGTCTCCTTGTCCCTCCTTATATAGTCACTGGTTCTACTTGCCCCTCGCCGGTCCATTTTTACCTTTGCCTAAAATAAAACATAGAATGGAATGAGTATAAAAATACCCAGTAAGGAAAACCACTACAGACTCCACTGGGTAACCGTTAACTTTTCCTAATGGCTTGTACTTTACGACACACAATCGGGTGGTTGATTACTGACAAATATGTCGGAACAGGCCTCGTACAGACCCCCTTCACGATCCTGTCACAGCAAATCGCCACACGGGCTTGCCCTCAGAACGAATGTTGAAACAGGCCTCGTAAAAACCCCCTTTACGACCTTCCCTAACGATGTGCCACACAGGCTGGTCGACTATACGCCACACAGGCTAGTCGACGATATGCCACACAGGCTGGTCACTGGCTAGTCAGAATCAAGTTGTCGTACGACTTGAAAACTGATCTATCGTTTCCCACCAAGTACAAAATCATTAGGTAAATTAACAGAAACCGTATCCAATTTAAATCAAGACTAAGCATTGTGACCACAATAATCCAAACATGTCTCAAGCAGCAGATAACTCATGTAAACAGTGAAACAAATAATGCATAATCCAAACAGATTTATAAGCTAGATAAACCCAAAGCCAACACCCAAAAACAGACACAAAAACCATCTTAACACCTTATACGCCAAAAGCGTAGATTCGGTAGAAGCAATCCTTACCTCAAGTTACAAAGATTCCCTTAATCGAATTAGCCTCCAATTGACCCTAAACACACAAGAACTTTAATTAATAATTTCTTCCCAAAAGAAATATTAATTAATTCTAACCATTTAATAGCCACTTCCAAACTCACCAACAAAGACGAAAACCAAGGCGATTGTACCACAAACATCCCGATTGACTATTCAATTTGAACCTTCAAACAACAAGGAAAAATACTCAATTAATCCAAGAAAATTCATAATTAAATTCCATTGGACATCCTAAAACCCAATTTGAAATCTTCCCAAACCTTACCAACAAACCAACACAGAGTAGTGGCAGCAGAGACGGGAAGCGACAAGAATCTTAGAGGCTCAGCTCGGCTCGGCTCGTGGGGAGCAGATCTGGCTCGGGGTTGCAGCGGCGCACGGTCAGGGATGGCGCGGCCAAATGCGAACCTGCGCCTGGCTGGGCGGAGAGGTGTGGGCGCGACGCGGCTAGGGGAAAGGAGATCGGCTCGCGGACGGCGTGCGACTTGGGCGATGGGGTTTGGCTCGGATGAGGCACAGATCCAACGAGGCTTCGCGCGGCTGTGGCTACGACACAAAACGGAGCGGACCCGCTCGGCTGGGCGACGGGGCGGCTTGGCGATGGAGTTCAGCTCGGGCGTGGAGAGGGCGTGTGCAAGGAGGCGGCTGGGAAGCACATCTAGACTGTGCAGCGACTAGTCGACGAATGGGTTGGTGGCGCGGCTAGGCGAGCGGCACGTGGACGGCTTGCGGCTACGAACAGCGAGGCATGGCTGTCGCGGCTGCTGTAAGGCGTGGCTGCGACGGCAATGGAGGGGCTGGCGTGAGGGCGGTGGTGACAGCGGCGGCTAGGGTTTAATGGGATGAAGAAGAAGATACCAAAGACCTAATTTCCTCATTAATTTAAGAGAGAGAAAGAAATAATAATAATATAATATATTATTTTATTCCCTTTTTTTTATTTTCTTCCAAAAATAAATCCCCCTTCTCTTTCATCTTTTAATTCCAAATTTCTCTCTCTTCCTTAAACTCATCATTCCCCTCTCTTCTCATTAATTGTCTTTTCTTTTCACCAACCACAAACAAACAAACATCAACAAATAAAATTAAACCCAAATTTAAACTCAAATTAAACATCCCAAAATTACAATTTTACCAACATTTAAAAGATAATTAATAAAAAAAAATTACAAATTATCTTAAAATTTTGGGATGTTACATTGAGCTAGTTGATTACAATTATATCATGTCATAGTAAACTTGATGATGACAATTTATAGTTGTCAATAATTGTTAACTATTGACAATTATTTATTGTCATTAATCGTTTAATTATCAAAATTTTTAGTAAGTGTCGTTGATAACCTGTTCTTTACTAGGGATATAAGGACACACAAATATTGTCTTATTTATTAGATGTCATTGAATTCCAATTTTGTGGTAGTGCTTATCTTATACCAACTCATTATATAAAATATTATTTCACATGTCTCTACGTGACGATTTAGATTAATAATTTGTAATAATTACAAAGTGGGTCATATCGATAATGTTACTAGGATAAGACATCCAACATTATATATATATATACTATTGACTTTTTAGATTATTTCTTGAACACGCATAATCCTATCACATGCGTTGACCACATATTGTTTAAGATAATATACTAATAACCTTAAATTTTTTGTGTAATAGATAGCTTATTATTACTAATAAACAATTAAATAATTGTTAAACTAACACATAAATTTGAGGATTTTAAGGAATTAAATCAATTTCTAAATCTTAGAAACAAAATGTTTCTTTTGAAATTCCGTGACTTTACTAGAAGTATAATAAAGTTTTAATCCTTATTATTAAAGAAAAAAGCCTACCATAACTCTCAAACTTATTATTATTATAAAAACCATGATGCACCTAATTCCATGCACCCTTTTATTTGCACAAATGAAATAAAAAAGTACTTTCTTTTTTAAAAAAAGTTGTCACTTCACACATTTTTTATTGGACAATGCATAAAGATAAGTACAACCTAGACATTACCTAAACATTTTATATATTTTAATAACAACACGAAATTGATAATTGACACACAAGGATCATCCTATTGTTTATATCATTTTCCAATTTCCCATTATGGAATTACAAAATCATACGCTACATACATGAATATTGTGTCACATACTCTTAACAAATAATTATTATAACAAAAAAAAAACAAAAAGAAAATTATAAAAGAATACGAAAGAGAGATTAGCACAAGAAGAGCCAAAAAGAAATATGGGTTTCTCGTCAATGAACAAAACAAAAAATAATAATTTGGAACAACAAATTGTTAATATTTAAATACGTAAGTAGTGAGTAGGATCATATTAATTAAGATTCTTACAAATAATTAAGGAATCCAATTATTATTACCAAAGAAAAATAATTGATTGGTTCTTGATTATTGTTTAAAATAATTCGACAAAATCTTCTATTACTTGGGACATCATGTTCCATACCCTCAGGAACATTTTTGTTCATATATATGAATATAAGAAATATATATACATACTATTTATGGAGTTATAATCAAGGATTTGTATTATCTTATAGTCAATTAATATAGTAAGTGAGTTGCTGAAAATTGAGGATAATGTTAAAAAATTATTAAAGTTCTATCTCGTTATTATTCAAAAACAACAATCCTTCTCATTCAAGAAGAATTAGGAAAGGATGTTCCTAGAAACAAATCAAATAAATAAATATATGGTTAGCTAACATTTGTTTTTTTTTTTTTTTTTTTTTTTTTTGGGCGGGGTATTAATTGAATTTGTGAAGAGATAATGAATTTTTGAATCTTTAGGGTATGTTTGGTTATATTTTTTTGGGCTCGTGTGATTGATAGTGTTTTCTGAAGGGTAATTGCATTCCGTAACAATTTTAAGGATATTAATTTGGAAAAAATTTTGATATAGAAAAATGAACTAAAATATAGCAAAATTTTAGATTTATGATCGATAGACATTGATAGATTTCGACCAATGTCTATAGTCTATCGGCTGTATTGTTTGAGACTGATAAAAGTCTATCAGTGTCTATTATTGATAAAATCTGAAATTTTGGTATATTTTGTAAATATTTTCAACAGTTTTGTCATCTACAATAATTTTCTATTAATTAAGTGCATAGCAATATTTATAAATAATTACAAATATAGCAAAATTTATTGTCAATAGACTCCTACTAGTAATATAGTCCATCACTTATAAACATTGCTAAATTTTGTCTATCTTCTTTTGTATGGTTAGAGATGTCCAAAAAATCCGTGGGACCGGGGATTCTCCGAACCAATGGGGAATGGGTAGGGAGTGGGAAATTTTTTTTCCCCACTTCCAATTCGGGGCCGGGGACGGGGAATGGATTCCCCGTCCCTGCCCCCGGCCCCGACCCCGCTCTGCATCCCCGCCCCACCCCGCCAAAAAAAACAAATATATATATTTATATACATACATAAAATAATAATATGTAAATTAACAAATATATAAAATAATAATATGTAAATTAACTCTACTGTAAAATAATAATATGTAAAATAATAATATATAAATTAACAAATATAAATTATATGATATCACTTTTGCACTCCATGGTCCACTGCCCCCCTCCCCTACTTTAAGACATTCCTTTCTCCTCTCCCAATTTAAGCCATTCCATTTCTCATCCAATTTAAGTTATTTTTATGAAATTTAAATTATATGATTTTTATTTATTTGTTATTTATCTATTTATTTGATGTTTATATATTTATTTGATATTTATTTGATTTACTCTCTATTTATTTTATGTTTATTTAATTTACTCTCTATATGTTGATGTGATAATTTTATAATGGATATGAGATAATTTTTATCTTCCATTTGTTAATTGTTCATAACAAATATTGTTTGATTTTTACTAATTGTAGGTGACAATGTCTTTATCGAATAATAATGAGTTAGAACAAGGTGGTTCAACTCTAACATTTTTACTAATGTACTTGATTATGGATGAAAGTTCTTTTGTTGTATTTAATGTATTTTGTTCTGTATGAAAGTTATAGACTTCTAGTAGTTATATATAATTTTTATAAATAATGATAAAAATTACAAATTTAATAATTTAAAAACACAACGGGGAATTTTTTCCCGCAGGGAACCCGATCCCCGTGGAGAATTCCCGCCCCATTCCCCGTGGGGAATCAATGGGGATGGGGAATGATATAGGGGGCAGGAACGGGGACGGGGATTGGCATCCCCGGCCCTGCCCCACCTCGTAGACATCTCTATGTACGATGCAATATCTCTAAATATATTTTAGACAAAGGTTTGATTTAATATTTTCAATCTTCCAAAACTATAATTATGTTTCTAATAATATGTTTTTTTTAATAATAAAAAATATAGTTGGGTATGGTAATTATTCGTTGTTTTTTGTTTCGATCTTCTATTTGTTTCATCTTCTTATTATCGGAAAGGAGAGAAAAAATTTCTACTTGAATAATATGTATTTCTTGATATTTTATTTTGTGTATTTTATAAGTGAAAAAAACTTGATTGTGTTAGTTTCCAAAATTTATATAATTTTGAATACATATCTGAAAAATGATAAGCAACCAAGGAAAAAAAAAATATCTATTTATAAAAAAAATAAACAAAAAAATTATCTATTTATAAAAAAATATAAACAAAAATGTACAACATCTAATATACATACACGGAAATGAGCTTAGTTACCTCAACGATAATTAGTATAGCCTTTTTTTAAGGGAATGTTCGATGTCTAATTCTTATAGTGGTTGTATTTGAAAGAGGAAAAAAAACATAAATTTTTTAATGCTAATTACAGAAGCATAATTCAATTGTTAACATGATAATTTAAGTTAAAAATAATGATTTGACTTATTTAAGTTTAAATTTTTTAAAGGTCTATTAGTAATTATCACTACTATTTTAAAAGCATGACATGTTAATTTAAGTTAAAAATAAAAATTTAAAGGGGCAAGAATAAATGGATAGCATTTTTAGGACCTGTTTGGATAACTTGAATATAATGAGATTACTGAAAATATGGCGGTGTTAAGATGTGTGAAAAATCTAGAACAAAACAAAAATGAAATCTTAAAGCGTGAAAAACGGTAGAAATGAAGGTTCGATTGAAAATTGTTTAAACGGAATGAGTTTAATATTACAAATCGAGTCTAAAACGACGTTCAATCCAAACATAGGGTTTAGGATTACATAATATTACCAACTCACTCCATTAATATTCACCAATTACCCATTTATGTTTATCATTATGTAACATCCCCAAATTTAAGGTAATTCTTAATTTTTAATTATCAATTGTCTTAATTGATTTGAGTTTAAGTGGGTAATTTGATTTTGGCTTGTTGGAATGTTATTGATTTAATTTGATAGGAAATTAGGAGGATTTTTATTTTAGTGAATATTGTTTAAGAAAATTAAATATATATATATATATATATATATATATATATATTTAATTTAAAGGGTGTTGGTTAGAGGAAATAATAATTGGTGGAGGGAGTTAATAAGGATAGAGGAAGATTTGATTGATTTGGAATAAGAAAATGAAAAGATTTATTTGTATTTGAAAAAGGAAAAGGAAATAATAATAATAATAATATATCTTATTATTATTTTCTTTATAAATAAATTAGGGTTACTTAGTAAAGCGTGAAAAGTTTTCAATTTTCTTCATCTCCTTCAGTATCGCCTCTCCAGCCGTAAGTCCACCGCAGCTTCGCTTCCTCGCGTCAGAGCCATCCAGTCGCCGTCGTCGCCTTTGGTGGTGGGATTTATTGTGAAGTTGGTGGTATTTTAAGGTGGGTTTGGTTACCCATTTGTAACGTCCCAAATTTTAAGGTAAATTGTATTTTATTTTTCAATTATCTTACTATTGGTTGGTTAATTTTAATTTGGGATGTTTGTGTTGATTTTAATTTTGGTTGTGGTTTTTGGAATAATTTTTTGTTCTTGTTTTTATTTTATTTGAGTTGGAAAGATAAAAGAGAATTTAATGAGGAGAGAGGGAAAAAATTTATTGAGGAAAGAGGAAAGTGTGGGGTTTTGAAAAAGAAAAAGGAAAAAAATAAATAAATAATAATGGTGATAATATTTATTATTTAAATCAACCTTGGTACGCATGCACCCATCATCTTCTCCATCTTTTTCCTTTAGAATTCTTAGCCGCCGCCCTCCACCTCCGGCGTGACTTCTCCATCTCCATCACACAACACCCTTCACCTAACGCTCAGTCACGTCGCATCGAAGCTCCACCCGAGCGTCTTCCCCATCCGCGAACCAAGCCACGTCTATACCTGAGCCACGTCCCTCCTGGCGCACGTCCGCGACTCCGCGCCAACACGCAGTCGCTCCAAGCCTTGACGCGTTGTGCCCCACTCAGCGGTGTGCTTTGCATTTGCAGTCGCGCCTCCCAGATCTACGAAAACTGACGTCAAATCTGCCTCGCGAAGCCGAGCGTCGTCATCTGCGTTGAAGCGCTGCCATCTCCTCGCCGCGAGTTGAGTCGTTGTTGCAGAGCCCCAAGCCGCGAAGCGAAGTTAAGTCGAGGAGCTCCGCAGCGTCGCCCTTCATCAGCCGCGTGCGCCACCCCTCGTCGCGAGCCACCGGTCGTAACTCTCGTCGAGCCAACGCCCCATTCGCACCCCTAAATCTACAAGTCGAGTCAAGCCAAGCCGTGAGCCGAGCCGAGCCGAGTCGCCTTCCTCGTCTTCTACTTCCTGTCACCTCTGCCACTATTGTAGTTGGTGTGTTATGTAAGGTCTAGGAAGATTTCAAATTGGGTTTTAGAGTACCCAATGAAGTTTTAATTGAGAAATTTTTCTTGGATTAATTGGGTGTACTTTTATTGTTTGAAGGTTCAAATTGAAGTTTCAATCGGGGGTGTTTGTGGTGCGATCGTTTTGGCTTTCATCTTAAGTGGTGAGTTTGGAATTGTTATTGAAGGGTTAGATTTAATATCTCTTTCTGGAAGAAGTTAGTAATTAAAGTTCTTGTGTGTTTTGGGTCTATTAGAGGCTACTTTGTCTAAGGAAATTTCTGTGATTCTAGGTAAGGAATACTTCTACTGAATCCGCGCCTTTGGCGAATAAGGTATGGAAGATGGTTATTTTGTCTATACTGTGGTGTTAACTTCAGGTTCTTGTATATGTGTTGTTTGGATTATGCATGACTTGTTGTGAGTTTGAATTGTGTTATCTGATGTACGAGGATTAAACATGTTGTGATCACTATGTTTATTGAATTGATTTTTGTATATGGTGCCTGTTAACTTTACCTAGTGACTCTGTACTTGGTGGTGGGACGGTGTGGCAAGCCTGTTTGGCGTATTGTTGCGAGGGACGGTTAACAAGCCTGCATGGCGTATTGTTCTGATAGGGTCAGATAGCAAGCCTGTGTGCCGTATTGCTCTGACAGGGCAAGTTAACAAACCTATGTGGCGTATTGTTCTGGCAGGGTCGCTTAGCAAGTCTATGTGGCGTATTGCTCCGACATGACCGTTCCTACTAAACCAATTGGCTGTGTGTCGTAAAGTATGGGTTATTAGAGAGAGTTAACGGTCACCTAGTGGAATAAGTAGTGGGTTCCTTACTGGGAATATTTTATACTCATCCTTTCTATGTTGTATTTCAGGCAAAGGTAATAAGGGACCGACGAGGGACAAGAAGAACCAGTGACCATACCGGGGAGGACCAAGAGACCTTTTTGCTTCCGCTTTACGATATTTTGGCATTTTTACGGTTAAAATGTTTTACTTTTATTTGTCGTATTTATTTGGTTTAAAAAACTATTTTAGGGATAACGTTTAAGTATTTTTCCTTTTACTTTTATATTAAACTTTTTGTTTTGGTTACTTGTTTAAATCTTTGTTTTGATTAAATGAAAGCAATTGTTCTGTTTTACTTTCGTCTTTTAAACTTGATTTTCTACTAGTTTGAATTAAGTAACGACCTAGTTTGGTTTGAGACTTCGGGGCGTTACACCATTAAAGTTTAATTAAAGAATTATTTTAGATTTTAATTTGGGTGTTTGCTTGGTGAATGAAGGTTAATTTGAAGCTTTCCATTGGAATTAATTCGTAGAGTTTTCGGCAATGGAATTTGAATAATTGGAGCCTTATCGTTAAAGTTAATTCGTAGAATTTTCTCTACGAATTGGATTCGATTTTTGACGACAAATCAGTAAGACTAGGGATTAAAATTTAAGAGAGTTAAATAAAATTAATTAATAATTTTATGAGAAAATTATTAATTAAATTTTATGATGTTCAGGATAGGTTCGAGTATTTTATTTCAAGTCAAAGAAATTTTTAGCCACCTGAGGTAAAGGACTTACTACTGGATCCTTGACAAGTAATGAGGATATTTATTAAATTATATATGTGACATCTGAGTTGCTTGATTTGGTGATAAGATTAATTAACTAATTAGGTGACGAGTTTAAGTTATTTTAATTAATAATTTTTTAATTAATAATTTTTATGAAAAATTATTAATTAAAATTGAATGAGTAAGGGATACTTTTACCGAACTCATGTCTTGGTGTGTAAGGTGTGGAAGATGGATTGGATTGCATGTATTTCTTGTGCGATGTCTGCTGTCGTTGATCTGTTTATTGTGGTTATGTTTAGGGATGTTATGGCACACCTTATATATAACACTTTATGTCATGGTTGGAATGTTAGTTATGTAACGACTGGATTCTTTGGTTATATTGTGGTATGATGATTGGGTCTTTGTATAATTAATTGTGTGGTGTTTATGCAAGTCCCTTCATACTATGTGGAATCTGTAAAGCAGGTTAACTGTACCATGTGGAATGGAGCTAGGTTTGTGTCTGCTTTACTTTTTTATTGTTGTTTCTGTTGGATTATGGTGTTTGTTAACTTTACCAATTAACTTTGTGTACTTCGTTTGTGGGACGAGTTGACAAGTCTGTGTGGCGTGTGTCACGAAGGTCGGGTTAACAAGTATGTGTGGCATGTGTCCCGACATGATTGCTTTTGCATGTGGTCCCACAGGTTTGCTAGAATGACCCTTGTATTGGATTGTATGGGCGTTCCTTCCAAACCATTTGACTGTGTGTTGTAGAGTACAAGTTAATACAAAGTTAACGGTCACCTAGTGGACTCGATGATATGCTTATGTTGAACTGTTTGTTTATGGGTTGTGTGATAAACGAGTTATTAAGTATCAATGCATAACTCGTATGTCAAGCTTAACTGTGTGGTACGCTAACATGATATGTTTAGTTACGTAACGAATTGCTTGATACTAATTTATATGGTGAGTTAGCTAAATGTCTTAGTTAACTGTTAGTGATGGTTATGTGAGTAGTTAACTGAATGGATTTGTTAACTGTTAGTAGTGATTATATGGTGACTTAACGAAATGGTTTAGTTAACTATTGGTGATGGTTATTGACTTAACTGAATGGACTAACTCATGAGTTAGCTGTTGGTGATGGGTTAACTATGTTGAGACGGACTGAATGGTTATGTAACATCCCAAATTTTTAAGGTAATTTGAAATTTTTTTATTTATCAATTATCTTACTTTTGGTTGGTTAATTTTTAATTTGGGATGTTTGTAATGAGTTTAATTTTGATTTAAATTGTGGTAATTATTTTTGTTGTGATTTTGTTTATTTGTGGTTGGAGAAAAAGAAAAGAGGGGATTTAATGAGGAAATGGGTGATAAATGAGGAAAGAGAATGGGTATTAATTGGAGAGAGATTCTTGGATTTAATTTTGGAAGAAAGAAGAAAGGAAATAATAATAGTTTATTATTTTCTTTTTCTTTAAAATTAATGGAATTAGAGTTTTCATATTCATCTTCTCCATTTGGAAAAAAGAAACCCTAGCCGTCGCAACCCTCTCCCTCTCCGTCAGACGTGCCACCGCAACCTCACTTTCTCCATCACCGCCGCAGCCACGCCAGAGGGCAGTCCGAGCCATCCGCCCACGAGCAGTCGCATGCCTTGGAGCACGAGCAGCGGAGCGCCGCACCCTTCGTTTTGCTCTCTATGCAGTCGCGCGTCGAAGCTCCCCATGCCGTGCCGGTCCCTTGCACCGCCATCCGCGTAGCCGCTGCCTAGATCTGCCAGTTGCAGTTGGACGTTCCATCGTCAAGTCGCCCCTCTCCGCTTACCTTCTGTGCAACCGCATAGCCACCCAAGTCGGTCGTCCGCCATCAGATCTGCGAAGCCAACACCGCTTTCTGTCCCGCACCGCGCCGAAGTCGTCCCGGCTGAGCCCAAATCCCCAAGCTGAAGCTGAACCTGATCTGACGCTGATCTGGAAGCCCTTCACCAGATCTAATTCCCACGAGCCGAGCCGAGTCAAGCCGCCGACCTGTGTTCTATCACTGCTTGTCTCCGCTGCCATTTCTCATTGTTGGATTGTTGGTGAGTTTGGATTTGGTTACTAAAAGGGTAGAATTAATATTTCTTTTGGCATGAATTATTAATTAATGTTCCTGTGTTTAGAGTCATTTGAAGGCTAGTTAGATTAGGGAATTCTCTGTAACTTGAGGTAAGGATTACTTCTACCGAATCTAAGCCTTTGGCGTATAAGGTGTGCAAGATGGTTTCTGTGCCTGCTTTAAGTTGTTGGCTTCAAGTTTATTTGGTTTATAAATCTATATGGATTATGCATGATTTGTTTTATCGTTTACCTGTGTTAGCTGCTGCATGAGATATGTTTGGTTATTGTGATCATAATGTTTGTACTGGATTTATTTGGATACGGTTTCTGTTAACTTACCTAATGAATTTGTACTTGGTGGGAAAACAATAGGTCAGTTTGCAAGTCGTACAACGACTTGGTTCTGACTATGCCAGTGACAAGTTTGTGTGGCGTATTGTCACTGAAGGTCGTGAAAGGGGTCTGTACGAGGCCTGTTCCGACGTTTCATTCTTAGAGCAAGCCCATGTGGCGATTTGCTTTGATAGGATCGTGAAGGGGGTTTGTACGAGGCATGTTCCGACATATTTGTCAGTACTCAATCACCCGAATGTGTGTCATAAAGTACAAGCCATTAGGGGAAGTTAACGGTCACTAAGTGGAGTTTGTAGTGGTTTTCCTTACTGGGTATTTTTACACTCATTCTTTCTATGTTTTATTTCAGGCAAAGGTAAGAATGGACCGACGAGGGGCAAGGAGAACCAGTGACCATATCAGGAGGGACCAGGAGACCTATTTGCTTCCGCTTACGCTTATTTGGCATTTGTTTTGTTTATGATTAACTTTTTGTTGGTCTTTATTGTAAAGATTTTGGTTTAGAAAACTATTTTTGGGATCCCGTCTAGGTTCTTTTCTTATCTTTTCTATTATTTGATTGATTAAACGTTTTGAAAACCCTTTATTATTTAATTTAGATTCAATTAAAGTTTTTGTTTTGTTTTGCTTACGTCTTCTAAAATGGATTTAATGATTTTTACTTAAGTAACGACCTTGGGTTAAGGTTGAAAACCCGGAGCGTTATAGGTTATGTGAAGGTCTGTTAGAACGAGTTGTTTTAGAGAAACTGCAAAAGAGGATAAAGGTGTGAGGTGATTGTGGTTCTCATTTTTGAATTAAACTTCATATGTGTGCTTATGAATGTTTTGGACTAAGATTGCATGTTTTGGAACTATGGTAGTTGTTAACTTTATCTATTAGACATGTTGTACTCCGTATGTGGGACGATAGTTGCTTTTGCATGTGGTCCCACAGGTTTGCTAGGATGACTCTGACATTTAACTGTATGGGCGTCCCGAAGTCGCGCCTCCATCTTCATTTCGTTCGTCGCCAAGCCAGTTGCGCGCGTCTGCAAGCTGTCCCACGTCCACGAGCCGATCTCCAGTCGCCTAGCCACGTCGTTGCCCAGATCTACGAAAGCCGACGATAGGTTTGCCTCGCGAAGCCGCGCGTCGCCATCCGCATTGAAACGTTGTCGTCCCTTCGTCGCAAGTCGAGCCACCGACTCCAGATCTGCCAAGTCGTGCCATGTGTTCCGCGCGCCAAGCCGCATCTCCTCCACGCTCAGATCTGCAAGTCGCGCCGTCCGTCTTCAGTCCGCCGCGCCGCGCCGCCACGTGGGAATCCGCTCAGCCGTCAGCCCACCTCGCGCATCGGTTGCAGATCTCATCACGAGTCGAGCTGAGTCGAGCCGTCGAGTCGTGTTCTGTCACTCCTTGTCTCCGCTGCCACTGCTCGTTGTTGGATTGTTGGTGAGTTTAGGTTTGGTTACTGAAGGGGTAGACTTAATATTTCTTTTGGGAAGAATTATTAATTAAAGTTCTTGTGTGTTTAGGGTCGATTTGAGGGTAACTCAATTAAAAGAATCTCCGTAATTAGAGGTAAGGATTACCTTTACCGAATCTATGCTTTTGCAATATAATGTTGCAAGATGGTTTCTGTTCCTGCTTTAGGGTGTTTTTGGTTTATAAATCAGTATGGATTATGCATGATTTATTTTATCGTTTACGTGTGTTATTTGCTGCATGAGATATGTTTGGTTATTGTGATCACAATACTCGTACTGGATTTAATTGGATACGGTTTCTGTTAATTTACCTAATAATTTTGTACTTGTTGGGAAATGATAGGTCAGTTTTCAAGTCGTACGGCGACTTGATTCTGACTAGCAAGTGACCAGCCTGTGTGGCGTATCGTCGACTAGCTTGTGTGGCATTTTGTCGACCAGCCTGTATGGCATATCGTCACTGAAGGTCGTGAAGGGGGTCTGTACGAGGCCTTTTTTGACATTTTGTTCTGAGGGTAAGCCCATGTGGCGATTTGCTTTGACAGGGCCGTGAAGGGAGTCTGTACGAGGCCTGTTTTGACATATTTGTCAGTACTCAACCACCCGACTATGTGTCATAAAGTACAAGCCATTAGGGAAAGTTAACGGTTACCCAGTGGAGACTGTAGTGGTTTTCCTTACTGGGTATTTTTTTATACTCATTCCTTTCTATGTTTTATTTCAGGCAAAGGTAAGAATGGACCGGCTAGGGGCAAGTAGAACAAGTGACCATATCAGAAGGGACCAGGAAACCTATTTTTCTTCCGCTTAAGGTTATTTGACATTTGTTTTCTTTATGATCAAGCTTTTTGTTTGTTTTTATTGTAATGATTTTGGTTTAGAAAACTACTTTAGGGAACTAGTCTAGGTTATTTTCTTATCTTTTCCCTTATTTGTTTGATTAAACGTTTGAAAACCCTTTATTATTTTATTTGGATTAAATTAAAGTATTTGTTTTGTTTTGTCTTCGTCTTTTAAAATGGATTTAATGATTTTTACTGAAGTAACGACCTTGGGTTAAGGTTGAAAACCTGGGGCGTTACAGTTAATATCAGAGCCTAAGTGTTTAGGTTCTGTAGACTACTTACGATGTAAGTTATGGTTTTGGTCCCTTTTGTCACTATGGTTCACTTTTTCTCGCCAGATACGTTTTCTTGAGTAAGCTTTTGGTTATGCATAAATATTGCCTTTAAATCTAGAAATTTTATGGATCATGGATAGATCTCATACTTATGACATGGTGATGGTTTTAGAAAAATGTCACCGCTTCAGGGTACTAGAAGAGGTGGACGAGGTGAACGGGGTGGACGAGGAGCAGGTCGAGGTCAACCTGCCCAGCCAACTGTGGACCCCGCCGCATCTATTACACAAGTCGACCTGGCTGCACTGACGGCTCAATTAGGGCAATCTATTGCAACGGTCGTGGCGACAGCTTTGGCACAGTTTCAGTCGGCCGCACCTGTCCCGATCGCACCTACAGGACCGTCTGTCGGAAGAGGCAAAGCACCTGAGAGATTTTCGGAGGTATGATCCTGCAACATTTGATGGGTCACTAAAAGACCCATTGGCAGCAGAATTATGGTTATCGTCGATTGAGGACATCTTCCGTTATATGAACTGCTCGGACAATCAGAAGATCCAGTGTGTAGCGTTTATGCTCAGGGACTTGGCCATTGTCTGGTGAAAGTCTGTTGAGAGGAGATTGGGCGGAAACTCCCGCGAGATTACTTGGGAGCAGTTTAAGGCGTGCTTCTATGAGAAGTTCTTCTCTACTAACCATCGAGACGGTAAGTGTCAGGAATTCTTAGATCTGAAACAAGGCAAGATGTTAGTGGAGGATTATGATCAGCAGTTCGACATGTTGTCCCACTTTGCCCCATAATTGGTCGTAACTGAGGCGGCCCGTGCTGAGAGGTTTGTGAGAGGCTTGAGGAAGGACATCCGTGGCTTTGTAAGATCGTTTAATCCTTCCACGCAAGCAGAAGCCATGCGCCATGCAATTAATGCCTGTGATCGAGATGAGGAAGTCCCAAAGAAACCGTCTGAGAAGGAATTCTCTGTTGGATAGAAGGGAAAGGTCGATAGCAAGCCAGCAGAAGTTCCGTGGAAGAGTCAGAGGACCGGAGAAGCACAAGGTCACCATCGAAAGCAGTTTACATGAGCCGGTGCCGCTGGAAGAGAGCCACAGCCCAGCCGTAAGTGTGGGAGAAGGCACTGGGGTCAATGTTGGGCACTGGATAAGGTTTGCTTTGCTTGCAAGTAGCCAGGGCACAAAGCAGACAAATTCCCTAATAATTCTTCGGCAACCACCAGGAATCAGTCAGCTAGCACATCCCAGGGAGGTAGGAACAGGCAGCATGACCGCGTTTTCACCACCAACCGGGAAGAGGCAAAGAAGGCAGGCACGGTGGTGACAGGTATGCTCCCAATCTTAGGGCACTATGCTTTAGTTCTCTTTGATTCTGGGTCCTCGCATTCTTTTATATCTTCAGCCTTTGTGGAGCATGCGTATTTGGAGGTTAAACCTCTTGATTTTGTCTTGTCTGTGACTACTCCATCTAGAGAAATCATGTTGTCTGAGAAGAAGGTTAAGTCATGCCAGATAGAGATAGCAAGTCGTGTGATAGATGTCACCCTATAAGTACTGAATATGCGAGATTTTGATGTGATACTAGGCATGGATTGGCTGGCTGCTAATCATGCTAGTATAGATTGTG
>JBBPDJ010000008.1:12952795-12963305 GCA_037974625.1 Cucumis cinereus | reverse complement strand
AAGTGGGCTCAGTTGTATTTGAAGGAGGTGGTAAGGTTGCACGGAGTTCCTGTGTCAATTGTTTCAGACAGGGATGCCTGTTTCACCTCTAATTTCTGAAAAGGTTTACAGAATGTCTTAGGTACCCGGTTGGATTTCAGTACAGCTTTTCACCCACAGACTGACGGTCAAACTTTGCGTTTGAACCAGACACTGGAGGATATGTTGAGAGTTTAAGCTCTAGAGTTTTCTGGAAGTTGGGATTCTTATTTTCATTTGATGGAGTTCGCTAACAACAACAGTTACCAGGCTACCATTGGCATGGCGTCGTTTGAAGCCTTGTATGGTAAGTGTTGTATGTATTCTTATCTTCATTTGATGGAGTTCGCTTAACATACCAAATTTTAAGGTAATTTGTAAATTTTTATTTATCAATTATCTTACTTTTGGTTGGTTAATTTTAATTTGGGATGTTTGTAATGAGTTAATTTTGAATTAAAGTGTTGAAATTATAATTGTTGTGTGTTTTATTTTGTTGGAAGAAAGAGGAAAATGTGGGTTTTAAAGAATAGAGAGGAATTTGGAATTAAATGAGGAAAGAGAATGGGTATTAATCAGGAGAGAGGATTTTGGATTTATTTTTGGAAGAAAGAAAAAAAAAGGGAAAATAATGATATTTTATTATATTATTATTATTTCTTTCTCCTTTTAAAATAATGAAGAATTAGGGTTTGGTCTTCATCTTCTTTCTTAACAAAAAAACCATACCCGCCGCCGCCGCCACTTTTCTCCATCGCCGCTGTAGCCGACGCTAGCTCCTCTTCCAGCCAAGCCAGTTCGAGCTGTCTGCCCACGAGAAGCCGCACGTCGTGGAGCACGAGCAGCCAAAGTCGTGCCTCCATCTCATTTTCGTTCGTCGCCAAGCCAGCCGCGCGCGTCTGAAGCCGCTCCACGTCAGCTAGCCAATCTTCAGTCGCCTAGCCACGCTGCTGCCCAAATCTATGGGAGCCGATGACAGGTCTGCCTCGCGAAGCCGCGCGTCGCCATCTGCGTTGAAGCGTCGTCGTCTCTTTGTCGCAGGTCGAGTCGCCGACTTCAGATCTGCCAAGTCACGCCCTGCGATCCGCACGCCAAGCCGCAACTCCTCCACGCTCAGATCTGCAAGTCGCGCCGTCCGTCTCCAGTCCGTCGCGTCGCGCTGCCACGTGGGGATCCGTTCAGTCATAAGCCCACCTCGCGCACCGGTTGCAGATCTCATCGCGAACCGAGCCGAGCTGAGTCGCCGAGCCGTGTTTTATCACTACTTGTCTCCGCTGACACTGCTCATTGTTGGATTGTTGGTGAGTTTGGGTTTGGTTACTGAAGGGGTTGAATTAATATTTCTTTTGGGAAGAATTATTAATTAAAGTTCTTGTGTGTTTATGGTCGATTGGAGGCCAACTCGATTAGGAGAATCTCTGTAATTTGAGGTAAAGATTACCTCTACTGAATCTACGCTTTTGGCGTATAAGGTTACAAGATGGTTTCTATGCCTGCTTTAGGGTGTTGGATTTGGGTCTTTTTGGTTTATAAATAAGTATGGATTATGTATGATTTGTTTTATTGTTTACCTGTGTTATCTGCTGCATGAGATATGTTTGGTTATTGTGATCACAATACTTGTACTGGATTTAATTGGATACGGTTTATTTTAATTTACCTAATAATTTTGTACTTGGTGGGAAACGATAGCTCAGTTTTCAAGTCGTACGGCGACTTGATTCTGACTAGCCAGTGACCAGCCTGTCTGGCGTATCGTCGACTAGCCTATGTGGCATTTTGTCGACCAGCCTGTGTGGCATATCGTCACTGAAGGTCGTGAAAGGGGTCTGTACGAGGCGTGTTCTGACGTTTAGTTTTGAGGGTAAGCCCATGTGACGATTTGCTTTGACAGGGTCGTGAAGGAGGTCTGTACGAGGCCTGTTCTAACATATTTGTGAGTACTCAACCACCTATTTGTGTGTCGTAAAGTACAAGTCATTAGGAAAAGTTAACGGTCACCCAGTGGAGACTGTAGTGGTTTTCCTTACTGGGTATTTTTTTTATACTCATTCCTTTCTATGTTTTATTTCAGGCAAAGGAAAGAATGGATCGACGAGGGGCAAGTAGAACCAGTGACCATATCAAGAGGGACCAGGAGACCTATTTAACTTCCACTTACGGCTATTTGACATTTGTTTTATTTATGATTAAGATTTTTGTTTGTTTTTATTGTAATGATTTTGGTTTAGAAAACTATTTTAGGGATCCCGTCTAGGTTCTTTTTTTATCTTTTCCATTATTTGTTTGATTAAACGTTTGAAAGCCCTTTATTATTTTATTTTGATTAAATTAAAGTATTTGTTTTGTTTTGTCTTCGTCTTTTAAAATGGATTTAATGATTTTTACTTAAGTAACGACCTTGGGTTAAGGTTGAAAACCCGGGGCGTTACATTTTATGTTTATGATCTTGTCTGTATAAACTGTAAATAAGATGGACTGTTTATGTAATTGAGAACTTTATGGAAAAGGTTATGGTTAGAAAATGTCGCCACGTAGCGGTGCTAAAAGGGAACTAAACACTTGTTTAAGTTCAAGAAATTTGAAGGACATTGGTTTGTGGACAGCGTTAAACTTTGTTGATGCAAATTAAATTGCTATTTGGTAAATAGTTGTTAAAATGAGACTTCTAGGGTTTATGTTGTGTTTTACCTTGGAGAATGAGATTAGTGGATTTACAATAAACTTTGTCCTAATAAGTCGCATATTTATAGGCGGGATTAAAGTATAATAAGACAAATTTTATTAAAGGTTGCTAGAAGTTAAAGCCAAGGTTTGACCGTGACTCTAGTGTATGTGATTCTTTTGTTGGAATACCCTTGAGTTGGACACTCAAATTTTGTTTTGGTGAATTTTGTTTAAGAAAATTAAATTTATATATATATGGATATATATATTTATTTAATTTAAAGAGTGTTGGTTAGAGGAAATAATAATTGGTAGAGGAAGTTATGAGGAGAAAGGAAGATTTGGTTGATTTGAAAAAGAAAATGAAATGATTTATTTGTATTATTAATATTTTCTTTATAGATAAATTAGGGTTACTTAGAAAAGCGTGAAAAGTTTTCAATTTTCTTCATCTCTTTCAGTAACGTCTCGCCAGTCGTAAGTCCATCGCGGCTTCGCTTCCTCGCGTCAGAGCCATCCAGTCACCGTCGTCACCTCTGTTGGTGGGATTTGTCGTGAAGTTGGTGGTATTTTAAGGTAGGTTTGGATACCCATTAAAGTTTAATTAAAGAATTATTTTAGATTTTAATTTAGGCGTTTTCTTGGTTATTGAAGGTTATTTGAAGCTTTCCATTGAAGTTAAGAATTATCTTAAATTTTGGGATGTTACACATTACATATATAACAATAATTTAAATAAATTACAAAATACATGATCAATTTTCACTAATCTCTTGATTTATCTTATCTTGATTCCTAATCTACCCTTATGTGTATATTGTAACTACAAATTAAACCAATCTCCCCTTATATATGAAAGAGACATTTCCTTCAAATTCTTACTCATTTTTGAATTGATCATAATATTAAACTGATTGCAACCGGTAATATATCATTTCAAGGTGAAAATGACATAATGAAGATTAAATAATGTGTTGGAGAACTAATTAGTTAATTACTACATATTATTAATTAGTAATCTGATGTCTTTTCAGAAAAAAAATAAAATAAAAGTAAATTGTGACTATGATGTTTAACAACTTTTAATTAGATAGCTAATTAGTCAAAACGAGCTTTAACTCAGAGAAAATTAACAGGACCTTTCAACGTAGAGGTGTGAGGTATGAATCTTCCAACCTCTCAATCGTTGTACTAAAAAAAACTTCAATATGTAATGTAGCTATAGTTATAGTTGTTAGTTTTGATAGATATCTATTAGAGTATATCACGTTATGTCCTTTTTTTTAAAGAAAAATTGAAATGAATCTTAAAGTATAGACATCAAATTTATTATTATCATTGTTTTACAAAGAGTAGAATCAAAATTATCTTCAAATTAAACAAGGAGTTTTAATTAAAATGAAATGATATAAAACGATTGAAAATTGAATATTTGAAAGCATACGAACTAAAAGTGATAAGAATGATAATTTAACCTAACACATATCATTTTATGTTCTTGTCTTTCCTTCGGCAACATATATGAGCCGAAGTGAAATAAATATTTGAAACTCATCTAATCCTTCTTAATTAGAGATATATAGCTTAATCAATTGAATTATATTTAGGTTTGACAATTCAAGTCAATCAAGACAATATGATTGACAATATTTATTTAAATTTCAGAATCAAATTTGATTCACTAAATTTCTTAGATGTGACTATAAATTTTTCCCAAAGATTTTCATTATTTTGTATAAAACTTATGTTAAAGTTTTGCAAATAGGATTTAATTTTGAAATGTTCATTTCTCAACTCCTATTTCCAAACCATGGAATCTAAGAGGATGTCAAATCATACTGATATAAAATTAAAACTAATGTAGTATCCAAAATCAAAAGATTTAATTGTCTAATCATATATGTTCGATGGTTCATATCTAGGGTCTAAATCACACTCATACATGAGATATACCAATACTACTTCAATCAAAATAGTTTTAACATGATCGTACAAAAAACATGACTGTTTCTTCAAATATATCTTTACTGCTAGATCATGATTTTTCTTATTTAGGTCTATGTCATACTCATACACAAAAAGATATACCATTTTAACCTCATTAGTAACGACAAAAGACATAACTTTGTTTGTTCAAACATGTCTCTACCGCAAGATCGTGACTTTCATATTTCTGGTCTAGATCACATCCGCATATAAAAGAATACACCGCTTCAAGTGTAACTACTTCAACTCAAATAATTATGATATAAAAATGTAAGCACAAAATGGACGTGTAAAAAAATCTCTCCTTATAGCATCATTTTTATATATAGCAAAAATAATTAGAGTATAAAAATGACTTTATAATTCAAAAATAAAAACTTATCAAATCAACTTGATCTACTTTACTCAAGATTGTTACATCAATACAACAAAACAAAATTAATGTTCCCTATTACATCACGAGTATAACACGTTACAAAGTTCCTAGCGATATGACGTTACACATCATAGTCAAGATAAAGTGCTTGATTACAAACAAAAACAAATCCCTAAATATTAGTTTATTACATATAAATACAAATGTAACAATATGATCTTATTAAATCATGAACAATATAACCGTTTCACTGTCAAGTCATTCTACACGTCACTACAAATTAAACCATATAAATTTTTATATATTAGATTTGTCCAAAAAGCAATCAAACCATTATGTAAATTACAAATTTGGTCATGTCTTAGTAATACTATTAGGACATGACAAATTTTCAACCTTTTTTCTATCAATAATAGTACTAGAATCAAATTTAAATCAAAACCATATGTTTGTGTATTTTCAACTGTTATATCCTATCTTTTCCTTCTTTTTCTTTCTTTTTTTTTTTCCCTTAGGTTCCACATTTTCAAGCTCTTTTTTCAACATTTTATCATAACTCCATGTTCGACATCGTGATTTAAAAAATTAAAAAAAAATAGTACTTAATAGAACTATTTTCAAATGTAGCAAAATGAATCAAAATATTTAATAAATATAGCAAAATATCACAGTATATCTACAATAGACCACAATATCTTAAGATAAACTACTAATTGTTCTATTGTAGATTATCACAAATAAATTATGATATTTTATTAAATATTTTAAAAAAATTTGTTATTTAAAATAATTCTCCTGCCAAACCATTTTTTGTGTTGTCATTATATATTATAAAGTTATGCCCACAGATTTGCAATAATTAGGATCCTTAATATATATATAAAACCAAAGCTTTGTTCAAACCATACAATACTCCTACTAAAGAATTAATTAAAACAAATAAAAACTTACATATAGTGAGTTTCTGGGTACTTTTTAGAGTATTATTTTTTGAGGGGAAGTATATTTTTTAGCACGACGACTACAAGATTAGGGATATTAAACCTTTAATCTTTTGAGAGAAGGATTATATCACTGAGCTAAGTTCACTTTAATGTAAAAAACTTTATTAGAAGAAAACAGTTTTAAATACTTTGTAATAAGTTTATTAAGAATTTTAAAAATCACCTAAGCTAATTAATCATAACCCTTTATGTTGAAACATGATTTTGATCAATAGTTAAAAATCAGTTTACACATAAATTACAAAAACATTAAGGTGAAATTCTTCAGTAGGCATTAAAATTATAAAGCAATTGAGTCTTTTTCTAATAACCATTTGATTTTATTCGTTTTTAGTTTCTAAAAATTAAACATCTTTTTTCACGTTTAAATTTGTTCATTTGTTATCTACTTTTTAACCATGTCAATTAAATACCAAGTTAAATTTTGAAAACTTGAATTAAAAAATAAAAACAATAGTTTTTATAATTTTATTTTTATTTTTTGAATTTGGTTTGGAATTCAACTCTTTTACTTAAAAAAGATGAAAATCATGGTAAAATATTGAAAAAAAATAAACTTAATTTTCAAAAACTAAAAACAAAAAACCAAATAAGCTGCCAGTTAGGGTCTTAGAAATGAAAAGAGATATGGTCTTTAATTTCCTCTTTGGAAGTTTCTCCCTTAATTATTTTGTAACACCCCGAATTTTCAACCTTAAACCGAGGTCGTTAATTAAATAAAAACTCATAATCTTGACGAAAATATAGAGGAAGCATTTGTCACTAGTAACAACATCAGTACAGCGAAAGCATTTATCAATATAGTCGTCAAACACATGGTCACTGGTCCTTCCTGTCCATCGTTAGTTTCCTCATACTTACCTGAAAAATAAACATAAAAAGAGTGAGTACAAAAATACCCAGTAAGAAACCCACTACTGGACCCACTAGATTAACTGTTAACTTCTTATTAAACTGTACTCTACGACATACAGTCTAATGGTTCAGTAGAAACATCCATACAGTCCAATGTCAGGGTCACCCTAGCAAACCTGTGGGACCACATGCAAAAGCAGCTATCGTCCCACATACGGAGTACAACATGACTAATAGATACAATTAACAGTTACCATAGTCCTAAAACATGCAATCTTAGTCCAAAACATTCATAAGCACACATATGAAGTTTAATTCAAAAAAATGAGAACCACAGACACCTTTATCCTGTTTTATGGTTTTTCCATAGCAAACCATAAAGACATATCACCACACAACCTCATTGATTTTTCCATAGCAATCCGTTCTAACAGACCAGACATAACCATTTAGCCAAGCTCAACATAGTTAAGTCATCACCAACAACTAACTTATGAGTTAGTCCATTCGGTTAACTCAACCCATAGCCATCACCAGCAGTTAACTAAATCATTTAGTTAACCCACCATATGATCACTACTAACAGTTGGCTAATCCATTCAGTTAACTACTCACACAACCATAAACAGACAATTCAACATAAGCATAACATCGAGTCTACAAGGTGACCATTAACTGTCTTTATTAACTTGTACTATACGACACACAGTTAAATCGTTTGTTAGGAACGCCCATACAGTCCAATGCCAGGGTCGTCCTAGCAAACCTATGGGACCACATGCAAAGCAATCAAGTCGGAACATACGCCACACAGGCTTGTTAACCGCACCCTCGTGACACACGCCACATAGACTTGTCATCCCGTCCCACAAACAAGTACACAAAGTTAATAGGTAGAGTTAACAGACACCATAATCCAACAGAGACCACAATAAAAAAAAAAAAAAAAAGTAAAGCAGCCACATACATAACTTTATTGCACATGGTACAGTTATACTGTCTTACAGATTCCACATAGTATGAAAGGGCATGCATAAACACCACACAATTAATTGTACAAAAACGCAATCATCATACCACAATATAACAAAGAATCCAGCCATCACATAACCAACACCCCAACCATGACATAAAATGTTATATATAAGGTGTCCCATAACATACCTAAACATAACCACAATAAGTAGATCCATGACAGTAAACATTTCACAAGGCATACATGCGATCCAATCACTACAAGAAAATTCATTTTTAGTGATAATTTTTTAGTGACGCAACCAAAATTCGTTGCTAAAAGTTACCTTTTAGCAACGTGTTACAAACAGCGTTGCAAAAAGTTGTTATTAGCGACACAGTTTAAATTAGAGTCACTAAAAGATTTTGTGACGTGTCAATCTACGTCACTAAATGTAAATAACTTTTAGCGACAATAGGGTATGACGCCACTAAAAGTAATTTTATGAAATTTTATTTTCCCTCCCACCTTGCCCTAATCTAAAAAAAATTTCCCTCTCACGCCTCCCCCCTTTCCTTTCCCCTTCCTTATTCTCTTAATACACAATAATATTTCTCTCATCTCTCCCACTCCACATCTCTCTCTATAACATCTCAAATTTTTTAAGGTAAGTTGTAAATTTTTTTTTATTAATTATCTTATTAAAATGTTGGTAAAATTGTAGTTTTGGGATATTTAAATTTGGGTTTAATTTTAATTGTTGAGGTTTGTTTGTTTGTGGTTGGTGAAAAGAAAAGTGAATTAATGAGGAGAGAGGGGAATGGTGAGTTTAAAGAAGAGAGAGAAATTTGGAATTTAAAAGAGGAAAGAGAAGGAGGATTTATTTTTGGAAGAAAATAAAAAGAAAAGGGAATAAAATAATATATTATATTATTATTATATCCTCTCTCCCTTTTTAATTAATGAGGGAATTAGGATTTTTGGCATCTCTTCATCTTCACCATCAAAGAAAAACCCTAGTTGCAAACCCTAGCCGCCGCCGCCCTAGCCGTCGCCGTGCGCCGACCCTCTGCTCGCGCCATGCCGTCAATGAGCCACCCGTAGTCGTCAGCCGCGCGCCAAGCAGCACCCGACCTTCTCCACGCCCGAGCCGACGGAAGCCACTCCTCGCGCATGTCGTTCGTCGCCCAGTCGCCTTCTCGCACACGTCGTCATCTCCGCTCGCAGCCACTCCACAGCCGTCGCACGCCAGATCTGCCGATTGCACCACGCTCGAGAAGCCCAGCTGCACGTCCGTCGCAGTCGCCATCTCGCAGCGCGCCCAGCCATCAGCGAGCCATGCCTCATCTCCATACCTTCTGCGAGCTGATCTCCATCTGCGCTGCTCAGATCTGTCTGCGACAGCCAGATCTCAAGCCGCCGTCACCCGCACGTGCCAGATCTGCTTCCCACGAGCCGAGCCGAGCCTAGCCACTGAGAGATTTTGTCGCTTCTCGTCTCCGCTGCCACTGCTCTGTGTTGGTTTGTTGGTAATGTTTGGGAAGATTTCAAATTGGGTTTTAGGGTGTCTAATGGAAATTTAATTAAGTATTTTCCTTGGATTAATTGGGTATTTTTCCTTGTTCTTTGAAGGTTCAAATTGAAGATTCCATTGAGATCGTTTGTGGTGCAATCGCCTTAGTTTCGTCTTTGTTGGTGAGTTTGGAAGTGACTATTAATGGTTAGAATTAATTAATATTTCTTTTGGAAAGAAAGTATTAATCAAAGTTCTTGTGTGTTTAGGGTCAATTGGAGGCTAGTTCAATTTAGGGAATCTCCGTAACTTGAGGTAAGGATCACTTCTACCGAATCTACGCTTTTGGCGTATAAGGTGTTAAGATGGTTCTTTATGTGCCTAATTTAGGGGTTGGCCTCTGGGTATCTGGTTTATAAATCTGTTTGGATTATGCATGATTTGTTTTACCATGTACCTGTGTTATCTGCTGCTTGAGACACGTTTGGATTATTATGATCATAATGCTTGTAATGGATTTAATTGGATACGGTTTCTGTTAACTCACATAATGAGTTTGTACTTGGTGGGAAACGATAGGTCAGTTTTCAAGTCGTACGGCTGACTTAATTCTAACTAGCCAGTGACCAGCCTGTGTGGCAACCGTCGACTAGCCTGTGTGGCGTATAGTCGACCAGCCTATGTGGCACCCGTCACTGAAGGTCGTGAAGAGGGTCTGTACGAGGCCTGTTGCGACGTTCGTTCTGAGGGCTAGCCCATGGGGCGATTTGCTGTGACAGGGTCGTGAAGGGGGTTTGTACGAGGACTGTTTCGACATATTTGTCAGTACTCAACCACTCGACTGTGTGTCGTAAAGTACAAGCCTTAGCGAAAGTTAACGGTCACCTAGTGGAGTCTGTAGCGGTTTTCCTTACTGGTATTTTTAAACTCATTCTTTTCTATGTTTTATTTCAGGCAGAGGTAAGATTGGACCGGTGAGGGGCAAGTAGAACCAGTGATCATATCAGGAGGGACCAGGAGACCTATTTTGCTTTCGCTTACGGTTTTTGGGCAATTGTTTTCTTTATGATTAAACTTTTGTTGGCTTTCTTTTATTTGTAACGATTTTGGTTAGAAAACTATTTTAGGGATTCCGT
>JBBPDJ010000008.1:12922328-12944432 GCA_037974625.1 Cucumis cinereus | reverse complement strand
TGCTATACATTTAATTATTATTTATAAAACTGTTATTCGTTACAATTACCATGATAATGTTATATTTGCATTTTTTTAAAAAAATGTTGCTATACATTTAATTATTATTTATAAAACTGTTATTCGTTACAATTACCATGATAATGTTATATTTGCATTTTTTTTAAAAAAACGTTGCTATACATTTAATTATTTAATTATTATTTCTGTTATGTAGTGAATAAGACAAATTTAATAGTATACTAATAAGATGATAATGGCTTAATTTTAGCTAAGTTTTCGAGAATATGGGCTTGGGGTTACCAAGTCTATGTTGTTTGAAGGTAGTCAAATTTATTCTCCTGAAAGAAATTTCACTGGCATCACTTCCCAAGGTAAGAGAAGGTTTTCTTTTTCTCTTGAAAATGTGGGATTTTGTTAAAATTCACCACCGAGAGTCTCTCTTCTCCTCTTTTTGTTAATTTCTTTTTTCATTTTCGCGTCAATTTCCATTCTATTTCCTCAATTTATTTATTTTTTAAAACAATGTTATTATATTTTTTTTTTGTAATTATAATTAATGACTTATTTAATTATAAAAAACTCAGTAAATTATAAAAAATATTATATTAGATTATAATTGATATTGCTTTATTAAATATATTACTTAGTTAATTTAATTATAAATTACCCATTTTTTAAATATTTTTAAATAAATACACGTACTAGAAGATTTGAATAAATACATGTGTCAAAGGGTTTATTGTTCATCAATTTAATATATTAATATTTTATAGACTTTTTATAATTAATTTTACAAATGAAATACAAAAAAAATTATTCTCATACATTTTTAATAACATTTCATTCACAACCAAACACAGACATCCTAATTCCCAACAATCTTATTGCCAGACTTATTATTGTTAGACATCCTTGATTTCCAGTAATCTTATTCTCATCTCAATTCTTTCATTGCAAACGACCCCTAATGGTTCAAAAGAAAATATGTAGGTGCAATCTAGGCAGCACATATCTTTGCACATTCTACTAAATTGGTCAATCATAAATTGTCGCAAATTTTGTTAATTCTTTTTTAAATATATTTAATTCAATTTTTATGTGCATAATAAGAGTGAGATGTATAAAAATTAGTATTGTTTTGTTTCAAATTAGCTATTTTAGACATTATTGAGTTTTTAACAAATAAAATTTGAAATTTTACTATATTTTATAAATATTTTCAGTAGTTTTGTCATTTACATTAATCTACCCTAATAGTAACTAAATAAATACAATTGCCTAATTCAAATATGATCCAAATAAAAGACAACAATATTTCTAAAAAACTAAATAATTTCAAATAAATTATAAAAGTTATATGGATGGAGGGAGAAATGTGGTCTCTCGATTATAAACTCAAACACATATTCAAAAAGAAAAAAAAAAATAAAAACAATACTTAGATGTTGTAATTACCTAGCTTGAACCTAATCACATTCTCCTTCTTTTAGTTTGATAAATAAATAAATAAATATATATATATATATATATATAATTATAATTAGCTTAAAAGAAGTTGATATGCGTCAACTTTCTATTTGACTGTTGTACAAGAGATGAGTGTAACCCAAATGAACCTAAGTTTTTTTTTCAAAATTTTAAACTCAACATTTTTAACTTTCTTTGATTTCACTTTGGTCATTGACAGTTTTTTTTTTCTTTTTTTTGAAACTTAACCTAAATGTAACAATGTATTTTAAAAAGATTCTTTAACTTTTTTAAATTAAAAAATATATATATTATATTTTTTTCCTCCTTTCTTTCCTTTCCCTTCACTCGCTCCTTCTTCCACTTCTACTTAAAATTAAAACATAAATCTAAGATGACTCCATTTAATTTTTATTTTAATATATAAAGAAAAAGAAAAGAGAAGAAAGATGAAGATATGGTAAAGAGAAAGGAAAATATTCTTGTTTATTTAATAAATAATATTTTAACTAGAATAAACATTTTGTTTGGCATAAGAAGGAACATTGTTATTGTTGATGTCAAATTTTGGCCAGTAAAAAAGTATCTGTTCACAAGAGACAACCAGCAAGACATACAAAAATGGTTATGATGCCTAAATTAGTGGAAAGAAGTCAAGAAGTTTTAGTAACCTCATATGGAACCATAAGGGTGTATATTTTAATTAGGAAATTTGCTATAAGTTTCTCTTTGATTTGTCCAACTAGGATTAAGATATGAGTTTTCTAACCCTAGATAAGAAAGGTTACCTCTCAATTAAATGGGTCTAGGCGTGCCAAGTGGAAAAGGTCGGCCTCAATCTCATACCGCCTCATTCTTGGTAGAGGTCACAAGTTCGGGGAGGTTGGTTTGGGCTTTCGACTCATACCCATCATCTTTTCAAGGCTCAAATAGGTCATAGTATGTCTTGATCATTAAACAGAGAAGGTCGCCCTTGGCTTCATCCTTGTAGGCCAAGGTCGATCGGGCTATTTTGGCTCAAAGTCCCCTTAGCTCTTTTCTTTGAGCCTATTTTATCAACTATTTCTCTTTCCTCATCTTATTAGGGTTATACATTGGAAAATTTGCATGCGTGTTTTCTTTGAACTGAGGCTAACCATGCCAATAGTCTTGCTAAGTGTGCTAGGGCTTCATCCCTTAAAAGCTTAGGCTATGTTGGCCATTTGACCCATTAGACTAACATAAGAGGCTCGACCTCGGCCAATCGATCAGACTCAATTTGTTCCTGAGACTATTCCTTCAATCTTTTACTCTCATTTGATCATTTTACCCTTAATTCTAGAATCTACCCATAACAGTTATATCGTAAGCATTAATGAAAATTGACGACATGGACCAAAATTTTACCAAACAAAAACCTTAGTTTAGAGATTAAAGTCCAAGTTTGATCCAAAATACTGCAAAGCTCAAACCTTTATAAGGATTTAATATAATGGCATGTTTGAAAACAAAAGAACCAAAACATGTCCAGAAAAATATAACTTTCCTAATTGTTTTATGACCTTATGCATGATATGCATAACTCTATGAATATTTTCACGTTGAATTCGAGGAAAAAAATGATGATGTTGTCACAATTGGTATGAAGGTAGCTATATGACAACACTAAAAATGTTGGTGGCAAATTAAGCCCATGTTGTGAGCAAAATCTGGTTGCAACCTAATCAGAATGTAAAGAAGTTGGGAAGTGTGCAGAAATTGCACCAAAGTTCTGCCCAAGATGTGGTTGCAACCTACAAGAACGGAAAGTTTCACTATTTTCATCTAGTCTGGTAGGGAAAAGATTTCAAGTAGTTTTTATGGGAACCCTAGCTCATGGAAGTCTATAAAGGTAGCCTTCTCTTCCCCAAATCTTCGAGTATCGTTTCTAGAACAAACTACTCTATAATCACTTTTAAATATAGTGCAACAAAAAGAATCAGTATTTTAAAAGTTCATTAAAATGTAAGCTATAATAACATATTACTTTAATCATTAAAAAAAATGTAGTGCTTAAATTAGAAGATATTCCAAACATGTCCAAAATTTTGACAAACCAATTTTAAAGTAATCACACTTTTGCATAACAGCAAAAAACATGTCTATTACTATTTTCTTTTCTTTAACTTTAGATGTGAAATGGAATATTTAAACCAACATTTCATTTCATTCTGTTTAAGATTCGAATTAAAATCGAACCAAACTTCATATTCAGTTCAAAATTCTATTCTATGCGGTTCAATTTTACAATTTTACAATTTTACAAGAAATGTCGATTTAATATTAAAAATAATCTATAATTATCACTTTTTACATGACATACAATATAATGGGTGTTAGATTCAATTTTGATTTTTTTTAACCCAAACCAAACCAGTCAACATTTTTTGGTTTTATAAATATCTAAACCGAACCAAACACATTATATTAGCGATAAATATCAAAATTTTGGTTTGTTTATAGGTTCAATTTGATTTAATGATTAGGTATTTCACCTTTTAAATCAAATAATAGATCGTGACCAGTTGAGCTACACACTCCTATTTTGAATAATTTGGCTTTTTATCAAAAGTAATAACATATATTTTAACTTTTGAAGTACAAAAACATTCAACAAATCATTAAACACTTGTTTTACTTATTAAAATTGTGTTTATCCTCAAAGTAGACGTTTCCCTTTGTGAATTAAAGCTTTCGTATAACTTTGGTCTTTTTTTTATGAAAGCTTCATAATTTAACCAACTTAATTCTTACCCTCTCTCTCTCTCTCTCTCTCTCTCTCTCTCTCTCTCTCTCTCTCTCTCTCTCTCTCTCTCTCTTCCATAATTTAAGGTATTTTAGCCACTTGTCTTCCTCCATTATCTCTATATAAGCAATAATAACTTCTCTTCATCTCTTCATACAAAAGCAACTTTTGAAAAGAAGAAAAAAAAAAAAAAATCAAAAACCCCTTTTCATATTCTATGATTCTCTCCCAATTACACACAATATTTTAAATTTTTTTTTTTCTTTTTCGAGAGAGAGTTGTAAGAAAAAAAATGGGTTTGAGAGATATTGGAGCAAGTCTTCCACCAGGGTTTAGGTTCTATCCAAGTGATGAAGAGTTGGTTTGTCATTATTTGTATAAAAAGATTGCAAATGAAGAAGCTTTGAGAGGCACTTTGGTGGAGATTGATTTGCATACTTGTGAGCCTTGGCAACTTCCTGGTATGTTTTGTAATTTACTTTTAGAACTTTATAATTTGATGAGATAATTGTTTTAGAAAAATGATAAGATATTTGTAATGGGGTTTTAATTTTGTAGTATTTGTTTTGTGTTTATATATTGGACTCTATTTTTGTGTAGTTATACATTCATATCTTTTGAATCCATAATTCTTTCTTTCTTTTAAATTCTTTTGAGTTTTACAACTATTCGATCAGAGTTGGATATTACGAATAATCGAGTCTTAACATGATAACTGATGTCTTATCAATTATTTAGCTAAACTCGGTATTGAAAGAGGTTTTACGCTATTAAAGTTTTCTCCTAAAATTATTACTTATCTCCTTTCTCAACTCTGGTATTTATGATTATTATGTAAATTCTTGCTATATTGTTAATAGAAAAACATAAGAAAAAAAAAGAAAAACATCGCCTTTTTTCCTTTCCTAAAACCCTAATCTCTAAATGAGGATTTCGCTACCCAAGTTAGAAAAGGGATGAGGAATTTAATAATTATGAAGTTAGAGATAAGAAACGCGTCATGGGCCCCACTTGACTATACGTTATGATTCAAATTAAAGGTATTGTACATATCATGTTTCACGAGATAATTCACCACTGAACACGATATCAGCTGTCAGCTGACTGTCGCGTTATAAATATAAATATTTTTTCGATGTTTTTGATGTGACATAAAATAAACTTAAACCTCATGCCATATTTGATTAGTTTTCTTATTTACCATGATCGTTTAATTATATAGATTTTTATAGAATACAATTGAGGTATTCTCGAACCCTTCTTGTATAAAATGGAAAATAAGTATCATTGATGTTTTAATCAATATTTGAGTCATGTTTGATCTTATAAATTTCCTCTTCTTCTTTGTTTTTGTTTTTTTTTAATTTTTTAGTTCAATAGTATGTAGTATAGGATTTGAACATTGTCTAATATCTTGGTCAAGGGTGTTAGTGGGTTATTTTCATATCGAAGAAGAAGAGAAAGAGGGTTTGAAAAGTAGTAGATGGGGGTGGGTTTGTTGGGGAAGAAATTAAAAGATGGGTAGGAGTGGGCTCTTTTTTAATATTGATGATGATGGTGATGATGATAAAAAACATTGAGACGGTGGGCGACGACCCGAGATGGGGGACGATTGTTTCGCTGGACAACGGTTAAAGGAGAAGAGAGAGAGCGAGAGCGAGAGCGTTTTTTTTTAATTATTACCATTATCATATTTTTTATTTAAATAATTGTCATATTAGCTTCCGTTACTTATTTAATAGTTACGGTCATTAAAGAGACCAAAATTAAGTATTTTCTAAATGTTGAAGATTTGATTACCCAATTTTGAAATCCAAGAAAACTAAACCTCAACACAAACCTCAAATCTTATGAACCAAAAAAATAGTTTATTCTAAAACTTATTTAAAAGATTAGAGAATAAACTGTGCGACTCGGATCGAGACTGAACAATGATTCATATATTTAAAAATAATTAGGTTATAAAATTAAATAATATATATATATATTCACTAATAATGTGATAAAATATTTGTTTCGTAATTATGAAGACAATGAAATAATTACTATTTGTGAAAATGGACAGCCAATCCCTATTCCCATATTTGTTCAAGAATGCCATTATTATATCATAAATAAATATACAAATACCAACTTTGTTCTCTTCTCACAAAACTGACTCGTTTCAGAAGAAAAATAGAGAAAAATGACTCATTTTTTTCAACATGCAAATGATTTATTGAAGGATCATTGTCCCCAATACTTTTGTTTTCTTTGTTGATTGATACATTTATTTTCATTTATTAACCATTTGTTTGATCATATAAAACTATATGGATAATTTATATTATTACATAATGTGACATCTAATAATATTATTAGATTCCATTTCTTGAATTCTCTTTTTGAATTGAGTACTTCTCATTATTTTCACTTTTTTAGATATGGATGTGAAGTGACTTTGAGTTAACAAGAAATGATTTGGATGTGTATAATCTTCTAAATTGGTTGATTTTATTGGATTGAAGATGGTTTTTAATAGTACCCTCACATTTTTGTATGGTCATAGACATAAAAGACTAATAATAATAATAATAATAAAATGATTATTTTTAAATTTAAAAATTGAACAAAATAAAATATTTATAAATTATAACAAAATATCATTGTCTATCTACGATAGACCGCGATACCAATATAGACTACTATCTGTGTCTATTTGTATCATAATAGACACAGATAATAGTCTATCGTAGTCTATCGCATATAGATTATGATCTTCTACTGTAATTTATAAATATTTTAAGAAGTTTTTGTTATTTAAAATAATTTCTACAGCGACATAATACAAATAAAATCTACAAAAGATAAAGAAAATATCATTGATATGATGTACACAAAATAGTGTTATTGACAATAAATTTTAACTTAATTAAAATAATGAAATGTTTATTACTAATTTTTATTTTGACAATTTCTTCTAAAAATATTTATTCACGTCGACGTTTTATTGACATGTCTCTTCAACTTTTTCATAAAAATGAGACCTTCACATCATTTCTTATATATATATATATATATATATATATATATTATTTTATATGTTATCTTATTTAATTATTTAATGTGAAGGCTAATCTATGGTTGGATTGCACATTAACTTTTGCTTCAAATAAGTTTTCAAAATAGTTCTATCCAAGAGTATAACAAATAGGTGTGGGGATTTTCATAAATGCATGTGATAATTAACATATTATCCTTTTTAAAGTTCATTATACCCAAAAATACAATAATCTACCATTTTAGGTAAAACTTTAAATCTTTTTGTATATAATGGTGACTTAGTTAACATATGATATTAAAATATTAAGTTTTATGTTCTAAATTATTTTTCATCATGTCATTCTCTCACATTACACCTTAATAAATATCTATTTTTTTTAAAAAAAAAAATCTAGTATCTAGAAGTCTATATATTTATGTTCTTTTTTTTCTTTTTATTCTTTTATTTTCAAGAAATTATATTGAATAATAGCATAAATTTAATATATATTTTTAAAAATGTTACAGTATATATTTGTATTTTTTAAAAATTAAATTTGACAACAAAAGTTTATGTTTATGACCCAATATGTAATCATATTACTAAAGTGAATAACTCTATTTTCTCAATGGATAATGTGTAGAGGTAGCCAAGTTGAATGGAGACGAGTGGTACTTCTTCAGCTTTCGGGATCGAAAATACTCAACGGGTTTTCGAACCAATCGAGCGACCACAGCTGGCTACTGGAAGGCAACAGGAAAAGATAGATCGGTGATGGAGCCAACAAGAAAAGAGATTGTGGGAATGAGAAAAACTTTGGTGTTTTATAGAAATAGAGCTCCAAATGGAATCAAAACAGGATGGATCATGCATGAGTTTCGAATTGAAACTCCACATATGCCTCCAAAGGTGCCTATCTCTCTTCCCCCTTCACTACTTTTTCTTGCCTATTTATTAGATTGTCTCCCACCATACCCACACAAGAAAGATCGATAGAGATATTCAAAAACATTTTATTTGACAAAAAAATTAAAAGTTTGAATCTATCTACCTTGTAGTTGATTAAAAAATAATAAGAGGTTAGAAGTTGATGAAAGGTAAGTAAAATCTTTATGCTTAGGTTGGATATATACAACTATCATTCGTAAGTTAGAGCTAATGTGCATCAATAACATGAACAAAAAAAAGTTGTCGATATACGAGTTTATGTAGCTCAACTAGCATAAAACTTAGGATTCATTTGTTAACCCATTTTATTTTATATTTTTGGTTTTTGAAAATTTGATGTGTTTAGTCACCAATCCACTCTTTTGTTTTTGGTTTTGTTTTAAATAAAAGAAATTTAAAATACAGAAAAAAAAACCAAAAACTGAAATGGTTTCCAAATGGATCTTTATGCAACACGTTTGATTTTCGGTAGTCAAATACTAATAATATTAATGAGATAATGCACCAAACCTTTAATTCAAGCAAATTTATTTTCTGGAGTTACTCATTTATTCAAATTGGAATTCCATTGTGCTAATTGCCTATTAGGGTTTCCATAATACACCAATTTTTATTCTTATTTTTTTAATTATTTCATTTTAGTGTATATAATTAACCTACACTGTATTTTAATCTCAACCTTGACCCTAAATTTTACATAATTAATTATAATACACATTTGCAGCCTCAACCTTAACCACTACTACAATCTTAATCTCATATTGTTGTCTTCTACTTTGAAACATACAATCTCATATACAATTTAAATATTATTTTTATGTCTTCAATATATTCCATTCTCAACTTCAACCCTAAATTTTATTCATTGTTTTTTAAAAATAACTTAATTTACGTCGTAGATATGGCTTATTTTTCAGGGGTAGTTGAAGTTAATTTATTATTATTTTAAGTAATAAATTAGAGAATAAGAAGAAAGAAACAATATTATCCCAAAAAATAAAATAAAATGAGGGGAAAAATAATCAAAACAAAATAGATGGGCTTTTGAAAGGAAAGTTAGTTACATGAACTATATGTATATGTATGTATATTCAATCTTAAAGTGTCATGATAAAAATATTCTTTATATCGATCTACAGGAGGATTGGGTTTTGTGTAGAGTTTTTCACAAGACCAAGCCAGATCAGGACACCACAACAACAATAAAACACACCACCTCACAGTTTCCGTTTGATGCGGTGATGGCGCCATCATCCTCCTACTGCTCACTGCCAAACAACATCGAGTTTCTGCCCGATGACAACTCGAACGGGCTGCTACCATGGGACATCAACTTGGAAGAAACAGCCTTTAGTTCATCCTATGGAGTTGGTGACTCAAATTCACAAGAAATGAAGTATGAGATAACTGACAACACCATCCATAATAATGCCTTCCCTTTTAACTATTTTGTTGCTTGAGAGAAGAGATTTTATATTTCAAAGGTGATTGGATTATTTTGTTGTTGAATTATTATAGTGCTGTGTAACTAAATGGGTTTTGGTTATGTGTTTTACTTTTTAGTGTTTATGTAATGCTTTGTGTAAAGTGATGTTTAATTAATGTTATTGTTCTTCAATTGGCTTAAGTTAAAATATAAATATATAATGCATTTGAATAAATAATAATGGAGAATGGAGACTTTGTGTTAAATTAAATTATATTAGATGTCCTTCAACACAATATAGGATTATCTGAGGGTTATATATATTTGGTCTTGTAATGCTGCTATATGATAGGGCTTAAATCTTAAAGTTTTTTCATCTTGGTGCATGCTCTTGAACTATAAAAGTATGTACATACATACATACATATGTACATACATATGTACATATGTATATATATATCAAAAAATAGAGTCATTGAAAACGTTGAAGGAAACGAGAGTTAGTTTTTTGCATCACTAAGTTGTAACCACCAAAGTAAATGTTGTTAAAATAATTTTTACTCATGCTTTCGTAATACACATGGCATGCATAACCCATCCAATTCTTAGTACAATAACTTAGAGCTCCAAACACCTCATAAAACTCATTCAATTCTTATTACAATAACTTAGAGCTCCAAACACCTCGTAAAGCTAATTATGGTAACTTTGTGACAGCCACCAAAACCCCAAAAAAATGTAATATAAAATAATAAAATAAAAATCTCTCCGTAGCTTTCTTGTCTCACACAAAATTTTTCGTATTATAAGTGAGTATCATATTCTTTTTGTTCACATCATAAGTTTGTATTCATAAATATTTATGGACCCTACATTAATATCAGTGGGTTTCACTTTATTTTTAAAGCACGTTGACTTGATACAAAATAAGTAGATGTAATAGTAAAGAGAATTTTCGTTGGCTCACAGTGTAAATTTGGGGCACTTGCAAAAAGGGCAAAACAAAGTATATTAATTAGGCCCATGACCCACATGTTTGTTGTTTGCAAAAATGACAAAAACGAAGCTCAATCCACCAATAAAAAATGCAATTTTTCACAAATGTCCTCATTATGTTGATATAACACTTTATGCATATGATAAACTAGTGATATATACTTGATTGATATACTTGATAATGATGTGTTTGAATGATATTTACTTGATATTCTTGTCAATCATGCACTCATTTATACTGTTGACAGTTTTGATACACTTGATTGATATCTTGGATATACTTGATAATTAATGATGTATTTAACTGATAAACTACTAATAAATTTGTCAATCATTCACTCATTTATACTGCTAATATACTTATACACTTAGACTAATATACTGATTATGATACGATTGGCTAATATATTGTTGATACATTTGATTGATATATTATTAATAATGTTGATAATGATACATTTGACTGAGTCAATATATCTACTTTATAATGATACACTTAGATTTAAAAAGAAAAATAGAACTTCTTTCTTCGCAGCAACTTACCCCCGTCTCACATCTCTCCTTCACCAACCAACACTCCTCCACATTATCGTTGGCTATCGCTCCAACACCCCACCACTTACCTTAGTCGATCACCGCTTTTTTCTCTCTGTCTTTCTTTCCTCCAACATCTCTCTTTCATCAACTAGCACTTTTCATACCATCTACCATTGGCCACTACACACGTCTTTGCTGCTTAACTCCATCGACCGTCGCACGTTTGGTCACCAATTACTACCTTTGTCTCTCTATCAATTGAGTTTTTAGGGAAAATGTGAAATTAAAAAAAAAATAAAAAAACCATATTAGAAGTGTTTATCATATTTGTAAAATATGAAATATGATCAAAATACCATATTCAAAATCTCACCCATTGCAATTTTCCAATAAATTTACTCCCATCAATTTCAATAAATCTCACACCATTCTTGGAAGCAAACTAATGTGACACGATAAGGCAATGAAAAAATTGCCGTACAAACTTTCCCTAACAAGACGGTGCGCCAATTTCCCGCGAACTTCCAAGACATCTACCATTTTCAATGCGATGAACTTCCAGTTTCCTTGATCTCTACATGTGCCACGTTGTGTTTCAATGGCGCATCAAATCCTAGCCTCAACTTCACACCCAACCAATGTGGCCTTCTTCTTTCCTTTACAATCCTCCAACCACCATCTTCCCTACTTTTGAACAATCACCCACCAAATTGCTTCATTCCCTGCTAATTCCCCACAAGGGTTTTTAAATTTTCTGCCCAATTCTTCATCTTCCACAATTTTGCTCTCCACAAATGGCGGACAACGGAATTTCTCTCGTCGGGAATGATGGTATTGAAGTTGTAGATGAGAAGGGTTCCACCGGCATCAAGGTACAAGCGATGCAATTCTCTTATGAAAGTGATTCTCCTCTTTTTGTGGAGTTTAATCTCCAGATTGGCTCTGGATCTCGATGTCTTCTTGTTGGCGCCAATGGATCTGGTATTTCAATCATTGTTTATTTCTCTCTTTCTGTCTCGTTTGGTTTACTGCGGGAATTTTGTGTTTAAATATGAATCCGATGGGAAAGTGAAATACGAATTTTTTTTAGTTTTTGCAGCCCACCCCCATTGTTTTTTAGAATTGAATGATGTGCAATTAGTAACCCATTAAAGTGCTCATGAATTCTCTTGGACAGTGGTCAAGGGTAGAGCGAAGGATTGTTGCCCCTTTCTGCTTCTCTTAGATTAAGACAATTGTATAAAAACACTAAAATTTTCCCTTTCTTATTAAATTTATGGCTACCTCCCTGCTCTCGGAGCAGGCAGATTCAAATATTACAGAAAACGTAATGGTCCCAATGGCAGATCTTTAGTGACATTGATACATGTTACGCACTTTTGTGCAGGGAAGACGACTTTGCTGAAAATTTTGGCCGGAAAACATATGGTTGGAGGAAGAGATGTTGTCCAGGTTCTAAATGGTTCAGCTTTTCATGACACTCAACTCGTATGTAGTGGTGACTTGGCCTACTTGGGAGGATCTTGGAGTAAAACTGTTAGCTCTGCGGTGAGTACTTTACATGTACTTCTTGTTTAAGCTGTAAGCTGCCGTATTGCTTTTATATATTTCTATTATCCTTGCATTGATATTATTGTCCATGCCTTTTATATGAAACAAGTATCTTTCGAGGAGTATGGAAATAAATTTTCTCTGATTGTTTCAAATTCAAACAAAGCATCCAATTTCTTTGGCACATTTGAAATGCACAATCCTATTCTTCACTCCCAAATTTCAGTTGATTTCCTATAATTTGATTGTTTTAGAATTCTCAGTGGTTCATGGTGTAACCCCCCACCTTTACTTCAGGGGAGGTAGATTACCAACTAAATATAGTTTTCTTAGACATCCATCTGGTTTTAGCGCTGAGCTCTTGGAACATTTAGCATTGATTATTCTATAACATGTTAGCACTGATTTTTTTCTGTTTATTAGCCCGAAACAGTAACTGGTTACCTTCAATTTGTCTCTTGCGAGAACATGGATGAACTTTCTAATGTTGAATACACGTCTTTTTCTAAACTCAGGGAGAGGTTGCATTACAGGGAGATTTTTCTGCCGAACATATGATATTTGGAGGTGGGCTATGTTCAATTGTATTATATTTGCTGTCTGGGACATTATAAATGTGACCTTTCATTATATTTCCTAAACTCATGTGGGGAGTAGATTTTTTTTTTCTTCCTCTAGTCAAGGGTATCTAAGGATACTTGATAGGATTAAATTGATATTTCTCTTAATAAAGGAAACAGTACAAAAGATGGTTAAGAACCTCCCCATACTCATCTAATTCTGAGCCAGTTGGAATACTCTATTTATAACAACCTTCACCCTAGAAAAAACCCCGTTTAGCCAACTCACTAGTTATGACTAATATAATAAAGAAAACCCCTTAAGGAACACTGTTATTTATCTTCTCCTAAAATCCTCCTTTTCCAGAGGATGTGAGAATGCTGGTAAACTCTTTTAGGTTCCTTCTTTTTACTGAAAAAGAAGATGAAAAACAACATGGTGCAGAAGCTTACCTCTAACACTACTTGAAGTTATAAATGTAAAGTAGGAAATGGGGGCATTGATGAGAAATATACTATTACCACAATCGTTCAACCAACCAAACTTTCTTAATCATTTATTGTATATTTTCTCATATTGAACCCTCATATTCTTCCTTTGTAAGAGTTGAGAACTTGAGAGACATGCTTGCAATTTTTGGTCCATCCTTAGGTTCTATGTTTCCCTTTGGGTATTGGTTACAAAGTCCTTTTATAATTGTTCGTTAGGTCTTATTCTCCCTTCCTCTAATAGGCTCCTATTTGTGGGCCTTTCTCGGATGTCCTTGTATACTTTCTTTCTTTTTCTTTTTTTTTTTCCTCTCTCTATGAAAGTTGGTTTTTCTACATCACCACATTAAGTTTCTTAGTTCCCCCACTCTCACTGGAAACACAACTCTCACAACCATCAATAACTTCTCAGACTTATGAAACTCAGGCTCATAATACCCTGTCGGGATCTCAACTGATGGCATTTCCAAGTTCCAATGAGCTTTACATTGTGAACTCTAACTTTGTTTCTCCACAACGCATTAGTGCCTAGATGAATATGGCCCATCTCCAAATAAAAATCTGGCAGTTAAGAGTTCGTTTCTTTCATTTTTATCTCTTGGTCATATCTTCATTAACTCTTTCAAGTTGAGGCTATGGTATGATATTGTGTCTCATCTTGATTTCTTTTCTAATGGTGGAATTGCTCGCTGACAAAGCTTAGGACCAAGTTTCATTGATGTATTAAAACTCATAGTATACCGTAAATGTCCAACAAATCTTCCTTGAATCTTTTGTCCATTTCCATCCTCGCTCTTAATAAGCTTCTCTAATCATTCATTAATTATGACTAATATGCTTCTAAATAAGTTATTAATAGTATCCTATCAATGCTTTATTTCTCTTGCATCCTAGAATTAAATTTTCACGTACTTGGTTCAATTTCAATAAGATGTTTACGTTTTCTCTTTTTATTGGTTGTAAACATGTACAAATTACTACCTCTTGTTTATGTTAATAGTTGAAGGGACGGATCCTGAAAGGAGAGATAGGTTGATTGACCTCCTTGATATAGATCTCCAATGGCGAATGCATAAGGTATCTGATGGGCAACGTCGTAGGGTGCAAATCTGCATGGGCCTGTTACATCCTTTCAAGGTATTAAATATTGACTTTTCTATTGTTGTGGACTGGGAGGGGTAAGTGTACTCTGATAATGGAGCCCATTCTTTCACTATGTCCAATTTCTGGACTAGTTGATTTAGAAGTTCTCATGGAGCATTTCCATTTTGGGCTGGCTCCTGTTCTACATTTCACGTTTGTGGAAACATCGCAACAGCTTCATTCTCTGCTTATTTTCAATTAATGATTTTGATTTTTCAGGTTCTCTTATTAGATGAGGTCACTGTTGACCTTGATGTCGTTGCAAGGATGGACCTTCTGGACTTCTTGAAGGAAGAGTGTGATCAGGTATTGAATACTCTACAAAACTACAAGCACTTATTATGTGTGCTAAAATAGTCCCCATAAATTTCGTGTTAAATAATTGCCTCTTTTACCAAATAAATAAATTATGTGTAAAATGGTATTATCATCCAGAATGGAAGATATAATTCTGCTCTAGTAATCTTTCAAATTCAGAGATTCATTCTGTGATGAAAATTAAGATGATGGTATGACTCACCATATATCTCTAGTAATCTTTCTCAAATCAACGGTGTCCCAACCTGGTAAAGAATCTAGTACTCGATATATGGAAGGTTCAAACTCCACCAATATTATTGTAATGCCCATTGTCAATATTGATGGAAATGTCGAAGTCTCAAAGTTATTATGAATACCCTTTTTTCTATAATCGTGCTCTTTCCAGAGTGCATTTTACCTCGCCCCTCGTTGTAATTTCATTAATTTAACATTATTACACTTGAATTTGAGGATCCGACCGTTTTTGTGACAGAGGGGGGCTACAATTGTATATGCTACTCACATATTTGATGGACTGGAGACATGGGCAACTCATCTAGCATATATTCAAGATGGTGAGCTAAGAAAGTCAGAAAAGTTATCCGAAGTTGAAGAGTTGAAGACTTGTGCAAATTTGCTATTTGTGGTTGAGACTTGGCTGCGTGCTGAAACCAAACTTGAGAAGATGAAGAAGCAACCAATTCAAACTCCATCCAACAATCAAAAGAATGTTTCTCCTTTCGGTTCATCTCCTTTCATGTCTTCCAGACATATGGCTTATTATCGTTAACTTTAGATTTAGTAGAATTATTTTGGGCATAGAATCTAAGAACTGTATTATGATTGATTCTACTTTACCATTGTTTTAGATCGAAATCGATCTAAATTGTATGTGCGATATAATGATAAAAGTAAGAAAAGGTGGGGTTTACAAGCCCCTGAGGGGTGGCAGCATAGTCAAGGACTTGGGGTATCTCGATCATACCGACTTAGAAGTCCCAAGTTCGAACCTTTGGGAAGCATAATATTGAAAAACTATTGATGTCTCTAGAGTTCAGGCTTTGGGAAGGGCATGAGTGTCAGTCGAATGTAGGAGCCGAAGCTCTAACTCCTGAAAATTCACAGGTTTAGAATTCGAAATGTATTTTTCTTTTCTTTTCTTTTCTTTTGTAAGCACTGTGGACTTCCATAATCAATTATTTGATTCATGATTTGAAGTGGAGTTGATATGCAATGAATTGTTTTTGTGTGTGTGGATGTAGCTCTTAAAGCTTTGTAGTTATCAATTTCCTCGAGGACACTTACATCTATTATAAAATATATTTAAATTGAGCGATCAACCTGGCAAGAGCTGTTGATAAAGTTTATAGAAATTACTAGAAATTACAAGTAGATAGCAATAGCAAAATTGTGGTTAAAGATATTGTGAAGACCCCTGGGCCTTGGGATATAGGAATGTTGAAAATTAACGTGAAATTTGGAGATATGACAAAATTTAGGAGGTGGTTAGAAAAATAACAAAATTGGTGAGGAATAAGAAAAATAGTAAAATTAAAAATAATTGTTTAATGATTTTTCTAAAATGACGTTATTACCCCTGGGACGGATTGGGCACGTTCTTATGTGATGGAGTATTTTACGTTTCTGCATTTTTCACGGGTAGGGTAGCAGTTTCAAACACCATGTACTTTATCCGAATAGAATATTTTAATTGATTTAGATTTAGTTAAATATATTAATTTTTAAAATTAATATCTAATTAAATTTATTTGATTTCGAAATATAATACAATAAAATTCCTAAGATTATGGTGATTAGTTAACTGAATGTTTAATTGGAAATTAAATATGGATAAGGAGACGTAGGGACAGAATTTCGTGAAATACGATAATCTTGAATGTTCACGGAGTATTTCACGATAATCTATTAGGCAGAGTAGCCGTAATCTTTGAGATAAAATCGATATTTCAGCTCTATTATCATATCGAATTGAATTTATTATCCATAAATTTATATCTAAATAATTATAATAATTCTGTTTTCCGTGAATACGGTGTATTTCACGACAAACTATTAGACAGAATAATATAAAGGATCCGTAATGTTTGAAACAAAATCCGCAGTTCAGCTGTGTTTATCTATTTTTATTTAATTTATTGTCAATCAGTCTATATTTAATTAATGGTAAATATATTTTAATAATTACTTGTTTCATTATATATTCAAAATATATAATAAATTCAAATAATTTTAATAGCCTATTTACTTTTATTTGTATATGGATAAGTTTTAGACGTACTGTTGAACGAATTAACTAGGATCAGTTGGAATATATCAAGTTTATTAAATTTCTTGTTCATGTTCTACTAAATTTCTTGTTCATGTTCTATTAGTCCAAACTTTAGTTTCAACGAATTAACTGAAACAAAACTTAAGTTTCAACGAATTAAGAAAATAGAATTTTGTCATGGCTTTGCAGAGAGTGAAAATTGTTTTTGACGGTAAATGGATAGAGACCTCCAAATATCATGACTACCGTGTTGTTCACATGTATGTTCCCATTGCATCTTCTTTTCAACAATTTGTGGATCGTATTCAAGGTATATTATTTCCATCTTCTAATAATTCTGTCACTCGTTTGACCGTTTACTGGGATCGATGTAGTAGTACAAACCTTATACAGATCGTTGAGGACAAAGACGTTTCTTGGCTTATGTTGCTATTATCTAAAATTCCAGATGATGATTTTTTGGTTGTGGTTGATTATTTGTCTGTTGGTACATCTTCAAATACAATGTTCGTTAACAGTAATGTATTACAATCTCGTAATTCGTCCAATCATTCAAATTCTATTGGGGAAATAATTGACTTTGATGCATTTGAATCATCTCATGCTGAGATTTTCATAAATATGGGCTCAATGTTTAGAAGTAAAGATATATTAAAGAAATTCATTTATTTGCTTGTCGTGAACAATAGTTTTGAACTTACTACAGTTAGGTCGAACAATACATCTTTTAAAATTCGGTGTAAGAATTTGACATGCAATTGGTATTTGCATGCCTCTATTTTCAAGAAGAGTAATGTTTGAATAGTTCGTAAATTTGTTAGTAATCACCAATGTCCTTTTGACATTGTGAAAGATGTCCACAAGCAAGCAACATCTTGGATTGTTGCTGAGTGCACAAAATCGTTTTTCAAAATGAATGACAAGGTCCCTTGTTGTCCTTCTGATATTATTAATTATATGAAAACTCACCACGGGGTAAATGTAAGCTATGATAAGGCTTGGAGAGGACGAGAGATCGCTTTAAATTCTATTAGGGGTACCCTGGAGTCTTTGTATGCTATGATGTCATCATTTTCGTCTGCACTCATTCGCAACAATTCAAGTACATTTTTCATCTATTACAGTGTAATTCATTTCATCAATTACAGTGGAATTCATTTCATCAATTACAGTTTAATACAGTCATTATATAGAAGATGTTACTAATCAATCTAATTATTTGTTCAGGAACATACACCGCTGAAGAAGCAGATGATGGTGGAAGGTATAAGTATTATTTTATGGTTTTTGTTGCTGCAATAGATGCATGGAATTATTGTTTACCAATAATTTCTGTTGATGGCGCAACTTTGAAGAATAAATATTTGGGTACTTTAATGTCTGCATGCACTCTTGATGGTAATTCTTAGATTGTTCCTCTTGCATTTGTTGTTGATTCAGAGAATGATCAGTCATGGACTTGGTTTTTTCGTTATCTGAAAGCTGCATTTGGAGAATCCAATGAACTTATAATTGTTTTTTATGCGCATCAAAGTATAGAAAATGGGTTTAATGTTGTGTACGAATCAACTGAACATGGGTTACGTGCATTCCATCTGTTTAAGAATCTTAAGAAAAACCACAAGTCTCTCCCAATGGAGGACACTTTCCACAAATGTGCAAGAGCATATACACCTTTGGAGTATGAGTACTACATGAGACAGCTTGATGGTCTGTGCCCATCTATTAGGCATGAGTTAGAGGAGGTTGGAAGATGTCGGTGGGCAAGGACATTCTTTAGGAGAAAGAGGTACTCATTGATGACTACAAATATATCTGAAAGTATGAATAACACGTTGAAAGAAGCGCACAAATTACCTATCATGAGCCTCCTTGAAACTATTCGTAGTTTGGTCCAAAGATGGTTTTATGAACGTCGTACTAAATGGAGATTCCATCGCACAAAACTCTCTATATATGCAAAGAATATGATTCGAGTATCATTAAGGGATAGCCGAGCAATGAATGTAAGTGGTGTGGGTTGCAATGTAAGTTTACCATTATAAAAGGCATTATTTGTATCTTACATTAGATTCATCACCGTAAGGAACAGTTTGTTATCAATATTTTGGACCGAACGTGCTCATGTCGTCAATGGAACCTTGATATGATACCGTGTCCTCATGCATGCATAGTGTTGCCTATAGGAACCTTGATTTTCATAGGTACACTGATAAATTCTACCATGTTTTCAGTTTAGTTTTCTTGTATATGAAGGAAACACGCTCGATTAGTAATGTAGAACAAATTAGATATATGCATTCAGTTGGAGAGGATGGACTCCTTTGGCCCCAAGTTAAACGTCTAGTTGGCAGACCTAAGAAAAAGAGGATTTCTTCTTGCTTAGAGAAGAAAGGTATTGTTTGTTGCAGTAGGTGTGGTGGGAGAGACAACAATTGTAGGGCCTGTAAAGAACCTCTACGGCGTTAAGTTATTTAAATATTTATTATCTAGTTCAGAATGTCATTTAAATTCTAAAAGAGTCAGTATTTCTTCGTAGTTTAGGGTTTTAGTCATTTTATAATTAGACTTGGTTTTTTTTATAAAGAAGAACAATTTGGTTATTTGAAGTGGATTCTATGAAAATACATTGTATTACACAGATTAAATTATCGTTAAATACAACAACTACGCGCCAACTGATATATTTGACCAATTGTATGTCATTATAGTTGGAATACCCGTATATGTTATCACGTATACTCAACGTTTGCTTTCGAAGTTAGCTATAACCATCTGGGTAGATAATGCGTAAAATACATTGTTTTTTCATGACTATAACCAATTTGGTAGCATTAGACTCAATTATACGTAAAATACATTGTATTTCTAATACTTTCGTTTAATAACTTCTTCAATCGTCTACATTAAAGCTCAAGAGTAAGACATAATCAAAATAATGATTAGAGTTACTCATATAGTATGGTTAAAGTGTTACACTACATAAATTATTTGTATCAGATTGTTTGCATTCAAACAAGTCGAAATACATTATAATTTTAGGTAATTGCATATTCACGCTTGATAAAACTATATCAATAACAAAGATTGGCAAGAATAATCAGTTCACAGGTGTATTAGTTAATAAAAAAAAATGTGAATTCAAACACACGTTAATAAAAATGTTAGATCAATAACAAAATGGTAGGTTTAGAAACAATCAACTTCCTAATATGTAAGAATAATCAGTTCACATGTCTATTGGTTTAAGACTCATGCATGGATCTCACGCTTGGCTTAAATGCAGGTTGAATGATGGCATGTGTGGCAGAGAATTTTCATCTTGTTTGAGTTCTGTGGGTGTCTTGCCTCTTGCTACCTGTATCCAGATCCCCTCATTTGAACTTTCACCTCCAGTAGCTTTCTCTACTTTGAATTTTCCTTTCTTTGTCTGTCGTTTGACTTCTTCTTTACCTTCAATTATCTTCAACAATTCTCCCTTGCTAGTGTTCAACTACATATATCTGATATGTTAAGAATGATTATTTGCATAGTTTACTAATTAAAATTTAATGAACAAAAGACTATTTAACCTTACATGTTTTAAAATTATCCTTGTTGCGGGGTTATTCTCATCGATCTTTGATAATTTATCTTCTTTCACCATTTTCTTCACTTGTAAGTGATGAGTAAGCAGAAGTGTAGCTTCAGTAATGGGTACAATACAAGATTTTTCATTATATTGGTTTTAGAACTACTACCTTGTAATTCGCTTCTTTTTTTGGCTTATTGGGGGTAGTGATGGTTGAACTCGTCTAAGGATATCAGTCGTTGAATCTAAACAGTCAATATTTGGTACAAAACAATACACGTTGTAGTAAATAGTTTCTTGGATTAATTAGATTACAGTTATATATACTTTAATGTCAATGCTTACCATTTTATCCGCTTGTCTTATTCTAGACCTTTGCAGTTCCTCATAGATTTCTTGTTCGTTAATTGAACAAATGACTATGTTTATCTTCTCATCTGCATTTTGTGAATCCTATTAAATTATTATTCACAAAGTTTAGTAAAGAAAGAAAATGTATGAAACCATTTTAAACGTATGTCGGTGATCCATTATCGTGCATGTTGGTCCTAAAACTCGTAGATAGTAAATGTAAATTGTTGACCGTTATTAATAAATAGTTATGATTTCAATTTCAAAAAGTTATTGATTATTTTTGTCTAATTAACCAAATCCAATAAACTAACATCCTAAGTTGTTTTATGAGTCTTGAATAGTATATGGAGACATACAGGGATCAATGTTCGAGATACAACTTAAAGGGTCTATAGTATAAGGATAAGATTGGGTACCTTATCCTGGTAACACTATGGATACGATCCACTTTGTATTTGATACAAACAAAATGATCTAATGTGTTCGTGTAGGTGACACGCACGTGGGGGTATCATATGCAATGAGTTTACATAAATCTGGACTACAAAATAGAAACCACAAGATATAACCCCGTTAACTAGTTAGGTTTCTATTTCAAATAAGATAACCTAGGCAACTTAGTCTTAATCCTGAGTGTATTATGAACTCCTATTCACGAGGAATTGTCCTTTGATTTGTATGGG
>JBBPDJ010000008.1:12896539-12922228 GCA_037974625.1 Cucumis cinereus | reverse complement strand
CATTTGGACATGCATCGATTTTTTGATAACTCAAGCCTAAGGCAGTAAGTGTTCTTTTTGCTTCATACATGGATACTAGGATTTCCTTTTTTTCAGGCAAGAAATCACAAATAGTCGCCAATAATTCTGAAAAACTCGAATTACTCCATCCAAACCTAAACTTTAGGTTGTATAATCTTACTAAGCCTGACAACTTTGTAAATTTTTTACATCCAGGGTATAAAGGCTTCTTAGCATCATCGAACATAGTGTCAAATATGTTCGGTACGTCAGAAAATTGATCATTCACATTTTGAACAATATTCAGTACATTGAAGAAATCATCATCGTCCTAAATGTTTTCTTCATTTCCATTATGACATTCATTGTTACGATTCTCCTCCGTCAAATTTTTGCCGTGCCAAAACCGCACTTTATAACTTTGGCCAATTCCATTTGCATATAGATGATATCTAACTATTGAAACCTCATTGGATACACGATTCCCACACTTCAAATATAGACACCTAATTGAATTGGAACCGTTAGCATGACGTAAACCAAATTCAATAAAAGTTTCAACTCCTACTTCATACTCCCTAGACATCCTATTCTCCATCATCCATGATTTGTCCATTGTAAAAAATACTCTCTACAAAGTTGTTTCACACACCTGTTTACAACAAACATAGTAACAACTAGTCTTTTAAACTAAACTGACAAACCAAACATAGTGAGACATTGACAAACAAAATTACTTAATGTTACTAAGATGAGGATGAGATTTTTTACTTCATTAATAAGTATACTAGTTTAATAACAGCATTGACATGGCCTATACCGTACTACAAAAATAACAATTTAGCAAGTAAAGAGTGACTCTATACCAATTAAGATTAGTACAATAAAATCTAACAAGGCATAATTTCACACACTTCATGCTTCAATGCAATTGGGCAAGAAAATATGTTGCCTATTCTCAAAAAGTAAATACAATTCATAAAATGGAACCTAGTATTATAGAAGGCACAAATTATAACAACAATGCCAATGTTTTACAGTGTGCCATCATTTCCACAAACATAATTAGTATTCAAATCATGGTTTAGGAACAAAAAATGATACAATATGGTTCTAGGTTGGATTGTGTATTGGAACAAAGAAAAATAAAAGAAAAAGCAACAAAGTCTTTCATTGAGGCATTTCATCAAACACCTAGTAACCTATGTGATAAGGCAAAGTGTTGGACATGGTTTTTCTACACAAATGTTTAATAGATTTACCTACCTATTTGCCAACATGAATTGAGTGCGGGCAATGAAAATAAAGGGAACAAACCTGAAGGGGCGGATGAATTTTGTCTTCTAATATTGCACAACCAAAAATGACGTTTGGCGTGGCTGTTGACGGAGACAAAGGCCGACAGACAGAGATGTGACGTCGGAGTGGGTGGACCTCCGATGATGGTTGTCGGACATTGAACAGACGTTGAAAACATATGAGATTGGGTGGTTGGACGAACGGATTGATTGGGTTTCAGGCAAAACGTGAGAAAAGAAGGGGGTCCGTGCGCTTTTTTTAATGCTAGGACAGAAGCTAAAACTTTTAATGAAAAAAGACGCGTTTTCCGCGTCGTCTTTTTGTGACGCGAAGAACGTGTGACGAATTTTCATAAATCTGAAAATTTTCGTCTTTTCCCACCAAAAATCTGGTTTTTACAAAAGATGACACAATTTTTCTTCTCCCCTCTCATTTGCACTGTTCATAAGTGTCATTGTATGTGGGATTTCTTGTAGTGATGGAGGGGTCACCTTGATATTTGGCAAAAAAAAAAAGGTGGAGAATAAGTTTTATGGCAAATCACTAATTTTTCACTAATAGTCTAATGAGTCACAATATTTCATAAAAATCGGGCCAAGATGTCATATTCACCTTTTCATATTTAATCTTACGATTTTTTTAAAAAAAAAAAAAAAAAGAAATACCATTAAGGAAAATCTAGTTTCGTTTGTGATTCAAGAAGATTGCAAATATAATACCGTATATATTGAAAGAGAAATTATATGTAATAAAAAAAAAGTTATCGTGAATATACCACATCATATATATGAGAAATATACTATAAAAAGCAATTACATATGGAAAATATACTATAAAAAAAACTAAACATTACTGAACACATTATATATTGAAAAAAGTTACAAGACAAGAAATTATGTAATTAAAAAACGTTATCGTGAATATACTACATTATATATTTGAAAAATATACTATAAAAAGTAGTATATATGTCAATATAATATAAAAAAAAAAAACTAATCACGGATGAAAATATTGCAAAAAAAAACTACAGTGTATACAAAAAAACTCATGCATATCATGATCCAAAATTAATAACCATAAATATTAATTACAATATATACCATATTAATTGGAAATCAAATAATGGATATTTCGTGTATCCATTTGTCCTAAAAGTCTCAAATTTGTTCCTTTTTTTTTTTTCAAATTAAAAATTATACCATGTCCACAAAATAGCCCTAAAATATATAAAAATAAGCATTTAAAGAAATGTGAATGCACATTGTATGCAACATATAGATAGTAGCAGTGATGGATATGGACTTTGGTAGGTAATAGGTTCATTCCAAACTCAAAGTGCTATGAATGATGAAAGTTTAGAAGGATGTAATTTCAAATTTCCAATAAGATCCTAAACAATTTCTTTTGGAGTTTTAAAATCTAATATTGGTTAGATTATAAAAGATATTCTTGAAGTTTGTAGTTTGTGTCAAATGTACCTCTGGACTTTCAAAAGTTTCAAACATGCTCTTAAACTTTTAAAAATAGTTCAAAAATAATCTTACAGTTAGTTTTAGATGAAAACCGTTAAAGTTTTGTTTCAAAAATACCCTGAACTGTTGAAAAGTTTCGTAAATACCCTTGAATTTAAAAAAATGTTCAAAAATACTTTTATTGGTCCAAATTTTACATCAATTTTCTCACCAAACAAAACAAAACCCAAAACTTTAAGCTAAAACATAAAATTCCACAAAATCTCACAACATTCTAAAATAATTTTTTTTTCCTTTAAAACATGCTGAAACAATAATTAACAAATAAAAAAATATATTTGACTATTAAAACACAATAAACTTTTGAAAAGATCTGTAAACTTTCAAAATTTTAAACAATACTCTTAAACTTAAAAAGAAAAAAAGTTAAAAGATACTCTTATTGTTATGTAGCAAAAGTCGTTAATACTATCTTACTTTTCTATTTTTCTTCTTTTTTTTCTCCCCTTTCTTCTTTAATACAAATAAATAAATAAATAAAATAGCACACTTTAGTAAATTATATTAACTCTAATAAGAATAAAGGAAATAATGGAAACACCAACGGATTTTAAGACATAAGTGTTTTAATAAAATTGGTATGTCAGTAGTTAATGTGTGTTAATGGTCAAATACATTTTTTTTATTTGACTAATTATTGTTTTAGTTTGTTTTAAGGAGAAATTTTTATTTTGAAATTTTGTGTGATTTTTATGTTTTAACTTAAAATTTTGGTTTTATATTGGGTGCTGAAAATTTCGGTGTAAAAATTGGATTAATAGGAGTATTTTTTTAAATTTTTTTTAAGTTTAAGAGTATTTATAAAACTTTTCGAGGTATTTTTGAAACAAAACTTAAACGGTTTCAATCCAAACGGTAATGGTATATTTGAACCATTTCTTAAAGTTTAAGAGCATTTCTGAAACTTTTGAAGTTTAGGAGAATTATTGACACAAACTTCAAAGTTCATAGGCATTATTTTATAATTTAGGTTTTAATTTTTAGGACTATTTTCAAATATAATAAAATGAACCAAAATATTTACAAAATATCAACAATCTATCTACGATGGACCAAGATAGACTACTATTTGTGTCTATCTTTATCATGTTGACACAAATAGTAGTATATGTCAGCGTTTTCTCGAGTTAAGCTGAAATTCTTTACATGGCAATGACATCAAATAATATGTTGCAGTTTTCGTAAAATGTGGTCTTAATCCTTGGGGATGTGGCAATACATCTAGAAGAACTTTAATCCTTATCTTGAACTATACATATAGATTATGATATTTTGTTATATTTGTAAATATTTTCTAAAGTTATCGTTCAAAATAATTTATTGTTTAATAAATTTAGGTTAAAAATAAGATTTAACCCTAAAAAATGATTTAGTCTTATACTTTAAAATTTGTATTAATTTAGTCTTTAAATTTAAACGTATAATAATTTAGTTTTCCATATAATAATTTAGTTTTTATAAAGTCAAAGTTGTAACAATTTTCTATCAATTGCAACAATTGTCACAAATTAATTGTTGTGACAATTTTCCTCAAACTTGTCAATTTTGATAATGTAACAACTACATCATTATAATTTATAAACTAAACCATCAATCACATGAATCTAAATGGGTAAAAGATTTCATTATATCTTAATAATAGAATTTAGTACATAAGAGCCAGATCAAAAGTGATTTTTAAAAGTATTAATTTAATGTTTAATCTGTAAATAAATAAACAAACATTATTGTAAAGGACAAAAACTGTTTAAAAAAATATTGTAAAATATTATAAAATTTCAAATTGATAGACACTTGGAGACATTTAGTTGAAAATACGTCTAAACTAAACTATTGTCACATCAACTCAAGGAGTTAGTTTTTAGAAGAAAAAGAGATCCATTCAACTTCCCATTAGCTAATTCTAAGAAAAGGTAGGTCTATAATGATTAAAAAATAAGATGATTCCAAACAATGAAAGTTAAAATGTTTGAGTTTGAAAACAGAATAACCCAAATATAATGGTGAGGAACCCAAAAAGTCAAAACAAAACTTTTTTAACTCAACAATTGCCCCCCTTAACATGTCCTAAGTAAACAACTCAAAAGAACCAATATTCTCTCAATCATACACGTTTATTATGAGCTAAAAAATACTCGTTTAAACTATCGGAGAAGAAAACTATGCTGACTAGAAGATGAAGAAAGTTAAGCAGATAAACATATTACACATCGAAGTTTTGTGCATATATATTAGAGAGTTGAAATATCATCCAGTACAACAAGAAATTAACAAGACAGTTTGGTCGGTCCTTTTTTTTTTTTTTTTTTTTTTTTTTGGTTTTTGGGTAAGTTTCTGAGTTTTACTACTAAACTTCATTCATACACTGCCAATAGCCATTGAGGGTTAATACTCTAAACAGTTAATAAAGGATCATAGTCACCTCTTACCATCATTGATTTGATTCAGTGAAGATATGCAGCAGCTTGATACTGGTAAGCATTTCCAAAGTAGTTTCCATGAGCTGCAGGAGACATGTTGTACATGGCCGAACCCAAGAGAGATGGACAATGGTTGTCGTTAGGGGTCGGGTACATGTACTGTCGATCGTACATGTACTGTGGGTATCTATCTGTCACTCTACCGTAGAAGTTCTTGTCAGCAACATTGTTGTTGTTATTCACGAGTGGGGCATAACCAACACCGTTTGCGCGGGGTCGCTTTGGTTGAGGTTTTGTAGCCTCGGTCACCCTTTTCTTGTCAGCCTTAGCTTTCTCGAGTTGGATGACCCGTTTCTGAAGAGGGTCGACAGGATATTGCTCTTCAAGCTTGTGCTCTTCAATGCACTTGATTACGGCCTTGAGGGCGGTTAGCTCTCTGTCACTAACATCATTCTGAAATTTGTACAAAAACAATGAAGGAAAAGAAGAAACATCATATAACAGAGAAATAAACGTTAATAGTTCACAGGAAAGGAGGTAAAACAATGGAGCAAAAGTCCCAACTCGTATTAGAGGATCTAAAACCTGCTTTCTTTCGATTTCCGATAAAAGGAAAATTCTACCTAGGAGAAATTCAAGTCAATTGTCACTCCACAAAATGTTCACAGGAGGTGTAAAATCAATTTTAACTCCACAAAATGTTCACAGGAGGTGTAGAATCGATTTTGTGGGACTACTATTGGTGGCCTTGCAGTAAAAAATGAGACAAAGTCTCAACAAATGGTTAAGAGGTCATGGGTTCAATCCATGGGAATTAATTTCCTACGAGTTTTTCTTGACACCCAAATGTTGTGGGGTCAAGCGAGTTGGCCCGTGAGATTAGAGGTGCTCGTAAGCTGCCTCGAACCCTCACGAATATCCAAAAAAAATAAAATCTTGGAACTTTGCAAGCTGGGGATTTTTCTAAGTAGTTTTTACGTTGGTCTTTGTTCTGAAGTTGGTGGTTGGGGGCTTTCAATCTAGTGCCTTAGGTTTGGTTGTTTTTGTGTGTGTAAGAGAGTTTTGCAGGCTTTGTTTGGTTGATTATTTTCATTTTTTTTCCCACGCCATATACTTGCATGATTTAACATTTTTATTCATTTCATCCACACTTTTTTGTGTTGGGTTATGGAAAAATATTAGAAGTGTGGTTGTCCCACATCGAAAATGTTCAAGGAAGCGATGGGTTCCAAACACTATAAAACAAATCTATAGCTTTGGTTTCAACTTTCTTCTAGTTGGTTAGAAACACTTTAAGCTTGGCCTTCCACAGCTCCATTTAAATTCTTTTTATGTCTCTAGTTTGAGAGGGGAGGAAAAGGGTTTGAGAGAGTGCTCTTGTAATTGGGATCAAGGAGAGAATACTTTTGTGTGATTGTAACAATTTTTCACATGGTGAATTTCATTTTTGTGGGCCGTGGTTTCTCCAAGTTCGGAGTTTTCACATAAATTCTTGTGTTCTTGTGTTTTTAATATAATTATTTTCTTTTAATTTCTCTGCTAGTTTTCAGCATCGGAGTGGGAGGTTTTTTCCCAAACATTTTGTAAATTAAAATTTGAAGACGACCATTCTGACGAAAAAATTAACCAGAAGTAGAAGGGTTGTGAACTTTCTGCCCCTATGTTTCTTAACTTTTTTGTGCGTCAGTGATGGTGTAATTCTCTAACCAACTGCACGATTTGAAACCAAACCACTGGCTATAGTGGTGGTATTAATCCTAATGAAGAATAGGATAATTAAAATTATTTTATCATACTCCGGCTCCAGCCTTAGTAACCAATTCGAGACTCCAACTAATTCTTCGATTCAGATGAAATAATTAAACAAAACTTGGTTAATATGGAAAACCTGTGCAGTTTGGGATGTATTTCCAGATCTGACAGGTGAAGACACTTTCTTTGCTTCCTTTAGATAGGACTTCAGCAATGGCACTGGAGAGAACTGCTCTGTAAGTTCAAATGCAAAAGCCAAATTCACTGCATCAATTTGCCTTCCACTGTTAACCAATACTTCGATGACACCTGCAGAAAGACAAGCAAAGAACCATTAACAAAAAAAATGAAAAGAACAAAGTTGAGGTGAATCGCATCCAACACCCTAAACTGAATATACTTATCCAAACTTCATCCAACATTCCTATTGTCAAGAATACTATATCAGAAAGAGTCAATATCTGGACAAGAATAATTACAATAGCATTGCAAGCATGATAACTTTTTTCAACATGTTGGCACATATTTTTCACAATCTCTCACACCCTATATTACTGGTGTTACAATGCATATGGTTTTATAACTTCAAAAGAAATAATTCAGTATAGAGGGAAATTTTGGTTTGAATGCGTTGTCTACACCCTCCCTTTAATCAAATCTGCTGAATAATAGTATTAAAATTAAATAAAGAAAGAATGAACATGATGAACTCATTTAACAATATTAATTTCTACCAAAACCCACTTCAACATTTTTCATTCGCCCTTGCTTGCACGCACCTTGACTATTCTCATGAGACTACAGATTGACCCTACTACGTTTGCTTGCCAAGAATCTACCATCTTCTTGGCTCCAATAGAGAAAATTACATCCACCTTTTTGTAATTCTATCCTTTCGTTGCTCATCGCTCATCAAATAGGTCTTTCGTAGTTTTATATCAGTAGGATCTTATTTCTTTTGTATCAAGTTCACCATATCAATGAAATATCTATGTCACATCTCCATTCATGGATTGAAAATATTTGATCCAAAAAACATTTTTTGATCATGTTGCTGTAAGGCTATTGCTTGGTGCAAGCTTTCACCAGCCTTTAGGTCATATAGTTTTGCTTCTTCGCTTGCAAATTGGAGATGTACTATGTAGCTCTCTTGTTTAGGGGCTTCTTCCCCACTCTTATCTTGTAATTTCATTTCATAAATGAAAATCTTTCTTATCAATATATATATATATATATATATATATATATATATATACACATCTGATCCACAAAAGCAAAATTTAAGACCAGGGGTAAAAATAAATAAAAGTACAACCTGCTTCAGTTCAAAACTTGTTCTATTTTTACTTCATAAACCTTCAAATATTCTGTTTCGTCATCAACCCTAATGTTTCTTCCATTTTGGTCGCAAATACTTATTTTAATCCTCATTATTTTTTTTTTTTCCTAAGAATGACCCTCGCTATTAATTATTCAATTTAGATCTAAATAAATGAGATCCAACACACGACCAACCCTATCCGTGGATCCATATATATACTTTTCTATCTGGAAACTCATGACAAAAATTAATAAAGCAGGTGCCTCGGTTAGGTTTCAATTAAACAATTTTATTACAAAAAATTAATAGAAAAAGATGGTTTTTATGCAAATTTGAGAGACTAAAATAAAACATTAGAAAACTTGGGACTAAAAAGGAAACAATTGTCAAAAACGGTTTAAGCCCTTTGAAAACGACGACTTAAAATTGACCAGAACTCAAATCTTATCGTTAACAAAAGCAATCTGAAAGCCAAAATTAGTAAGTCAAGATGGCCCATTAAGAATGAAAGACTGACCTGGCATTTTGTCTGATAAGCCTAGAGATCGACATAAATCAGCTGCTTGACGGCGACGGGAGACCATTGGCACAAGCCTGGATAACTCTACATCATTGAAATCAGATGCAATTCCAAAAGTATCCAGAAGCTGCAAAAAGGCATGAGCCTCCAATGAGTTGCCATTACTAGCATCCACATCAAGACCATCCAACTTTGGTTTCCATTCTCCAGCAATTTTCTTTGCTTGCACCTTGACTTCAGCTGACATCACTTCAGAAACAGATTTAACATCCATGGTTTTCAGCAAAATGCTTAAGCATTCCATCAACATGATGCAGGTTCGACGTGAACCCAGTAGATCTGAGTTCTTCTTTCCATCCAAGTTTGCAACTTCTCCATTGTAGAAGTCTTCCAAGGAGTCCAAAACCATACAGGCTGGGTTGGCTGCAGCTTTTAGTGCAAATGGAATCTCCTCCCTTATGGCAGCAAGGTTCTTCCGATTATCTGATATAAATTTGTGCAGTCCTGCAGAGTCCATCTCTTCACATAATTGTACTAATTGAGGATAAGACTTGACCCCAAAGTGTCTATCTTCTTCAGGAGTATCTTTCAAATCATCTGAGTTATTTTCACTAGTCAAAGAATCAGGTGGTTTATCTATCACATTTGGTTTGGCACTTTGATAGTCATCAGGAGGAGAAGGCATTTCTGATGCAACCTTCTTATGCATCTCACGTGCACTAGCAACAGCAAATGCCGCAGCATCTCTTTTCTTTTGAAGACTCTCTAGTGAGACGTGCTCTTTAGCCAAAATAGCAGCTTCCCGCTTCTCTAACATTTGCCGTGCCTCTGTTGTTTTGGTTTCATATTCCTTTTCTTGGTCTTCTAACTCATCAAAACGCCTCTTCAAAGATTTCTCTAACCCATGGAAATGTTCTTCAAGTTCTTTCCATTTCAAGTTAAGTGTTAATGCTTTGTGACTTTCAAGCTCAGCAAATGCTTTCTGAAGCTGTTGTATCTTAGAGGTTGTAGAGTCAATCAGCGTTTCAACTGAATGTGTGACATCCATATCAAAGGAGCTGAAGGTGATAGGAAGAGAGAGAGATGCTAAACCGTCAATTTGGATCTATTAATTTGATTAGACATCCATCACTAAAAAAAGAAACAAGGATACTACAAGTAGCATGAAACAATATATACATATAAAAGTAAAGCTCACTCTTAATCAATCAATAATGAAGCTCGCTATGAGGGTTTTAGTAATTTGAACTGATTATCTCAATGGATATTCAGATTTGCTACCTTAAAGTTGTTTTTGTTAAGTGCAGTACATTATTTTTTTTTTTTTTATCTCAGTTTCTATTCAAAAAAAATAATGAACTGCAATTAACAAAAACAACTTTAAGGTAGCAAATCTGAATATCCATTGAGATAATCAGTTCAAATTACTAAACCCTCATAGAAAAGTACCACACGACCATGAAAGTGAAACAAAAGACACAAATGCATAGGTCAACAGACTTCATAGACTTAAGCTGCTTTAAGTAAGTCCCTCCAAGAAGAGAAAGCAGGATGCAGGTAGGCTCAAGACGAGAAACAAAATGAAGCTTGGATCTTGATTTTCCAAGCATTAAATATGAATATTGAAAAATCGGAGAAAACTGCACACGGGAAGAAATGGAAGCATTTTGAGCGAGTACTTTTTTGGCCAATTATCTTAGAACTCCTCAACAAAGGCCGTAACCAGTAATTGTATGCCAACCCTCCACTAGAGTGTTTAAATGCTAAGAAGCAACTAATATTAATAGGGTAATACCTCGTTTCGAATAAAAACAAAAACGAGCAATACCTGGCAAAGAGTAGAAACAGTCAAATGCTTTACTGCTTATGCCAAGTATATAAACCAACACTATGAAGCTAATATTACGATTACTATGGTTCCCCTTCTTCCTATCTCCTCAGTACGTCCATCCATTTTCATCTGTTTGTCTGACATCCAATGGAACAGTTGTAGCTAAGTTGTCTTAGCAACCTTTGAAACTATCCTTCCTCGCAAAGGAAAAGTTGCATATAGCATAAAAAATTCCAAGTAGCTTTTAATAACCTTCTAAAGATGATAGACTTGAGATTGTTAAAAAGATATCAAATATTTTGGCTTAATCTGTTGACTTTGGGCATAATATTCCCTTGACCTTTGTCCCTTTAGATAATCTAAAACCAAATTAGGATAAAGGTAAGAGGGTTTCTGACCTGTTTCTGACAGGACTGCAAGGGAATGTATAATTGTGGTTACCAGAAGGTGCTCCCACAGCGACTGGTTTAAGATTTATTTCTATCATTGGGGAAAACTTTGGTCATTTTCACTACTCAAGCACTCTTTACTCCTTTTCCAACACTCCAAAATGATTTGTTCAAATGAACTGTGCATTCTTACTTCTTAGTGTACTGTAAAGAAGTGATGATCGTTCAATAAAGATTTAAGCTTGAAGTTTAAAAGATGAATGGTAAATTGCATGTATGACCGTAGATCTAGGATTTGTACCAAGATTTTGGATTTTGGATTCAGCACCCAATGTGTCCTTTGTAACCTAAAATCGCCACTTCATGTCTTGCGCCGCTTTCCATAATGAACTGTTGGAATGTTTAATCTTTATAATTCTATAAATATTGGTTCTCAATATTTAGACTTTATTCTATTTATTTTCTCCTTATGGTGCAGAAGTCTCTCCTACATAAGAAGACATGGGTTCTACATATTTGAATATCACATAATATTATGATTCTCTCCAATTAACTTTGGTTTCGGAGTTGGAAAATCTAGTCTCCCTGAAAATGAATAAGTCCACTTCCATTTTCTATTTTCTCCTTCTAGAACTATTAAATCCTTGAAAGAATTAAAACAATCATTTTCCATTGCATTTGACTTTTTGTTTCAAATAGAAAGGAGAAGTCATGGAGATCGTGATTAGTGGGAAATTAACTTAATCACCCAAAACCCAAACCAAGAGACAAAATTAAATTATGGTGTATACCAAATATGAGAATTTTATTAATGTTTAAAAGTTGTGAATACAAGAAGACAAGTACTCTATCTATAATTGAAAAGCAAACTAAACCTAATTCTAATTAATAAAAGAAACTAGTCCTAATCCCTAATAGATTAAGGATTTGACCATAATACCATATTCCTACTACATCATTCTATCCCTCCCCAAAAAAAAGAACACTCAGTCCGAAATGAAGGTAAAAGTAAAAAGGTAAGCCACTTGAAAGAAAACAACTATAAAAAACTAATATCAACAACATCCGAATTGCATAAGTCGAGCCAAGATTTTTCTTTTGAACAGAATAAATTTTTCAGGAAAATCACCACGAATTAATCCCAAAAACATGTTGTTCAAGAGATCCATTGCCATCATAACCAAGTCTCGCATTGCTTCCTCATAACCAAGTCTCGCATTGCTTCATCATCTTCTCCTTCTTTCTTCGTCGAGTCTGTCAATTCAACCATGTCATACTTGCCGGCGATTTCGCCACAATACCTGCATTTTTTCAATTCCAAACATGGCATCTCCCACATTGCTTTGCAATCAACTTGAATTACGTTTTCAAGTTTATTCAAACAAGTTTGCCCACGAGTATTCTCTTCTTCTACCTCTTCAACGACTTCGATTTTAAAATCTCGTATGTTGTGAAGAGATTCGTGGCTCGGGTCACTTTCCTCCATTTTTGACATTGATTTCATTTCCGATTTGAGTCTCGAAATCTCCAATTTGAAAGCATTATTGTCAATTTCGTTCCAACAGGTTATTTCTTCTTTAATTGGCTTATCATACTCTTCAACTTGAATCTTGATTTGCTCGTCTTCAAGAACTTTGATCGTGTTTTCTTCTCTTTATGAAATTTTGTGTGGGTTCCCCGATTTTTGTTCATTGTTTTCTTCCTCGTAGTGAATTTCTTGAGTTACATCTTTTTTAAGTTCTTGCAAATGTTCTGAAAATTGTTCCACGTTTTGAGTTATCTCTCCAAACAAACGTTGGATTTTCTTGACTTCCTTCTTCATTTCTTCAAAAACTTCACGATTGATGTATAAATTGGGTGTTCTTGAATAAGCTTCTTCATCATAATTATTGTAGGACCGATTCTTGAATTTTCTTGCATATTTCTCAGTCTTCTTGGTTGTTCTCGATAACAAAAATAATAATTTCTGCCCAATTTCTAGTAGTACTTCTATAAAATTTCATTCTTGCAAAAACTTGATAAATCTTATGTTTTTTTCTCTTTTGAATTTTCAGGGTTCCCATTGTTAGATGAGTGTTGTTCGACACGAGTACAACTCGCAAAGCTCCCTCTTGTCATCGGCGTCACAAAGAGTTTCTTGGTTTTCCACTGTTGGCAGTCAACATTGGCCTAGATGGATGCTCTAGTACCAATTTGATGTATATCAAATATGAGAATTTTATTAATGTTTAAAAGTTGTGAATACAAGAAGACAAGTACTCTATTTATAATTGAAAAGCAAACTAATCCTAATCCTAAGTAATAAAAGAAACTAATCATAATCCTAATAGATTAAGGATTTGATTATAATACTCTATTCCTACTACATCAAAATAAGTGTTGTTGCCATGTATTTGTGATCTATATTCAGGTGAAAGGTGAAGAAGCATGTTTAGATCCCCATTAAGTTCACAATTCAGTTCAAGGCAAAACCTGCTTGGCTCCAAGGTCTAGTTCGATTCAACTTAGTGCATTGTTAATTCGGTTCGGTTGGGTTCCAATGTCACCTTTCATTCAGGATAGTTCATTTCTTAAACATGAAGAAATGCTTGAGAACAATTATAGTGACCCAAATTTCTCTAGTATGAAGCAAATAGTCAAATAGCATTAGGTTTATCGACTCCTGAAATTGTCGTCGACCAATTTACCTTCTAGCCATTCTTGCATATCCTTAGCACAAACAGGCACTTATCATGAGACTTGCACTAACTTAACTATGGATCACATTCATAAACTTTGGAGCTTTCACTTGTGTAGTCATTTGATAGGCCTCGGCCTCAATTTTATTTATCAACCTCCGGGGAAGATTCGACAGCTCCCCAATCTCTCCACAATTCTCTATTGAGAATCCTTACAACGAAAATAGCCAAAAGATCCCGTTCCCTAACAGTACCAGCAACATATATTGTAAAAAGAAAAGGACAAAACAGTAAAATAACAGACCAACCAGCCCCCTCCTAACAAAAATATTACTAAAGGCCCCACAACAAAATAACCAAATAACAACTAATATTCAGTCACCCTTTTCTTTTCCTTTCTTGTTTCTTCGTGAGTAGACTTTCACTACTTGGGGTCTATCATCATTCCTATTCTCCTTCGTGTTGCAATGAAAAAATTAGCATTGCAAATGGCAACCTTTGCTTGAACCATTAAACAGAAGAGGACTACTTCCCTATAATGTATCCTCCATGTTCCAAAATTAGCTTTTAACCTTTTATTTGTCCATCTTAAATCACCAATTCAACCCAAAAGTTTAAGCTAATGGCTAAGGCAAATTTAATATAATATCCAACACTCCCCTCACTTGTGAACCCTAAACCCTCACTTGTGAAATATGAAGAAAGGCCCACAAGTGGAAATCATTATTAAATGCGTAGGAAATAACAATGCAGAGGCTTGAACACAGGATCTCTCTGGACCGACCTCTCTGGACCATCTGCTCTGATACCATTTTAAATCACCAATTGACCCAAAAACTTAAGCCAGTGGTAAAAACAAATTTAATTATACATCACTAACAGTCATCAAACTTTTGAATGATTCTAATCGTCGTGTTACTTTCTCCATGAAGATTTGGAAGAGATAATTGAAGTGTTAGGAAAATTGGTGGTAGTTGAGGATGGTACTTTTAGTAATAAAACATGGGTAGCAATATGGCTTTACATTGATTGGAGACAACCAAAGTATTAATATGATGGCATGGGGGAGCAATCCAAGGTTAGGCATAAACATAAGGAAGTCTCAAACATGTACTTGTTGTATCTCTTTAGAAACAACACCCCATTCTAACATGTTTAGCTGCTGTTTTGGTTGTTTTCAGCCACCCACAGAGATGATTTCAGCCAACCAAGAAAACCACACCATTTTTTATTGAAACAACTTTCATTGAGTAAAAAATGAAATAATACAAGGGCAAACAAAAAAATCAATCCCACAAAATGAAGGATAAAAAATGACTGCTTCTAACATGTTTAGACAAGAAACACCTCAAGATGAAATGAATGAAAACAAACTTTAGCTTATAAAATTTAAAAATTAAAAAAAAAAAAAAAAAAAAAAAAAAGGAAAAAACTTTCCAATTGACAATAAGAGCAAATAAGCTACACTTTAAAAGGAGAGAAATTTTGCACCACATGATGGCTAAATAGGTCATTCAAAAAGCCTATCAAAACACTGTTCTTTATGCTCCATTTTGAACCGCAGAAATTCAAGGAGTGATGTCAAGGCCAATCCCACACTTGGAAGCAAAAGGAAAAGGCTAGAAAAATGATTAAGATCAGCTCCATCTATACTGAAATATGCGGCTCAAGAAAAAAAAAATCTTCTTCACGACTTTCGACTTACACAATTTAAAGAGAGAGGCAAGATCAAGCCAAAGAAGGACAAGGAGATGATCCCAATTAAATGAATAAAGACTTAGAAGTGCCATAAAATATTTCAGGTTTAAATACCAATGGCCCTTGTACTTTTAGCTTTGTTCATTTTGGCCCTTGTACATACAAACGTTCATTTTGTTCCCTACACAATTAGCGTTTTTCCATTTTGGTCCTTGTACCTCCATACACTCAATTTGGTCCCTAGATTTTTAAAAGTGCAATTGTTTAGGTACCTTCATTCTTTGTTATCTATTTTTCCAATCACAATGTCAACACAAGCATTACACTCAATAGATTTCTTCCAATACAGTCATAACTTTGTATAAAGAGTTTCGTTTGGGAATAGAGGTTTTTTCACACAAAAAAAGAAACTGTACTAAACAAACTCAAACAGAGACCAAAATGGTTACTTTTTAAAAGTATAGGAACCAAAACAATTGTTATTTAAAAAAAAATGTAGGGATCAAAATGAACATTTTGTAAATGCAAGGACTAATATGCTCCTACGTTCAAAGTATAGGAGGAACCAAAATAAGATTCCAAACAATATTGTAATCTACAATTGACAGTCTTTATGCGTTGGAGAAAGATTAATCTTTTTGATTAAAGGATGAAAATCTAACTCTTCAACCTTATCTATAAGAAGCCGTCAATAAAAATCAAAATCAAATAACCAAAGAAATAAAAAAAAAATGAGACTATTATACCATTCCATATAGTGTTGTTAATGACCTCAAGGGTAGTTATTAGAGTTTTCTCTCAGCAAACCTTGTCTTATACAGTTATTTTTGGGTTGGTCTCTGAACTTTTATGGACAGTGTTAAAAATTTCTCCATAAGCTCCACAATTTTGTTTAAATTCCTAAATTGTCTATTGAATTATTTCTTATAGCCTAGTTTCACCCATCCGTGTCAGCAAACTAGTGCAGTTTGAACCTACTGCAAATAGTTCAAAGTTGTGATATAGTCCAATATCCATTTCTACAATCTTCAAAGTGGCCTCAGGGACAAATGCAACACTTTGGATAGTGTTTAATAATTAAGAAGAGAAACACATGTTACAGAAGAAAAGGCAAAGTCACTTGGAATTATAGTTCACAACCTGAATTTGTCAAACAAAATCAGAAAATTTCAACAAAAGGAACTCCTTCGTGACCTCTAAATGGCTGATTACCCTTTAATGTTGAATATTTTCCACTTCACTGTTAACAAAACTACGCAGATAAAAGCTAGCAGTTTGGCTTCCCATACTCATCATTTTTTACATTGGTGGATTCATTGATGAGAGACTTCCATTCATTTAATTCATTTTACCTACTCGTTTTTAATCAATGGAAGTTCTACTCGTTGATTGACACTTATCAGAAGATGGTTATGGTAATCACAGCACATAACAACCTCTGCAGCTACATAAGAGAATAGATACTAAACTGCATGCAGAAACACCCTCCTGCATGAAATGCTTACCAGCATCTTACAAATCAAAACAGCTCATTGAATAAAAAAGACCCGAACTAAACATTCTTTCAGATCCTACATAGAAAAACGAATGAAATATCCAACCCCCAGAAGAGATTCAAACCAGCATGTTCACAGAAAAATGGGACACAAAATTTCGAATAATTAGCTCAAGAAAAACCACCAGAGTCCAAACTAACCTTCCAAAGTACTACCTTTTAAACAAGTACTAAAACCCCATTTCCAATTTTCGACCCTAAACCAAACCCAATTTCAACAAAACAAAGCAAAGCGATCCTAAAACAGCAAGAAACAGAAAACCCATCAACAAAAACACAGTAATAGCTCAAATTAGGAAAAGGGTACTCCATAATTGAACCCTGAAGAATTAACACACCCCCAAAAAAAGGTTCTAGCACAGTAAAGAGCAGAAAAAAGAAAAACCCACAAAAACAAATAGAACAGAAATGGATCTATCTGGGTGAGTAAGAAAAGGGAAGAAAATGGATTACCCGATTGATGGAGTGAGAGAGAGAATACGAGAGTAGTCCGAAAGCTGCAAATAAATGCTTGACCTAACACAGTAAATACAAACATCCAAGCCAAAGAAGAGGGGAGAAAGAGAGAAAAAGAGGAGAGGGGGGGGAGGAGAGGGAGAAAAATGAGAGGAAAGAGGAAAGTAGATTAGGGAGAATGAAAAGTATTTATTGAAGGCAGTGAGGTACAGCATCAGTCGCTCTCTTTCTCTTAGCTTTTTTGGGGCGCTCCCATTTTTTATATTTCCAAACCCTCCGTTTCCAACTCTTTTCTTCACTCCTCTGTTTTCCTTTTCGAGTAAAAAAAGAATCTAATGTTTCGCCCAATTTTTACTCCACCATGTAATAAATAATGGAGCAAAACAAATTTATGTTTTTAAATAATATACTAAAATAAATTAATCTATTTATATATATAGACTATCCATTGTATCTCGTAAATTTTTGTTATATTAATAAATATTTTTAATAATTTTATTATTTAAAATCAATTTTCTTTTCTTGGGTCTAATTTTTATTTAATTGTAGATTTTAAATTTGGCTACCTATTTTATTTTTATAATTAAATTTATAAAATATTCTTTTCACATATAAATATCTTGTTATGTTATATTTTTTTTTAGTAATATTTTCAAAAATCAAATTAAAGTTTGAAAAAGCAAAGAATAGTTTTTTGAAACATGTTTTTCTATTTTTAGAATTTGACTAAAAATTCAACTCTTATCTTTATAGAGATGCAAATCAATGTAGAGAGTTGAGAGGAAAATTATAGGCTTAGTTTTCAAAAGTATAAAATTGAAATAGTTATAAGATGGGACGTGCATTTTTAGTTTTTTAATTTAAAAAATTACAATGGATGGCAATTTGCATTTGATAGTTTGCAAATATGGAAGAAAAAAAACTTCACATCTGAATTTTTAGTTATTTTTTATTCCATGTTTTTCCTAAATAAACAATGGATAGTGCGAGAAAAGCAACAGCCAAACTTGTTGGGATCTATGGAAGGTAAAAGGTGGGATAGGTGGAGCGGTGGGTGGCGGCACATAGCGTTGAGTAAAGTGCTAGTTGGTGAAAGAGATATGTTGGAAGAAAGAAGATAAAGGAGAGAAAAGTAGTGACTGGACGTATGGCGATCGATGGAGGTAAACGGCAGGGAGGTGAAACAATGACTAGTGACATATGGTGTGGAGGAGTGCTAGTTGATGAAAGAGAGATGTGGGGGTTTGTTGCTGTAATGAAGGATGTCGTCTTTATCAACTACGTCAAGTACATCATTATCATTATCAATAGTATATCAATCAAGTCTATCATCAGAAAATCAGTTGAATGTGTTGGCACTATAAAAGAGTACATCGTTATCAAGTTTATTATTAACATATCAGTCAAGTGTATCGTCATTGTCAAGTATATTAGTCAAGTGTATCAGTCAAATTTATCGTAGTATAAACAAGTGAATGATTGACAAATCATTCATCAGATTATCAGTTAAGTACATCATTATCAAGTATACTAAAGTGTATCAAGTTTATCAACAGTATAAATGAATAAGTGATTGACAAATATGTCAAGTATATCAGCCAGATGCATCATTATAAAGTATATCAAATATATCAGTTAAGTGTATCAAGTCTATATTACTAGTGTGTATAAAAGTATGTATGTCAGCATAGTGAGGGTATTTGTGACATTTTACATCTTTTATACATGGCATGAGCTTCATTATTGCTATTTTTGCAAACAATAAACATGTCGGCTATGAGCCTAATAAATGTTCTTTATTTTATTTTTTCTTTTGCAAATGTCCCCTATCCCATGAAAAATGCAATAAATGAATAGTAATCTTAAAAGTGACTTCGTTTGATTATGTTTGTTATTGTTACTAGTGTTTTGTAATCATAATGATATGTTATACCATCTTCCAAGTTTGCAATCAAAGAACAAATATTATTGAGGAGCAAAGGGTGATCATTTCAATTGTGTTTGAAAATAACATGGAACTCACTAACATTGTTTCAAATATGCTTAAACGAATTTTCAAATTTTGTCTGCAATTATCGTTATTGTTACCGTTACGTTGTAGATATTGTTACTATTATAATGAGATAATTATGAATATGTCATAGTTACTATTACCGTTACAGATACAATTATTGGTTCATCCTATAGAGTAATTGTAAGAAGAAAATGCAAAGTAAATAATCTTAATCATAACCATGTTAGGATTGCAAAATGCCTAAGTAAACGTGATAAAAAACAATCCAATAATGTTTGTGATTGAGACCTACTACGATTGGCACATCAATGGATTCTAATTTAGATTACACAAATTTTCATCGTGGAAAGGTAAACATGGTCTTACTGATTAAAAAGTTACATGTTGAAATCTAATGGATCAATTAACTAATAAACTATTTTCCCCTAGAATACAATGGCTATAAAATCACAACTATTTTATTTTTTTAAAAAAAGTAGTACATATAGTCAAAATGAATATAGTTCAATTGACATACGTAATATGATATTGGCCTTCAAGTCGAAGATAACTTCCCCATTGTAAAATATGTGTGTGTGTGGTGTTTTGTACCATAGGCATTTATCCAAAATATGTAATGTTTTAGGAACATTATTTTATAGTAAATTTAGTGTTTTTACTTTCTTTCTTTTTAAAATTAGACGTTAAAAAGTAAAAGACAATTGTAATGATTGATAGCTAAAATGAGTTTAGCTCAACGATAATTAACATTGTCTTCCTTCCTAAAGATCAGAGGTTTGATCTCCTATCTCCATTTATTTTTAAATATGCAATTACTTTTGCACCCGTTCAAAATATAAAATTTGAGGTTATTTAAATTTTGGTAGGTAGAATGTTAAATTTATATACTTACTCTCTATATTTTCAATGGTTTTAATAAACCTTTAATCTTTTTAACTCCTTTCTAAAATTAACAAATGCATTAAACATAAACTTGAATTTACATCTAATAAAATTCTAAATTTTTAATTCAAAGTCTTATAGGTCTACGAATTAAAAATTTTACATCGCATAAGTTTGGAATAAATTAAATACATCATTGTAATGGTCCCTGGTTACCAGCAATCAGGTTCATGATCATGTGATTGTTGGGTGAAGTGATCTCTAGTCTCTCGTTGTTAAAGGTGATCGACGATGATGGTGAAAATGTTGAAGTAGCCATCAATGATCGATAGCCAATAGTACGTAGTGGTCAAAGAAATAGACAGTGATTGGTGGTGCGTGGGTAGCAACTATGGTGTAAATGAAGGTAGAAAGATTTGGGAGGGGTAGGGTGAGAGTAATTTTAGTCATTTTCATATATTATGAAATGTTCTAGAAGATTTCCACTTAAACACTAAAAAATCCATTTTTTTTTAAAGTTGATTTTATGTGTTTCATTGAAAAATACCATTTTTCTAAAATTTATTTTTTTTAAAAAAATAAACTATTTTAAATGATTATCAAACATTACTACAAGTATAGTTAAAATTAAATGCTTCAAATATGTTAGATAATTGTACTTTGAATATGTAGTGTTTATCTCATTTACATGGTATAGTGCAACGTGAAACAATTGCACTTTGAAAATGTTGTAAAAAAAACACAACAAAACATCATTTTGATCCATGTTTTTTCTAAGTCTCATTCTATTTTAAAAATTTCTATTTTAAGTATCAGAATTGATGTAATTCCATAAATCTTACAAGTAGTCATTATTATTGTGAGATTCTTCTTCTTATTATTATTTTTTATCAAAACTGCAACTTCATCATTTAAATATGTTTTTCAAATTTATAGAGGGAATGATAATAAAAAATATTTATTTAAAAAAATTAACAAGCAACCAACTAATATGAATTAATTTTTAAATTTATTAAAGCTGCATAAGCTAAATTTAGTCGTTTAAAATTATACTAATTAAAATAAAATAAAATTCAAAGTATAAACACTAAAAATTATTCCATCAAGTTCAGGGTCATAGATTTTGATTTCTTAATTTATAGTTAAAATTGGAAAAAATAAATACCAAAATGTATATATATATATATATATATATATATATATTTATTTATTTATTTATTTATTTATTGTGGGAAATTTTAAAGACAGAAACTCGAATTATCCATTGGTGGAAAAAATTAATAATAAATAAAATACTTAAATAAAATTAGTATAAGACAAATAGAGCTGTCGTTTGGTAGTTTTTTGGACTCTAAACAAAACAAATATGATTCGATTCGTTAGGTATTTTTTGTTTTTCTCACGCCATTGTGTTTTTTTTTATTTTATGTCACATATGTTTCTTAATTATGTGACATCATTTTAGTTGTTGGAGGGTAATATTTTATTGATTAAAATATCATTTTAATAGGATTTCAATTGATAGGTCAATTGTAACGAGTCACGATCAGTATTTGAGTTTTTTTTTCATGTTTATTTAAAATTAGAAATTTATTACATTTATTGCTATTGGTATCGTTAGAGATAATTTATCATCTTTATTGTTACTATAACAATAATATGATAGACTCGTTTTTTATTTAGTAAAAAACCTGTGAAAATGTGTTAATGGAGTTTCTTTCTTTAGTATCATGGTCTTCTTAATCAATTGAATAAATAGATAGGTCAATTGGGTAGATAGTGGAAATTTCAAATGCTCTTTTTGTAACGGTAACAATATTTGAAATGATAATAGTAACGACTATGATAAAGTCTAGTTGTCTCATGTAAATTTCACATGCAATCAGATTGAACGTCGTTAATTCCTCAATCATATTCTATCACAAAATTCAAAATGGAGCCCATATTTCATTACGATTATGGATTACAAGTAAACAACAACAAAAGTAATCAAATGACGTTCACTTTTCATATTATCAATAATTTATTACGTTCACACATGGGTATTACGTTCACTTTTCATAAAAATCAAGAATATTCTAAAATGTCGTTATTACGCTTGTCACGGATTAGTTATGTTCTTATGGTATGGAGTATTTTACAGTCTACGCAGTAGTTTTAAATAAAATGTATTTTATCCGGATAAAATATTTGAATTGATTTAGATTTAGTTAGATATATTAGTTTTTAAAATTAATATTTAATTAGATTTATTTGATTTCATAATATAATACAATAAAATCTCTAAGATTATGATGATTAGTTGAACGAATGTTTAATTGAGAATTAAATATCGATAAGGAGATACATGAGCGAAATCCCGTGAAATACGAGGTATTTCACTGGAATCTGTTAGACAGAATACCTTAATCTTTGAGACAAAATCGACAATCCAGATGTGTTATCTGGTCGAATTGAATTTATTATTCATCAATGTATATCTAAATAAAGATAAATATATTTTATTAATTATTTGTTTTATTAGATATTGAAAATCTAGTATTTAAATCGAATAATTTTAAAATTTTGTTTCCCGTGAAATACGGGGTATTTCACTGCAAATTGTTGAACATAATAATATAACGGGGTATTTCACTGCAAATTGTTGAACATAATAATATAAGGGAATCCGTAATTTTTTAGACAAAATCCACAATCCAACTGTATTTATCTATTTTTATTGAATTTATTATCCATCAATCTATATCTAAATAATGATAAATATATTTTATTAATTATTTGTTTTATTATATATTGAAAATCTAGTATTTAAACTTAATAATTTTAAAATTTTGTTTCCCGTGAAATACGAGGTATTTCACTGCAAATTGTTAAACAAAACAATATAAGGGATCTGTTAAGTGATCCGTAATTTTTGAGATAAAATCCGCAATCCAGCTATATTTATCTATTTTTATTGAATTTATTATCCATCAATCTATATCTAATTAATGGTAAATATATTTTATTAATTACTTGTTTCATTATATATTCAACATATATAATAAATTAAAATAATTTTAAAATTCTGTTTGGAATATATTTTTTACTTTTATTCGTATCTTAAATTAAATGAATAAGTTGCATTCGCATTGTTGAAGAAATTATCTAGGATCAGTTGGAATATATCAAGTTTATTAAATTTCTTGTTCATGTTTATTAAAAACGTTGAGGTAGATGAAGCTTTCTCGGAGATGTGTCGGTTGTGTTGGAGAACTTTTTTGTTTTCAGTTTGAAGAAGTTGGTCTTGTTCGGAGATGCGTCGAAAAATACTGTGTTGTTCGAGCGAGGTTGTTTGGCTTCGAGAAAGAGGAAGAAGGTGATGAAGAGAGTGAGGTTGTTTGGCTTAGGGATTGATTACTTGGACAATACGTGATTAGATTGTCTGTAGGTTGGAAAAGTGTGATATAATGATGGGGTATTTAAAATTTTGGAGGGATTGTATATTTTAGAGTTAATGGTTGTTTGTAGTAGGGACAGTTTAGACCTTTTTGTTTCTTTTATTTATTTAATTTTCACGTTTTTTTCATTTTTACTGTTTTTTTTTTTTTTTGTCATTTGTCTAAAGTAAACTTTAAAAGTTATTATTTATCTAGTGGACCCAAGGATTTAATGGTTGGGAATGAGCTTGGGCTTCCCAAACCTATGTTTAGTTTGAAGGTCTATGTTGATATGGGTCTTCACTAATGTGAGTCTTTTCCTCATTCACATTTTTCTTCTTAATTGAATGTGTTATCTCTGTGTTGCTATCCTACATAAATATATAAATTTTAAGAATTTGAGGAACTTTACTTTAATATTTTCATAAATTAATAACAAAGGGTAACACATGCTATTCTTGCACTTTCATTTCTTGTTGGTTTAGTATCGATGTGATTGAATATTTAAACCTACAACCTCTTAGTTAAAAGTATATGCTCAAACTAATCCAACATACAGTTTAGAAATTATCATGACAATGTATAATTCTACGGATGTTATCATTATTTTAGGTTAACATTTACGTTTTAGTGTTGTATATTTCATTTTGGTCCTCATACTTTAAAATGATTAAATATAGTTAATATAATTTTAATGAATCTTAAAACTGAAGTCAATTTTTGTAAAATTGGATACAATACTAATAATAATTGTTGGCATTTGGATCTCATTTACATTGGGAGTCGTTGCGAGTGTTATGTGGACTTAACATTTAGCTCATTTCTTTATGGTCTCATCTCAAGATACTCCAAATTGACATGCATAAGAGATTCTCGCACTAATGTGATGTCAAGTCTACCGCACCTTGTAATGTCTAAGCTAGTACATGGAGTATATAGTTTAACTAAACACATAGGAAGTAAGGTTAGAAGTCTACTTTTGGAGGTTACCTATTCTCTTCTATATGGTGGTTGAATTAAGCCATTTATAAACCATTCGACTTACACTTGCCTCTGATTTACGTGTAACGTTGATGATGTCAAAAATGTTCTTGATGCTCGAGGGTGTAAGGTTACAGTCTAAAAGCAACTAGTTTATTTTCTCGATTTGTATCCTAGCTAGACTAGTTAACTCAAACACGTAGACATTGACATTTCCTTTTTGAGATGCACACTTCCCTATGCCTTCTCCCAATGAGTCAACATACACAAACCAATGTAAATCAGTATAGTATTATAACACATTTTAAAAAATAAAAAAATTTGCCAATGGATAAATTAGGAATAAATAAAACTCATAGCTAAACAAATAGTCAAAATGGTTTTTTGTTTTTGTTTTTTTTTTGTTTTTTGTTTTGTTTTTAATTTGTTCATGTCTTACGATAACTACTCTATACAAACTCAAAATAATTATACATTTTTTCCCCTCACACATCAAAAGGTATAAATTGTCCAATTGCACCGTAACACACCATCTTATTATACCACGAAACCGAATTCAAATTATAAACTATAGAAATAAACTTTAATTTTCATGGAATCATATCACAAAAATTTGCTCATTATCCAATTATTCCAAACAAACCTCCACTTAACCTACACACTTATATTATAAACTATGGCATGCAATGTTGGATCGATATGGCAACCCTAGAGGGGGGTGAATAGGGTTTTTACAAATTAATAAAACTTTTTAACTAAGTGATCCCAATTAAACAAATGAATAACTTTTTGCTAATAAGTGATTTAAACAAGAAATTCACACAAATGCATTCATATCAAAATGATTTATAAAGTGACATAAACAAATTCAAGCACAAATTTTAGCAATTAATTTTATGCAATAAACTATATCGACAAATTAATTGCAAAACTAAATAG
>JBBPDJ010000008.1:12881723-12896439 GCA_037974625.1 Cucumis cinereus | reverse complement strand
ACACAATAGACTCACTAAAACACTAGAATTGTTAATAAATAAAATCATGTTTGTTATCATCAAAATATTGATTAATTTATTAATTAAAATTAATTAATTTGAGATTAAAGGCCAAAAAGTCAACATGCAATTCCTATTCAGTAGCGAATCCAAAAATTTTGTTGATGAAGGGCTAAAAATAATATAAAAAAAATGTACAACATGAGACTTGAACAATAGTCTAGGGGTTAAGAGACAATTTTACCACTACGTTATCTTCTATTATTAGTATAATTTTAGTTATATATATATATATATATATATAACATAAAGTTGACGGGGGCTCAAGGCCCCTGGGCCTATACTAAATCGGTCGGTGTTCATGTTCGTTCCTTAAAAAAATTCTTCCTTAGATATTCATAACTAAGGCCTTACATATTAAACATTGACAGTTAATTTTGATGTAAATTTTCAAGTAAGCACTAAATTGTTACAAAATTGATGGTCTAGACACCACGAACAATACTTGGATGCATCTTATCTTTATGTATCTCAATTTCATCACACACATGAAAATTGAATTAAAATATTTTTAAAAAGAGGTAAGAAGAGTTTATTTTGTGGCAAACTATGGTTGAACAATATGATAGAAATGAGGATGTTAAAGATAGATCCAAACCCACCTAAGTTCGGGCGTTTGGTGCGCAGCTTGGGAATTAAACCCACCCATGGGTTTGGTTTCTTAATCTCATCAATTTTATTCCAAGTGTCCAAATATGAGTTTGGTTTTTTAAAATATGCTAAAGTTCATTGGACTGAATTTAGTAAGACTGTATTTATCCATTTATACTTTATAGACTAGGTGTTATAATTTGAAACAGAATCCAATTTTTCTTTGAAGGATGAATGAAGAATTAACTATAGAAACTAAAATAGAATGTTTGAAATTTTGAATATTATAACAACATAACATAAAGTTTAGAGAATGAAATGATGATATAGATATGAATGAAACAGGATATTAGGTATAAATTTAAATTGATAGTATTTCTGTATTAGATAGTTTATTTCTATTATTAACTATCTTCTTTTCTTTATGTTTTCCTTTCCACTTTCCAGTGCTGCAGATCATTTTCGGTCAAAAGGTTACGACATCGGTGCTGAGATGTTTGAAAAATCAATGCTTTACATTTCATACGACATTGAAAATAGAAATCTTCAGGCCAAAGGCTTTAGTGTTCTATGTCTTTGTTATATATCTTGGTATCTCTCAGCTTGATCAAGCTCAGGAATATGTCAATGAGGCTGAAAAGGTGCAATAAACCATCAAAGGTAGCTGAAGTGATCTTGGTCTTAATACTTTTCAAGACCGTAGAGTGATATTTATAGTGCTATTCTTCCTCTTTTCTGCAGCTACAGCCCGGCATAGCTTTCCCTCCTTATTACACTTCTTGCATGATTATTAGATCTGACCTTTTTAATTTTTATGAGAAATTGTTTGAAAAATAAATATTATTACTTTATTCAAAAAAACATTACCACGAATTACTAAGAAAGAAAAGTGGAAAGAAAAGTGAAAGCCCCTTTAAAATTGGGTTTGGGTCAAGAGGTGTCTATGTTTTAGGAGCGAAAACATACATAAATGTAGGTTTGTTGATATCTACGGCCGTGCGCCGCCGGTCGAGATCTATGTGAAATCCGTTAAAACGTTACCGTTACGTATCTCATCTAAATTGTTTGCACTTCGACCAGAGCCGCAAAACGTTATCTACGAATCAGCTATTTTATCTCATTAATTGATGAGAGAACGCCTTTACTTGGGGTTTTACGACGCACCTTAGTGACCATCCTCACTCAAGAATCCAGTGATGACTTAGAGTTATGAAACGCACTTGTGGCAGGGCAATTGAACTGGAAGGAGAAGTAGGTAAGCGAGAACAAAAGTGGTGTGCTGTAGCTTTTTGGAATTTTGGGACAAGAATGGGGAGGGAGAGGAAGTTTGAATTATGCGCAGAATTTATGCCTTTGGCTTCGAAATTCTTCACGGCTTTGGCTGATGAAGAGCAAGTCGAATAACACAATGTCTTAGTTTTCAGATCAGTGATTCTGACTGTAACTGCTACGATAGCTTCTGAACAACAGACAAAGACCACACTGACAAACGTCGCAAGCCAAAGAATTGTTAGATAGAGCTGGTAAGGTAGGAGCCTTCAGTATACAATAACTTCAACCTTACCGAACTGCACTAAGTCAAGCGAGAGTTTCAGGCTCCCTTTTCATTTTTTGGCTGCATTATGAATTTGCTTTCTATCTATTGTGATTTAAAATCTTAAATTCATGCAGATTATGAAGCTGATTTACACAGAGAAGCAAGTCAACAATGAAGAGAGTCATCGTCTAGAGGCAGAAAACTTCTTCATATACACAGTTAGTGCCTACGATATTGATATACATGGAAGGTTAAACGATTCAGGGTCACACCTACTTCTGATGAAAAGTTTTGCGAGCTTAAAGGCTTGCAATTTCAAATATATCTACTTCAGATTGGCCTATACGCTTTGCAAGGCCCTCGATTCAATCAAGAAGTAGCCAACTTTGTACTCAATGAGTGTCTGTCGTTGTTACTCTCTACCTCATCGCTGGACTATCAAAACATTGCTCTTGTTTTCCGGAAACTTATTGCCATAACAAGCATTAACAAGGGGGAGGCAGTCAGCAGATGATGACGCTGCATACGAAATGTACAGGCAAGCTTATAGGATAATGGTGGGGTTAAAGGAAGGTGACTATCCAGTGGAAGAGGGGAAATGGCATGAATGACAGCGTGGAACAGGGTATCTGTGCCTGTGAGGATGGGTCAGAGTGATATGGCAAAGAAATTGATGGATCTGGGGCTGGAAATAGGCTGGCATGTTGGAGGAATGGAGACTTACAACTCATGCATGTTGGAGTTCCTTGCCATATACAGCATGTTGGAGGAATGGAGAATATAGATTCTCAGGTAATTAAGCCTTGTGCTTCATGTAAATATCCCTTCCATTTCCCTGTAACTATTCACTGTGAAATATTGAAATGCCTTCATTTGCTTAAATCTTTACTTGCACCAACTATATGAGAAGCAAGAAGACTAAATTATATATATATATATATACAGCTAGTTACCAAAAAATTGGAGTTTACAACAAGCACATGGAAACAATAGCGCAGCCTCTTGATAATATTGAAGTCAACTTCTCTATGCAGAACAAAGATGGTCAGCTGAAAACTTGTGAGTCTTTCATTTCCCTGGCTTTGAGGGAGTTGGAGATGATGGTGGTTTTAAATCTGGGTACTGCCATTTATCAGTGTTCAAGAAAACTGAGTCAGTATGTAAGCCACATGCATATAAAATCCACAATCAAAGTAAAAAAACTAAATCATGACAGCGAGAATTGTACATAAAAGAGAGGTTTCAACTTTTACTGAGTCAGAAATAATTTTGTTTCCTATAAGTAATGAAACATGCATTCTCTATTAACTGAGTGACTTTTAGATAATTTTGGAACTAGTATTTTTAGATGACACACGGGATACAAGCAGTTTTAGGGAAAATCACTAGGACCCATTTGGCAACCATTTGATATTTGGTTTTTTGTTTTTGAAAATTAAGCTTACAAACACCGGTTCCATCTCTAAATTACTTGATTTATTATCTAATGTTTTCAAAAGTCAAGTCTAGTTTTGAAAACTAAAAGACACTTAGTTTTTGTTCTTGAGATTTGGCTAAGAATCACTGTATTACTTGACAAAGATGAAAACCATGGTTTGAGAGGAAATATGTTTAATTTTAAAAAACCAAGATGCCTAATTAAATGGTTTCACCAAGGGTCTTGAGTTTTTAAAATGTTAGAAGCATATTAAGCTCGATAAGCTAGATAGTCAAACATACAATGCTTTTGTATTTTAATTCTGATCTTAGACCATTTTTTCTCTACTAATTGAAAAAGCAATTTACCCTTAAAAGATGTGTTAGTTGGCAGAATGAACATACATTTGGATAAGGAGAGGACGGCCTATACCGAGTTTTCAACTGTGACTCAGCAGCTGACGATGCATTGATGTGGACGCGTGACGGTTGTATTTCTCGATTGGAGGATTTCAAAGATGGAACAGCCTCACTGTCTCCATTTTGTTGAACAACTCCATTAGTCCCCAACTTTTGTGAAGCTTTACCCTTTTTCCTTCTTTTCATGTGAACAGATGGTGGTAATAAGCTTTCCTGTATTGCCTGAAAAGAGGATGAAAATAAGTCATTGAAAGCTTTATCAAATTTTGGAAAATAGTCTTAACATCTGCTTTCTAAACTCCTCTAAGTCAAGATTTGGAAAGGAAAGAAGAGACAAAATTAAAGAACCTTATCGCCCTACAGCCAACACAGGCAGTAAATCAAAATAGATATATTAAGGGCATAAATGAAAAACATGAAGGAAAAAAAAAAAAATAAACTGCTGATACAACTAGAATCAATTAGTTAATATCGATCAACTAAATTTTCAAAATAAATTTGAAAAGTACAAAGGCATCCTTGTTCAGCACAGGTAAATCAAAAGATCCTAATGACGCATCATAAAAGTGCTTGCTAGTGTGGCTTTCACCGGGGACGGGGGAACAAAAGGAGGCTGTCGATAATATGAAAAAAGAAAAATTAAAATTATCGTAACTTATCTACCTTTTGAGTGTAATGGTGATTTAACATGGCATAAATAATTCTTTGTTTTGCTGATTTTCAAGTGAAAAAGTGTGAAAGAATAGGAATAAAAAATTAAATTTATCAGACAATAAGTGAAAATGTAGTGTAAGTGAAGAAATGATGAAAGAGTACAAAACAAAAGCAACAAAAAGGTAAAAAAGAAAATATGAATGCCTAATTATACTCTAAATTTTATATAGGAGAAAGATGAGACCTATTATGATGAAAAAGGAGCAAGCATAAGTACTTGTATGACTTGTGGAAGAACACCATCAACTCTCAAAGGCAAAACAATAATGAAAAGTCAGTTAGAAATTAAGCCGACAAGATGAAGAAGTCCATTGGTTAACTTGGTTTATCCGAATCTTCCTAAGTTTGATTTAGAGAGGAACAAAATGAATAGATTAAATTTAGAGATGTTTTCAAATATAACAAATGAGCAAATTTATTTACAAATATAGCAAAATTTTACTTTTATATTTGTAATAGACACAAATAGACATCTGCCACTTTAGTGATAAACACTCATAGATGTATAATCTGAGTCTATTGTAGTCTATCATGGATAGAAAGTAAAATTTTGTTATATTTGTAAATATTTTTAACAGTTTTGTTATTTAAAACAAATCCTCTAATATTTATTGCAACCCATCAACTTATAAACTTTTGAATTGATTAGTGATTTAATATGGTATCAGAGTGAGATGTTCTGTGTTTGAACTCCAGTAACACCATTTCCTCTCCCGTTAGTATCACAAAGTGTTGGTTGGGAAGAAGGAGGAAGAAAAAGACCAAGAGATGATGAGTTGGATTTTGATAATAGTGATCTTACATGGGAGATGTAGCACGTGCTAGTGGTACTAAAGATTAAAAAATCCATAAAGCAAACTAGATCTGCAATGTCCAGAGGAACACATCACATACAATCGCCTCTAAGATCTTGAGTTCGAAAACCAACTCAACTTTGCCTCCTAGAAGAGAAAAGCAATGATGATGAATATTTTGGTTTAGAGGAAATGGACATTGGAGATCATGAAGAGAATGAGAAAGGAGAATCTTTTTTTTTTTTTTTTTTGAGATCCGTGAGTGTCTTGCCAGCTTACGTGCACCTCGACTAATCTCACGGAACAACCCGCCTGACCCTACAACATTTGGGTGTCAAGGAAATTCATAGGAAATTAATTCCTAGGTAGGTGATGGAACCCATGACCTCTTTGTTAGTTATTGACTTTTTTACCACTAGGCCAACTCATGATGGTTAGAAAGGAGAATCTTGAGATGACACATAGATTTAGAAGAGGATGAGGGCAAGGATGACCTTGAGTTTTGGTGTTTTGCTATTTTTTTCGCTTCTTCTTCTTACTCCTTATCTTTTTATTATTATTATTTTATGAATGACTATACTTTCATTTGAGAAGAATATGAAAGAATACAAGAGCATACAAAATTCCTGCAAAAGAAAGAGGCCACCAAAAGAAAGGCTCCCCACAAAAAGAGATAAAGAAAGAACCTCTAGTCAAGTAAAATAACACCTAACAGATAGTTACAAAACGACATAGTACCATGATTATCGAACATGAAAACAAATCAAAATGAAAATAAAATGCATCACGATTAAGCCTTCAACAAAATATGAGTTTTTTTTTATAATTAATTTATTATTATTATACATATCAAGTAGATAGTGAAAGAACGCATACCAACCACCCTTTTCCACCCCTAACGCCATCCTTGATTGCATAAGCCTCCTTGAAGCCATTCTTGACCAATAACTCAGCCACTTTCATGGAGTTACCATCAAAACTACCTTGGACATTGAAAGCACAGCACGTGACGAAATTGAACTCTTATAAATTGGCAAGATAGTAAAACTTGAAATAGCGAAACAACGAAATTCGGACCCTTTTTTTGAAGTTTAAGGTAATATTAGCTAAATATGAAAACCATAACGAATGACTCAGGGCAAGATAATACATGAAAGCAAGTTATATGCACAGTGGGCTTCCGAACTTAAATAAATAGAAATACAAGTTTCTTTAACAAACTGAAATCAATCATCTCCAATTAAGGAAAGCTTAGCAGAACGCCAAAATTTCAAAATTTCTTTACCAACATTCTTGGCAAATTTCACAGGTTGCTTCTTATGGATTGATAGTTATAAGAGTCTCTTTCAAAAAAAATTAGGATGTTTGAGTTGAAAATTCTGAAAAAGACAGTTCAAAAGCGCTTCAAAATTCTTTTAGACAAACACAGTCTTCCTCCAAATATGCATATCTAAAACTACTCTCTCAAAAGTATCATCTTCAAAACCCATCCTACCCAATTTTGCTCTCCAAAATCATCCTAAACTCACTCTTTGTAAATTGTGAATTTACATCATAAAAATAAAACAAAAAACAAAAAACTGAAAAACAAAATCCAAGTTTCAAGCTCACATCACACAGAGACTAAAAAGATTAGGCTCAGTTTTTTTTTCTTCCTTTTTTTTTCCGTTAGAAACAATTGCTTTTATTGAGGAAAAAAATGAAAGACAGGGCTTCGTTCAATATCTATTTTGTTTTCTAATTTTAGTTTTTAAAGCTTGGTTTGTTTTTTCACAATTTCTTATGATCCTAATCCTTTTCATCTTTCATGGGGAAAAGTTTGAAGTCATAGTCGAATTCCAAAAATAGAAACAAGTTTAAACATTACTTTCTTGGTTTTCAAAATTTGACTTGGATTTTAAAAAACTCATGGATGGGAGTATTAATAAGCTTAAAACTTCTATTTGCTCTCAACGATAACCTTTTGGTTTCTGAAAATAATAAAGCTTATAAACAATGCTTCAAACTTTCTTTATTTTGTTATCTACTTTTTAAGAAAACTCAGCAAATTCTGAAAACTTAAAAAGAGTATTTACATAAACTTATTTTGTTTTTGAAATTTGGCTAAAAAGTCGAGTGTTTAGTTAAGAAAGATGGAAGTCCAAGTTGTAAGAAAAGAAGCACAATTTCAAAAACTAAAAAACAAATGATTATAAAACAGGCCTCATTATTATAAAATGGGCTTAAAATGATTAAGTCACAATTCCCCATAGCTGAACAGAGATAAACACATCACCATGAAAGTCACAGAAGCTTCTCCAAATTCCACAACACATACAAGCCCATTTTCACTTAAAGTATATGGAAACAACTTACTTATCCAGGACAAAGACTATAGTATCAGCACCATCTCCAAAGCTCTTCTTCACCTTCCTCACAAACCCATCTTCATCGTCTTCTGAATACACAACCTGCACCACATCCTTATTCAAAATCCTCAAATTAGGAGACCCCAAAACCGCCAAGCTCTTTTCATCTCTAACATCCAAGAGCTGTGCATATGGTTCATCTCGGATTTTACGAAACGCATCAATGGCAGAAATGAACTTATACTTTCTTATAAAATAGTAATCAATCGAAGGTATCACAAAAAGCCAAATGAAAGTACACGCAGCAACAAAAAAAGGGTATCTATTGAAAAATTCATCGATTGAAACCAAAACAGACTCCAAGTCTATCTTATCAGAAGAAGCTAGGTCGGTTTCCAAGGCGAAGCTAGGGAGAGGGGTGAGAAGGAGGAGCTGGGTTAGAGCAAAAGGGAAATGGGGTTTTGTCAATTGGAGAAGTGGGGAAGTTTTTGCGAAGAGGAAATGGGGGTTTGAAGGAATTGTGGGGCTTGGAAATGGGGTTTTGTTAAAGGAGGAAAAATGGGGGCCATTGAAAAGAGTGAGAGGTTTTGAATTGGCGAAGGGAATGAGAGAAGGGGGTCGAGAGATTGGTTTCTGAGCAGAGAGTTTGTGAATTGTGCGATGAATTTGGAGAAATGGGGAGGAGGAGGAGAGGTATAGGGAGTGGGACTCCATTAGAGGAAGCTCCGTAATGACTGTGGAAGAAGAAAGTGGATAGATTGGGAATTGGGATAAAACAAAGGAATATATTTTTATTTTTTGTTTTAAATTAAATGGTGTATTCTATGCTGCTATTTTGGAAGGTTAAATTTAATACAAGAATGTTTAAAGGAAGCTTTATCAGGATTTCTTTAATAAAAAAGTTGTTTGGAAAAGTAATGCAAACGACTTACAACTTTAAAAAAAAAAAAAACCTTATTTATCCTACATTCCGCCTTTCCCTTTTTATTCACACCAAAAAACCTCTATTACCTTCTATAAGCCTTTTGTCGTCGCTCGTCTTAGTCATATCGTCACCGTCCCATTTAATTCTTTGAGTGATTCTGTTTTTGGAACCTGGACCTATTAATGTTATGGAGCTTTATCAACAACAGTCTCATCGCTCATAATCGGTATGAGAGACTTCCTCTATGATAGTTTTGAGTTGTCGAATGAGAGAGGCAACATCCCAACGCACTAGATTGACACCTCGTTGCTACTTTGGTGAAGCGTTGGAGACTCGAGACCCACATATTTCATATGCCTTGTGGGGAGTGCACCATTACTTTGCAGGATGTTACGATTCAATTAGGGTTACCTGTGGACGGGGAGCTTGTTATAGGATCGTTGATATATAACTGAAAACAAGTATGTGAAGATTTCTCAGGAGTTATATCACCTGACATGAAAAGATTTCTTAGGAGTTGTATTACCTGACATGAAAAGTCAAAGATTAAGTCTTCCATGGTTAGCAGAACAATTCACTAAATTGGCACCTGATTCGATGTCGTCAGCGTTTAGAGATATGCCCATGCATACATAATACACTCATTGAAAGTTTTTTGTTCATCGACAAGTCAAAGACCTTGGCTATATAGGAAACTGTGTCGAGCTAGTAATGCACAATCATTAAAAATAACTGAGTTCCTAATACAATTGTTAGTATAGACATACGATAGATTTAATATTGTAGGACCACAAATTGCATTACAGACCTTAGTTGATCGTCCACTGAGCTCTAAGTACTATTTTATTTCTAAATTTATTTTTAATAATTTTATGTAATTAGATATTTTAATTATTTATAATTTATTACTATTTTTTAAAAATATGTAGATGGAGTGGTGTCCTACCAACATCGGAACAGTCAGCAAATATGTTGTTAACATATCGACAGATATTTGATCGATTGAAGCACACTCAGGTATACTAACATATCCAATTGAATAATACATTTTTTTTGTCTGCTTTTTATTTATTTATTTATTTATTTTTGGTATTACAGATTAATTGGACACCATACACACACGATATGAAGACATTATTACCTGAACGATGTCATAATAGTCAACAAGTATGGACGTACTTTGGCTCTTTGATATGCTTCCATATCATAGAGTGACATTTACCAGATTGTGTGTTACTACAGTACGATATGCTGCAAATTGTGCAATCGTTGTGTTATACAGACCCGACACTACACCAAATTGATTTAAGAGGTAAAGACGATAAAAATTGACGTAAGATTCATGACGAGTATAACACGATGTGGCATGATCGTCATCAACGTGTTGCTCAAGAAGAAACAACATATGACCCAACTATATCAGATGACTATTTTTCTGGTACAATTCAATTACGAAACGATTTATCACACCCAACGATTACTATTATCGCATGGTAAGAATGTTAATATAATGTGCTTTTTAAATTATATGATATAAAAATATTATTTAGTGTTATTATATTTAATCGTGCAGAATAATTTTGTTTAAGACGTACACAAGTGCTCGATGGAACACGAATTACCAGATCTGAGTTCAATGTGTGATCAAACCTTAGTAGATGTAGAACTATATTCAGCAGACAATACGACTCAATATTGCAGAAATGGATCGAAGATGTATTCGTCGTAGACGAGAATAAGACAAAGATGGTGCTTAGGGAGATGTGGATCATGCTTAGTTTGTAATTAAAATTTTTAATTCATATGAACTTCAATTTTTGATTAAAAGTTATATGAAATTTCATTCTCCTTTACACCAAAACCATAGTAATATTAGAAAATTAAGGAAAACATAACAAAATTAGAGTAGTGATTTATTTTGAGCTAGAAAGAAAACCCTTGGAAGCTTAAAGAAAACAAAGACTAAAAGTAAGCATTGCTTCAATAAAACAATAAAAAAAAATTAAATTAAATAGATAAGTCGTATATCCGGGACACGACTCCAATCATGCCTTTTGATCAATCTTAAACCAGTCTTAAGTCACGTAGGTCGTGACTGGACCAAAGGAAGTCCCTCGACAACAAAACACCTTACTTTTTGCAATAGTTTCAACTTCAACCCCTTTTTTGTTTTCTCTTTCAAACTTATCCTATTTTTGTCATTAGTTTCAAAAATTCCATTATTCTTGAAATTAATCCCTTTATCAAATTTATTTAGGTTACAAGTACCATTTTGGTTTTAAATTTTTGTAATTTCGATAAATTTCATTGTTGCATCGTGAATGTCACACGTGTTTATCATCGCCAGTTTTTCTTGAGTTTGTTTGTTTCTCTTAATTTGGTTTTGCATTCCAAGTCAACTGAAAAATTCTCACACCAGTGTGGTGGTAAGATTAAGTTAGTATATATAGTTGAGCTAAATACACAAAAGTTAGGCCAAAGCTGAGATTACTTACTCCTCATATTTGGGGTCGTCAAATGAGGCTATTTATACTTATACTATCCTAACTCTAACAGTGGCTTGTGGTTAACTATAATGATGTTAGAGTTATTAATGACGCTCGATATTGTAGTTTGTCATATCAATTACAGCTCAATTATTTTTTATTGACATATATTTATCGATTTGATCGATCAACTAAGAACTCAAGGCGCTTTTCTTTTTTGGACGTCTGTCTCCCCTTGTCAACTTCAAGTTTCCCTTGGGGTTGGGCCCACTTGTAGGCTTTAGGTCTTGCTAGAGGCAGCTCTCAACACTTTTTTTTTTTTTTTAATAATTAGGTATATAACATTAATTAAAGTATCATTTTGATAAATAGCAAACTGCTAAATTCTTCTGAACTATAGCAAAACGAATGGACATCACATGTACCAAATGTTTTGAAATAATAAAATGCCCACATCGTCCATGCAGTATAATTAATCCAACATTTTCATTTATAAGACTGCAATTGAGTGCATAAATATGTATTTCAAGATGTCAACTTCAAATAATATGTTATTTTCAATTGTAACCTTTTCCATAAATACCAGGAATTAATAGTTGTTTTGAATATTTATATAGGTTTTAGTATTAGTTTTGAATTTTCCAATCTTAGCACTAACTGCAATTTTTAAAAGTTGTTTTTAGGTTTAAAATACCACATTATATTAATATCATACATTATACATTTGGTTAATATTAATAAGGTTCACAGACTGTAATGAATTGGTCAAATATACATATCAGCTGAATTTCAAGGTTAACCTAAATGCTCTTTCCAACCATTTTTTTTGTCATAAATATCAACTTTTGATGCTTGTTTTGAATATTAAAATCAGTTTTCGTAATAGGTTTGAATTTTTGAATATTTTTTAACAAGATTCCCGAGTTTTAATTCATTATTAACACTATATTTATTATTAATTATCTTTTTGTTTCAAACATAAAATAATATTATAATGCTCGTAGCCCAGCTTTCTTCGTCCCATTTACTAAACTATCTATTGTCATGGATGTTAAACGATTAAGAGTTTTGTTCAATGGAAGGTAAGATGAAAATAACCATTACCATGATTTTCATTTCATTGAAGTTTTTGTTCCATCAAACACATCTTTTAACCATTTTGTTGATCTAATCCAATCGAAGGTTTTTCTCTGTTCTGAAAATATAACTTCTCGATTAACATTGTATCGTGATGGTTGTAGCAATCCTACTGTTATTAGAATCGTCGAAGACAAAGGTGTATTATGGTTGTTGTCCGTTGTTTTAGATTTCTTCTCTAATGGTGTTTTGTTGTTGTCAACCATGTCTCATCTTGCTCATCAAATTCTCCAATTACATCGTATTATAGGTGCAGAAACAATGAAACGAGTTCCTCAAGGAGAAGCTTTAATAGCACATCTGGTATCATTGACCTATTAGATTTGGATTCGTGTGTTGTACACTTCAACTTAAAAAACAGTTCAATGTTTGATGCCTTAAAGAAAACACTTCTTGTAAGACTGGTTATTTATTAGCCTAAAAAACCTCTAATTGCACCTTTTTATCTTCCCAAAACAAAAAAAAATATTTTTTTTTAAAAGGGTTGACCAGATAAATAGCAAAATTTAAGGTCTACTTTTGACAAATAGCAAAAAAAAAAAAAAACAATAATAATAATTATTATAAAAATGACAAAATGAATTAAATATTATTAATTATAAATTAACGATGGACCAAAATACCCTTAACTAATTCCAATTTAAATCCTAACAACTAAGAATTTTCTACTATTAATTTATTGCAGAAATACTTATTTTTAAAATCACAACAATTTTGATGGATACAACCTTCTAACAAACTAAAAGATTTGATTCTCAAAATAGGAATAAATTTAAAATTAAAATCAAAACAAAAATAAAATGTTTGAATTATTAAAAACGTTGAATCTAAAAAATATTTGTATAAAATGGTTATATGGAAGAAACTTTGTCTTAACTAACCTAACAAAATAAAAAAAAAATAACCATAAAAGAAAAAAATAATTACAGTGTAGTTTAAATATCCTAACAAAATAAAAAATAATCATAAAAGAAACAAAATAATTTTAGTGTAATTCAAATACAAAACAAAAGAAAGTAAAGTAAGATGAACTGACATAAAAAATGAATTAAATGAATTAGAATATTTTACCGAGAGTAGAAAAGAAACTCACCTAACCAACAATCGATTACCATACCTCATGGTCAGCTTTCTTGTCAATGGAGACGAGCGAAGAGTGAAATCGTATGAGAATTTGGAGAATTTAAGATGGAGTTTTGAAGAATAATTTGGGGATAATTTGGAGGAATGCAAGTTTGTGAGGTTTGGATGAAGAGGAAGATTGGGGTGAGAGTGACAATGGCAATAGAAGCAAATGAAAGCTTGTTGAGAAGGAGGCGAGTTCCTTCCATTGTTCCATTAGCTTTGTGGAAGATAATGGAACAAAAATAATAATCCTATATCAGAGCTCTCACCGTGAGTACTTTGTCGGCACCTCCGTCAGAAGTGGTGACCTTGGAGTTGGACTTCGTAGTCATTTTGGCGGCTTTGCTCTATGCCCTAATTTGTATGGTAGGGCTGATAGCGGTGGCTCGGTGTGCCTAGCTCTGTCGTGGAAATCAGGCGTCAGCAAATAGAGGACTAAAGAAGAAGATACTGCAGTCGCTCCCCAAATTCAAGTACAAGTCGACGGTGGGAGATGGGAAAATAGCAGAGGAATATGCGATTTGCCTGGTGGAGTTCTTGGAGGGGGAGGAGATACGACATGTAGCACAGTGCAGGCATTGCTTCCACGTGAGCTACGTAGACACGTGGCTGGGTACCCACTCCTCTTGCTCTTCTTGCCGTCAGATTATTATGAGAAGTGCGGCTAGTTTTCAGCAGTTGTACAAGGCAACGACGCTGCTGACAACAACAAAGAGCTCGACTAAGTGAAAGAAATCGACGTGGTGGAGCTTGACTAGTCGACATGCAAAGAAGAAAACGAAGGAGGATGGGGCTGCAACGGATGGTGAAGAGGAAGAAGAAGATTATGATTTTCTTCTTTCTGTTTCTTTAATTTTTGGTCGGCGTGCGAAGAAGAAAACAATGGGGGAGGGGGTGCAGGTGAAGAGGAAGAAGAAGATTAGGAAAAAAAATTCTTTTTCTTTAATTTTCACTTTAACCCTAATTACCTACATAAAGAATAATAATAATAAGGGTAATTGCCAAAAATAGAAAAAAATGAAAAGATTTACAACTTATAGAAAAAATAAAGGGCAGATCTTCAGAGTAACAAAAAACCAAAATTACCCCTTCTTATTTTGGTATTGCGACGACAATTATTTCATGGTTTCTTCCACGCACGCATCTCTCAGCTCAATTGATCT
>JBBPDJ010000008.1:12821769-12855993 GCA_037974625.1 Cucumis cinereus | reverse complement strand
GAAATAATAATTGTTTATTAATAACGGTCAACGATTTACATTTACTATCTACGAGTTTTAGGACATAAAATCCAACAGAATCTCTGAAGATATAAAAACAAGACGTCCATCACCTGTAAAACCATATGAGTTAACACATCGCATTCATGTAAAACAATAAATATTAATTAAAACCATATAAGGTGCTTACAACGCATTCTATCCACTTATTACCCGTCGTTAGCTCCTTAAAGAGCGTTTTCTCCGTGTAGTTCGTCTGGAATAGGGCACACTTTTCTGGCCCGTTATACGGTTTAATATCTGAAGCCTCCAACTAGTACATAAATTCTCCCATAATGGCTTCATCCAACGCCATGGACGGATCGTAAGGGATCACCGTGCCTCTCCCAAGTGGAAAAATGCTTGGGTCGGTGTACTTTGCCCTCAACCTCTTTGAAACGAGTGGTGGTGTGTATAGTTGAGGTGCCTTCCTTTTCCTACCCGTGCGCCTTGGCTGGTAGCTCTCAAGGTTCACCTCGATCTTTACACTACTCTCTGCCCTCGCCAGATGAGGGAATGGTTGTTGAGTCTCCGTCTTTATTTCCAACTTCGACTGATGAGGAAATGAGATTAACTCTGAGTGTGAAAATCTAGGGACCGGTAGAGGAAGGATCTCAATATCGTGAAGTTGTGTTGGATCCAGTGGAATGATTGTGACTGGTGTAGGAGGTGGTGTTGGTAGAAACATGGTGGGCGATGGAGAAGGTAGAATGGATGGTGACGGTGGTGAAGATAGAGTGGACGATGAAGGTGGTGGTGGTAGAGTGGGAAGTGGAGGTTGTGTTGGTGGTGGAGGTGTATAGGACTCGGTGGGTTGTATTGGTTCATTGAACTCGATGAGAGGGATTGGTTCATTGGACTCGGTGGGAGGGATTGATTCATTGGACCTGGTGGGAGGTGTGTTGGACTCAGTGGGATGTAAGGGACTCGGTGGAAGTGTGTTATGGTGTCCATCCTCTAATGGTCCAGTATAGTCCTGAAGGGAACCAAAAAACTTGTCAACTTGCATAAACAAAAATAAACACATGACAAATTTGTTTAACGTACCCGTCAAAAGTTACCAATGAAGTCGGCAATTTGCTGCAAGGTCCACTTCATATTCGTCACATCAGCTTTCAAAGAGGAAAGGTCCGACTGAATGTCCCCTTCCTTTGTCTCAACTGATGTGACTCGCTCGACCAGTTCATTTAACAGTTCGAGGGCAGCAGTGTTGACGATAATAGAGGAGGGTGAAGACATAATCGACATTTGCCCACTCTGACGGGTGGTCTTCTTCTAGATCAAGGACGCAGTCCATATAATAATGCTCTACTGCCATACGAAAGCGGCCTTTTCGCGTGTTTTGCCGTGTATCTCTCTCCACAATGCGAACCCTTCGAAGGAGTTGAAGTGAATCTAAAGCCATAAAATAAAATGCATAAGTACGAAATATAGTAAATCAAGTTGTTTAGTTATGAACTAAACCGTCAGCCACTTACCATAAAATCGTAGGGGGCGTTGACCACTTGTGAATACAAAATGTCCGGCTTCTCGAACAAGAATCTCCGAAGATATAAAAACAAGAAGTCCATCACCTGTAAAACCATATGGGTTAACACATCGCATTCATGTAAAACAATGAATATTAATTAAAACCATATAAGGTACTTACATCGCATTCTATCCACTAATTACCCGTTGTTAGCTCCTTAAAGAGTGCTTTCTCAGTGTAGTTCGTCTGGAATAGGGCACACTTCCCCGGCCTGTTATACGATCCAATATCTGATGCCTACAACTAGTACATAAATTCTCTCATCATGGCTTCATCCACCGCCATCGACGGATCGTAAGAGACCACCGTGGCTCTCCCAAGTGGAGAAATGCTTGGGTCGATGTACTTTGCCCTCAACCTCTTTTAAACGAGCGGTGATGTGTATAGTTGAGGTGTCTTCCTTTTCCTACCAGTGCGCCTTGGCTGGTAGCACTCAAGGTTCACCTCGATCTTTACACTACTCTCTACACTCGCCAGATGAGGGAATGGTTGTTGAGTCTCCATCTTTATTTACAACTTCGACTGATGAGGGAATGAGATTAACTCTAAGTGTGAAAATCTAGGGGTCGGTGGAGGAAGGATCTCAATATCGTGAAGTTGTGCTGGATCCAGTGGAATGATTGTGACTGGTGTAGGAGGTGGTGTCGGTAGAAACATGGTGGGCGGTGGGAAAGGTAGAGTGGGTGGTGACGGTGGTAAAGATAGAGTGGACGATGGAGGTGGTGGTGGTAGAGTGGGGGGTGGAGGTTGTGTTGGTGGTGGAGGTGTATAGGACTCGGTGGATTGTATTGGTTCATTGGACTCGGTGAGAGGAATTGGTTCATTGCACTCGATGGGAGGGATTGGTTCATTGGACCTTGTGGGAGGTGTGTTGGACTTAGTGGGATGTAAGGGACTCGATGGAAGTGTGTTATGGTGTCCATCCTCTAATGATACAGTATAGTCCTGCAAGGGAATCAAAAAACTTGTCAACTTGCATAAACAAAAAAACAAACAAAAATAAACACAAGGCAAATTTGTTTAACGTACCCAACAAAAGTTACCAATGAAGTCGGCAATTTGCTGCAAGGTCGACTTCATATTCGTCACATCAGCTCTCAAAGAGGTAAGGTCCGACTGAATGTCCCCTACCTTTGTCTCGACTGATGTGACTCGTTCGACCAGTTCATTTAACAGTTTTCGGGGAGCAGCGACTCTTCTTGATTCCGATCTAGTGTGGGGATCGAAATGGACCATCTCATGGTCTGATTGTCGACCGGCAGACTGTTGTCTATCTTCGTTATGTGAGGAAGGTGCCAATGAGTCATGTATAGGATCCTCTTACTGTGGGTAGTGTTGACCATAGTCTTCGTCCAAAGAGGCCTCCTCTAGGTCATGTAGGTCATCAACATGTCGAGCACGATCATCTTTCTCACTGAACGACTCGCGCTCTCACTCATATCACCACCATCAGACTCGTATACATGCCTCTCATTAATCAGAGTGTCTCGATACATCTTCTCTTCCTCAAACATCACAAGACTAGTTGTGTTCACTATCTACATGAATAAAAAACCATTAATGAGATTGTTTGGTTAGACTATATTAAACTATACTTCAACAAGTAATTGCATACCTTGTCTGTTTTAAAAACGTCTTTTTGCATGGACTTGGTGGGTAGGGAGTACGTACATTCTTACCTCAGGAAACGAGGAATTCTATGGTTGTTAAGTCGAGTCGCACACTTTCCAGCAACGGTGGATATTATCTCGTATGTCCACAACTGCATTAACATAAAACATATTAAACCAGAATACTTGAAACATATTTCAAATAGCAGATAAGAAATTTGTTTTACCTGGAATGCATGAGGGAAGCCCGGTAGTTTGTATTTGATAACATAATTTGGGTTAATCTTCACCCTTTTCTTGTAGTTATCAGCCTTGTCAACCCTCGTTGCAGACTCGGAAAAGTCTTCTCTCATAGAATGTTTCTCCAGTCTAGACTACTGTAATAGTCCATGTTCTCCACATCCATGAAGATCCTTATGTCAATGTAGGCTTTCATCTTCTCCCTACCCATCATTGCCAGTTCTGTGTAGTAGACACATGTCATCTTGACAGCGTCTACATCGATTTCAAACTCCATTTTCTTGTATTCCACTTCAATAGCATTATTGTGAATACCCTTGGTGATGGGCTTCTTGTAGTACCTAAAGACTGTGTCCTACAGCTCGCACTCAGCCCTTTCAGCAATCCTAGTATTGGGGGCCGACCACAACCCCGTGACCAAAAGGAAATCATCCTTTGTGAAGGTCACAAGGGTGTCATTCAAATCAAATGTCATGACATCTCTTCTATTGTTGTCTTTCACTTCTCGCAACAGAATGTAATGAACGAGTGGACTGTTGAAGATAAGATCCATATCCACAAACTGCCCAAACACTGTCTTTCTGAAGAGAGCAAGCTGTGTAGGTGTTAGCTTCTCCTTCACGATCTTGTTGGCAACGGAGATGTGAGAAGAAAGACTGGTAGCTTGACTAAAAAATCGATCCTTCACATCAATCTTAAAATGGGTAGTCATTCTGCAAAGAAAAAAATGTCAATTAAGTTAGCAATATGCTCTAAAAAAACTCGATGCACGTTACTCGACATACTTAATGCACGTTACTCAGCATACTCGATGCACGTTACTCGACATACACACTACACGTTACTCGACCTACACGTTTCACGTTACTCGACATACTCGATGCACATTACTAGACCTACACGCTTCACGTTACTCGACTCAAGCTACCCTCGACACTCGAATGATTTCACAATGCAAACAACATGAACACGCTACACTCGATACACTCGACTCTATGTTCAGTTCGATGATGGTGTCGGTCGTTGCGATAAACCCTACATTTTTCTATCGACGATGAACTAGAAGAAGACGATGGAAACGCTAAACCCAAATGCAATACAAAAATTCAAACTTTACAACATCGACTCGATGAAATGCAAAATAAGTTTGCGCTAAACACTAAAGAAAACGTTACAAAGAAAAGATGAATGCATGAAGCGATTAAAGGATAATTGTTACCTTTTCAAAGTCTGAGAACACATCGGACACTGCAAACTCAAGAGAAGAAGTTTAATCGGCATCGGAGAGCAAAGAATGAAAGCACAGAAAAGTTGGAAAGAGTGAGAGTGGAAGAAACGTCTGGAAATAGTTACTTTACGCGTACGTATTTTTTTTAAATTTCGTGGGTAACGTGCATCGAGTATGTCGAGTAACGTGCAACGTGTGAATCGTGTAGCGTGCATCGAATAGTCAAAGGTGCATATATTGTTTGACTTTTGTATCGAGCAATCGAGTAGTCGAGCAGCGTGCATCGAGTAAACGTGTAACGTGCATCGAGTAGCCCTAGGACACGCACACTGAATTTAGGACAAAACGATAAAATCACATGGTGCTGACATCATCAGAATGCCATTTTTCATTCATCTTTTGAATTTGGGCCAAAAATCGAATGGGCCCCTGAAAAGGGGCCATCCGTACAAAAACCTCATGAAATTATTCCCTATTCTCCATTTGTTTTTCGATTCTTGATCCTCGATACTCGATAGTGTCACTTTGTGGTTTCTAATCTTCATTCCTCAATATGACTATTTGCTCACGATTCTTGTCACTAAACACTTAACCGTTTAAAATGACTTTGAAAAATGAAACAATATATCTACTTACGCCTACCAAACGATCCACCAACATTCGAAAGATAATTGTACAACATAATATAATGAGGATGTACGTGCAAGGAAAACTGCTCTGAGTTGTTAGGACTCTAGAAGAATCATATCCTTTGTTGCATGCTTGAGCAGAAGTTTTGAAAATAGAGAACCCATAATCGTTTTTGAAATTGAGCTTGAAGATAGTGAACTCACTATCATCATTCCTTAGAATCCCTTCCAAGCAAAATTTATTTTATCTTTTTCTCTCGACGTTACTCTTTTCTATCTTCTAATCTATGTACCCTAAATTTACTTAATAATCTTTTAAAATGAAATTTCGAAAAAAAATTGAACTATTAATATAAACATTATATTATAGGTTAAATTTTCATTAACAAAATTAAAGAGAATTGAGAGTACTCTTATAATAAGTATTGAATAGGATAAAGGTTAAACTAAGAAAAAACCATTAAAATTTTAAAGTTGTATGTGTATGTACATAAAAAATTATTAAAATTTTAAAGTTGGATGTATGCATATATTGGTGGTACTTTGACATGATATATTCATTCTCAAGAAATTGAACCTCAATAGTATTGGATTGTATACATACACTGAACAAACTCATTAAAACCTCAACTCATTAAAACATCTGACTTGAAATATGCTGAAATTGAACATATGAATCATTTATATGAAATTGAGCCTAACCGTACTTGATCTGCATGAACTAAATGTCTCATGCATACTTCAAACCATCCATCTCACCTTCAGATCATGAGAGATCGCAACCAGAGCCAATACTCTTTGGACCAGATTTCTTCCACGGAAGAACTTCTTTCCAAGGCATTGAACCTAGATAGTACACTCCTTTCAAAAAAGTCTCCAAGAAAACTGTTGTTTGTCTTTTTCCCACAACAAGTTTGTCCATTCTACCACACTACTCTCCTTTATCTTTCTAATATTTGTGCATTAACAAAATAAAACATAAATTGAAATAACTCCTAAAATAAATATTTAATGGAATAAGTATTTATTAAAAATCTTCAATTGAATAAAGGTCTGAGAGAGATTTATTAAACTTTTAAAGTTCAGTGTAAACTTTATCCTGTGGATATGTACGTATGTATGTATGTGTACGTAATTATGTATATACGTATGTATGTGTACGTAATTATGTATATATGTATGTACAAGTGTATGGATGTATGTACATAATTGGTGGCAATATATTTAGTGGCAAGTCCATGAATAGTGGCACGTCTCCCCTTAAATTTTGAGTTTTTGTATTTTTAATATAAATTTAAATTAATATTTAATACTATTAGTTAAGAAATGAATTATAAGGCCTAAAGTACATGTGTGGCGCAGTGGTGAAAGGACATGTCTAGGGACATGCAACACGGTTCAAACTAAGATTGTGCACAAAAATTAACAGTTTAACTTTTTAGTTATTATACTTTTAGTTCTATTTATTTTATAATTGTAATATTTAATTCGTAGAGCATATTTACAAAAAGGTCCTTGTGAGCCTCAAAACTATACTTTTCCATTCAAGAAATTTGGAGCAAAGCCAAGACGATTTAATCCTGGTTTAAGGAATATCCTAATTGGTTCGAATACAATCTTTCAAGAATGATGCATTTTGTTTGGATTGCTACTTGTTCAAACCAGAAGTAAGCAAAGAATCAGGAGATATATTGTTTTGTGAGTGAAGGATTTTCTAATTGGAAGAAAACAGAAAATGTTGATCACCATAATAGTGCACAAAATCAAGTTTGGGGTAAATGTGAGGTTCTCTTAAAACAAAATCAATATATTAAGACTTTTATGAATAAGATGTCTGACCAAGCACGAGTTGACCAATCAGGAGGTGATTGTTTTGTAAGTGTATTCGATTGTCATGTGGTTGAACGACTTGTTGGAATCATACATGTCAACAATACAAGTGCTCTATCACTTAAGAAAGTAATTGATGATTTCTTTTCTCAGTATGGATTAAGTATTTCTAGTTTACGCGGAAAATGATATGATGGAGCAAGTAATATGCAAGGTGAGTTCAATGGATTGAAAGCATTTATTTTGAAAGAAAATGAATGTGTTTTTTACATTCTTTGCTTTTCTCATAAGTTCCAATTAGCTTGCAAAAAATCATGTGAAAATTGCTGGTCTTTTTTTTATTGTTACAAATGTGGTGAATGTTATTGGGACAACAACAAAATGTCGAGATATCATACTAGAGAAACATGGCATGAAAATTTTTGAAGCCCTAAATAATGGTGAAATATCAGGAGGTCGAGGATTGAATCAAGAGAAAGTGGTTAAAAGACCAACAGATTCTTGATGGGGATTGCATTACAACACTTTAACGAGTTTTATTACAATGTTCTCTCCAATAGTTGATGTACTTGAGACAATTGTGCAAAATAGATCAAATTCAAAACTAAAATATGAAGCGAAGATACTAATAAGTTATATCCCATCATTTGACTTTGTTTTCCATGTACGTTACATGAAATATATAATGAGAATCATAAATGACTTGTCTCAGGTATTACAAAGAAAAGATCAACATCTTGTGAATGGAATGAATTTGGTCATAATTTGTAAAGTAAGATTACAAGATACGATAGAGTCTGATTGAGATTCATTGTTGGATGTGGTTTCTGATTTCTGCAACAGTCATGGTATTGAAGTTCTTAAAATAGATGACATGTTTTTTATTCGAGGACTACAAAGCCAAAAAGTTCAACAAATTACAAATTTGTATCATTATCATGTTGAAGTGTTCTTTGCAACCAATGATATGCAACTTCAAGAGTTGAATAATCGCTTTACCGAAACAAGTACGAAGTAGCTTCTTTGTGTGGCGAGTTTGAATCCGAGTAATTCATTTGCTGCTTTTGATAGGCAAAAACTAATTCGACTTGCACAATGTTATCCAAGAGATTTTTCAACTATTGAACTCTTTGTACTTGAGGATCAACTTCAAAATTACATTATTGATATGCGTTCAACTATTGAGTTTGTTGAACTAAAAAACACATGTGATCTTGCAGAAAAAATGGTCATGGCAAAGAGGGATTAAGTATATTCATTAGTTTATCGATTGCTCAACTTGGCGCTGATTTTACCTGTTTGCAACAACTACTGTAGAAAGGACATTTTCTATTATGAATATTGTGAAAACTTGATTGCGCAATCGAATGGGAGATCAATAATAGATTAATGATTGTCTTATAGTATATATTGAGAAAGATTTATTGGATAAGTTAGATATCATAAATTGATTTCAAAACATGAAAAATTGTAGAGAACGGTTATAGTGTATCAAATCAGTTAACATATGAATCAATGGATATTGTTTTACATTTCTTTTTAAAAAAAAATCAATTACATTTATATTATATAGTGCCCCTATATAAAATTCTTGGATCTGTCACTGAATATATTAATTAATTAATCTAGGATTAATTTACGAAATATCTTTTAGTTGCTTCATATACACCTTTAGAGGTTTTAGTTGCTTCTTCTTCTATGATTGAGGCTGATTTTGGAGGTGAATTAGAAGTTTTTAGAGATTTTCATATTGACAATATGTCTTTTACATTATCTTTGAAGAAGAAGAACCTGTTTGCTAGTAAGGAAATTATGTTGAAGTCCTTTCAGTTCATAGTCGTAAACAATTTTAAGTTTAGAACTTTTAATTTAAATTCAAAATTTGTTGAGTTGGGACGGTTGTCAATGATTTGTTAGGGCATCACGTTATAAAAGCAGCTAATTGTGGATGATTTGAAAGTATATTAGTGAGCATAATTACTATATGATGGTTTGTGTTTCTCACTGGCAAAGTGATTGTCTGATTGAAAATTTTAGATTTAGCTATGATCATCGAACATCAAAAGATATTATACATCATATGTGAATGAATTATGGATGCATAGCCTTTTGATTGCATGATTCATAGTTTGAGCTTTGGAAAGTAGGATGCATCTAGGTAGTATCGAGAAGATTGAAGATCGCAACGAGAGATGAAGTTCTTTGGATCAGATTTTTACCTAGTAATCATGAAGAACTAATTTTCATAAGGCATAGAACCTAGTATCATGAACAACTACTACTATAAATATTTAATAGAATAAGTATTAAATAAAAATATTGAATGAAATAAAGGTTAGATCGAGAGAAATTTATTAAAATTTCTTTATCTTATCGATCAATATCTACGTACTTATGTATGTACGTATGTTCAAGTGTATGGATGACTATACATACGTATTACTGTTGGTGGTAATATGTATTCCTTGTTTTTGTTTAGAGGATATTTTTTTTTTCTCTTCACTACCTTCATCCTTTCGTCATAAATAGAGATTTCATATTTCATTTGTGGCAAGTCGAGAAAATTTCTAGTACTCTAGTATGAAATTTTTTTCATATTCATCCACAATAGTAGCATTTTAGAATTATACGGAGTCCACGAAATAAATAAATAATAAATTAATAAACCATTAACAATGTGTCAAATAATGAAATGGTGTACTAAAAAAATAATAAATAATGGTTGGTAATAGGTTATTATCGATTTTTTTTTGGGGGGTTTTTAAAAATCCTCTTGTTCCTTTTTTTTTTCTTTTTTCTTTTTTTCTTTTTTCTTTTTTTCTTTTTTTTTTTTTTTTTTTGTTGAAAGAGATGACTTTATTCTAAAGATTCTATTCCTTCTCCAAGTACTCAAATTTATAGATTTACTCGTGATAGTTAATTTGTAGAATTTTTATGTTAGCACTTTATTGGATGTCTTAAGGTGTGACATAGCGTGGGAATCAGATTGAGAGTGGGTTAATCAAAAAATAAGAAAAAGTTGTATTTTGTATTGGTTTTGATTCTAAAACTGCAAAAAGTTGATACTACTTAAATTAAGTTAAATTGGTGTTTGAATCACCATTCATTGCTATTATCTCATCTCAATTTATGTAAAGAAAATCTTAAAAAGCATAGAGAAGTTTTTGGCATGGGAGAGATTGATGAATTTTATTTTTAATTTCATTTGTTAGATATTGCCCATCAGAATTAACAATAATATAAAACTAAATGTAAAAATACAATTTTAGTTCATGAGATTGCACTAAAATTTCAAATGAATAGTCTTCCAAATTCGAAAAGTAGTTTCAAATAGTTCTTATGATATATTCACCATAACAATCAAAGAAGTCCATACTGGTATACTTTATAGACGACACATTCAAAACAATACAATAACAATACAAAAGCGTTTAACGAGGAAAAATACTAAGAATTAGTATATTGAACATCGTAAAACAATGTCAATTCTCGAGATAAATTCTAGCTAACACTAAATTACACAATCACACCAGAAAAATTTTACAAATGGAACTGCATATATATTGAAATGTGTTCTAATGCAATAAAGAACGAAAGAATATATGCAACTTTGTATGGCACAATAGGCGAGAGAGAATCGAACACATGAAGAATACATTACAACTCGGCTGTTAGTTAAAACCCTCTTGGGTGTGAGGTGGTTGGCGCTTCGGTCAAGAGGCGGCAACAGCTGGTACCAAAATCAGCCTCACCTTCTATACTCGACTATAGCTGGATTTCAAATTTGTGATACATTTGGAAGAGATGTATTCTGAAGCTCAGGCACCTCAGATGGGGCCTCTGATGGTGGTGGTGCATCATTTGTGAATGATGAAATTGGAACAGAGGAATTCCGAACCTCAGGCGACTCTAATACGGCCTCTGGATGTGTGGTATCATTTACGGACGATGTTGGTATTTGAGTCTCTACCGGTGTTGTGTTGGAGGATGCTAATTGAATATCTGATTGCTCTGAACCATTTGAAGTTGTAGGAACATTTTCTGCTGTAGTCGGAGAAGTGTCGGTAGCTGTAGTTGAAGTTGGGGCACTACCATCCGCTGTCTGTTCACTTGGCTCTGATTGTGTCGGTGTACCTTCTGGTGGTGGTTGTGGATTAGCAGGTGGTGCCTCCAACATTAATTGCTTGGCTGGTTGTTGCAATGCACCTTGGGCTCCAGGAGTTGCCTTCTTTGGACCAAGAATGGAAGATGAAAGAGTTGGCATTCCAGGAGGAAGGATTTCGATTGGAGGCTTCTTGCCTGCATCTGCCAAGCTTGTGAGTTTCGGTTCCTCAAGGGATGCGAAAAATGCGGCTGTAGCGTCGGTCTTTTCTGATGAAGTGTGCTCCATCTCCTTCTGTAGCATCTTGTTCCAAGACTCAACCAAGCTTTTCAATGTAGGTCGCCCATGAGCCTAGAAATTACATGAAAGTTAATACCCAAACAGAAGTACATATACAGCACAAATAAAGATGACATACGTGAGCATGGAGCACAGCTTCCGCAAGCATTCCTGTGTCTTGCCAAGCTTTTTCCATGAGAGCATTGTCTCCCAAAACTGCTGCTGCAAATGCTGCTTCGCGTCCTGAGCCGACTGAGATCAAATTGTTTACCAATTCCTGTAGCATTAACATCGTCATTTATCTTAAACAAAGCATTGAAGATTATGTATCTTGAGAAACAATAATGTATCAGCGCAACCACTGCAGGCACGATGATCCAGTCTGCCACTTACACAAAGACAAAGAATATGCAAATTAAGACCGATCTGCTAATGTTTTCTTTTCGTTTTCCTTTACATATTTTCTAATATTTTGCTTCATTTTTTTATTCTACTCAGACCAGTGGCGAATGTAGAAATTTTGTCTGACGGAGGGCTTTATAGTTCACTAAAAATAATATGAAAAAAAATTCAAAAACTAAGACTTGAACCTCGGTTAGGGAGCTAGGAGACAAATTTATGATAGGTCTTGGCCTATCAATTTATTTATCAACACTCAAGGGAAGATTCGAGACCTATCAATTTATTTACAACACTCAAAAGGAAGATTTGAGAGCTCCCTTTCTCTCCAATTGTCTCTAATGAGAACAACTACAATAGTCATATTTCGATACCCTCTCCCATACACAGGTCATCCTATATATGACCACTCAAGGACCCTAACAAGCAATATTCTTATGGGCCCACATATGACTAACTCTGATTACCTATTACCCCTTTATATATATATATAAAGAGCAAAACAAAATGAGACCATGGAATCAATAGGTGCACCCGTACATCTCAACTAGGTTAATACCCCCTTTACATATTATCCCCATTCCTTTTCGTGTTTCTCCTCACATGAACCTTAGTGATCGGGGGTCTATCAATTTATCACTAGGCCAACTAATTATTGATACAAAATCAATTTTTTGTATATATATTAACGAACACAAAGTTGGACTCGAGCCCCTCGGGCCTACACTAAACCCACTGATGACTCAGACAAGTTCTTGAAATTCTAGCCAAGTTTTAGAGATGAAACTGGTAATTTTCGAAAAACCTTTCTCCGATCAAAGTCCACTAGCTAATTGCCTGCTATTTTCTCCACTTTCAAAGAAAGCTCAACCTTTCGAGCTCAGCTTTGCATTAATTCCAATTTCTGTAACCAAAAAATGAAGGGAAAAGGAATGGGAATGATTGGTGACTGCTCGAGGCCTTACTTTTGCAGAAAAAAAACAAAGAAGCTGAAATGACATTTAAATTCAACATCAAATTTAACGGTTAAGATAGAAGCAATGCAAAACAACAGTATGAGGTAAAAAATTGGATCGGATGAACTAACCTAGTAGAAGCATATACGGTAGAGCACATATTTTGTATAACAAAAACAATTACCAAGTTTTGAACATAAATGAACTAAGGCCAGAAAAGCATTTTCAAGAACTTACACTTAGTCGTGTCAACTCTCCATGATTTGCTAATCGCAGGGCCAATCCTCTTAACTCGTGACCCTGTAATGCATCTTTCAAGGAACCTGCAGCAGCTAACCTTTTTAGAGCCTCACGAGCAATATCAGCCTGTCCAGTAGCATCCGCAGCATCAATCAAATCCAAAAACTCTTTTGCAAATTTCACGATTCCTTGAAACGTTTCAACCATATCTTCCTTTTTAGTTGTTAAGCTAAGAATGTCATTCAAATCAAGCCCTGCATTATCTTGTCCCATGTCCCGGCTATTGCTCATAGTAAGAAGACACTGAAGTGCTCTTTTCAAATCATTTCCTTGCATAGCCAGATCAAATTCCAATCTGAAATTTTCAAATAGAGATGGATTAACAAGTAGAACTAGGACTAGAGTAATCAGATTGTTATACAACTGTCACTGTTTTGACACATTGACCTCATATCAAACCTGACAGACTCCAGGCTACTACACGAGTGATTAAGAAACTGTGTATAAAGGGGCTTGGCTTATAGATGGCAACACACGACAACATAAGACTTTTAATTTACATTAGGGTACCATCTTTACTGAATGTGTACGTTTACCTCTTAGATATTCCAGGTAGATGTAGGGCTTCTGCAGCATAGCCCATACCGAGCATAAATTGAGCTAAGTCATCATGATGTTCTCTACCAAGCCTACTTGCCCTGCAAGAAAAAGAAATATTTAGGACTTGAAACAATTTCTGCCATGACAAAATGAAAAACAGTGAGAAAAAAGTTAATACCATTTGACAGCACTGACTGCATCACCATAGGCAGCAAGACACCGACAACGGATACCAGGATGATTTAAGGATAAAGCATGTGCACTCATGTACCTGGTTAAGAAAACTTGAGCAGCATAAGTCCCAGATCCCATTATTATAGTTAAAACTCTTCTCTGATTCAAAATTCAAGAATCCTTCTGAGCATAAAAGAGATTGAAATTGGAAATGAGACGAGAATTGATGAGTGACTGTATAAACTCTATGCAGATTAACATGATCAAAATCAGAAAGCTAGTGAAGATTTTTAAATACTTCACAAGGACATGGTTAGATGAAAGATTTACTGAGCTTTCACCAATAGCTCTCAGATGGTACAACAAAATGAAAATATGCAGACAGCGAACCAGCTTATCGGTTTTTTTAATAAACGTCGTATCCAACCATGATGTATGAACGGAAGATACTTTAATTTTTTGCATTTCGATGTTTTTGAGTTTCTACTCTGTTGCATTTTAAACTTTTTCAAGCATAGACAATTTCAGTCAAATCTAATCGTCCATCATTCGAAAATGAAGAAAAGCAACTTAAACATGCAGAGAGTGGTGATCTCAAACTGATAGATACAAGCAAATTTTTATGCTAATTTCCTGTTGATTGAACTGCTTGCACAGTAGCGATTAGTTAAGCCATCACGTTGGCAATACTGAACCATCTCTAACATTTGTGCTGAAAAACATCAACATTTGTGCTTTCTTTTGGGACGAACGGTAGTTATGTCCTTTAAATTCATATATATATATATATATTGCAAGATTCAAGTACCTGTCAATTAACCATAGAACTCCATCTCTAACACCAACCACAACTAGAGGTCCTACAGGTCGTTTCTGCTCAGCTGGGAAACGAGTAACTGCCACTGACACTCCACCACCGCCAACTGCTATCTCATTTGCTTTTCTTTCTTCAAAATCTTTTTGCATCATTGAATCATCTGCATCTGCTTTCGACTGTTTGGGTAATGATAAAAATGGTGGTACAGAAGGAGCTTGCTGAAATGATGCTAATCGCACCACCTGAAATAGTATGGTAAAATTAATGTTACAAGATTAGAAAGAAATTGGCATAATTCATTGATTCAAAACTATAAACAGTAAATGTACCAGATATTTAGCCGTAGAAACTCTATTTTGAATAAAGGGTATTTTTCGACAAACACTATTTTGAATAAAGGGTAGGTATTGAACATACATTCAACATGGATGTGCACTCAACATCTGTAGGACACAATTTCTTAATGTGATTTTTATTTTTTATTTTTTTTTTAGATAAGAAACATTTCATTGATAATATGAAACAGGGGGAAACCCCAAGCACCTATAGGTGGTTACAAAAAGTTTGCCAATTTGCAACTAAAATATCAACCTATAGGTGGTTACAAAAAGTTTGCCAATTTGCAACTAAAATATCTAAACTTAAGTTCTTAAAAGTGTGCGTAGTTTTGTACCAATAAAAAGCTGTGGATAAAACAACATTAAAGAATTCTGAAAAAGATGAATTAGACCCTTGAAAGAGTCGCCGATTGCGCTCTCCCCATAATGTCCAAAAGAAAGCCCTCACAATAGCCAACCAAGTAATTTTCTTGCATCCCCAAAATGGGTGGCCCACCATAAGAGAGTTAAGAATATCATAAACATTGTTGGATAGGGCGGTAGACCATCCAAAAGCCTCCAAAATGAGATCCCAAAAATGTTGAGCAAAAGGACAATGAATAAAAAGATGAACTGCAGTTTAATGTGGTTTTTATTATTATTATTATTTTTTTTAATTTTTTTTTATAAGAAATAGAAATATATATTGATGAAGAAAAAACCATGAAGAACAACTTAAAGGCAAGGGCCAAGATAGCCCTACCTACAAGACAACTAGACCAACAAACCTTTCCAATTGTTAAAAATCAAGGAAAGACTGTAATTACAAAAGAGTTTTGAGTGATTAGAGCACCACCAAGAAGCTGTGTTTTGAACCACAGTCCAAAAAGAATCAAAAGAATAAACCACATCTTTAAAAATCCTTCTATTCCTTTCCAGCCACCCAAAAATGCGCACGAATAACACAATTCCACAGAATATCCCCCTTCATTCCAAAACTCTTCATCCCAGCCGCTTCACAGAACCAGCTCTCAACATTCTGAGGCAAGCATAATTGAATATTGACAGTATTCAAAAGCCGAAGCCACCCCTTTCTAGCGAACTCACAATGTATAAATAAATGATCTATTGTTTCCTCATCTCTAAGACACATACAGCATATCGAAGGTTTGAGAGTAGAACTTGGAAGCTTCCTTTGGATCTTCTCATTCGTATTCAAGCTTCTATAAACAAGAGACCAAAGAAAACACTTCACCTTTTTTGGACATTTAAATTTCCAGATCGCTTGGATAAAAGGATAAGAAATGCTACGGCCATTTAGGGGAAGATTTTTAACTATGTTACGAAAAGAAGAACTTGTCGTGAACTTCCCAGATTTATCAAGGCTCCAAGAAGCACCATCTTCAATCAGTGAGGGGGACCAATTAACCAAAACATCAAAAATAGCAGCTGCACTTTCATATTCATCATCCTTAAAATTTCTTCTCAATCCCAGATTCCAAGCTTGACTCTCAAAATCCCAACAATCAGCCACCCAAGCATCCTTTTCATTGAAAGATTAAAGATCTCAGGGAAAAGAGAAGACAGAGAGCTATTACCAGACCAACAGTCTGTCCAGAAACGAATTTTCTGACCATCTCCAAGGATGAAAGTTGTAAAACTAAAGAAACTGTCTTTTTGTTTATAAATGCCTGCCCATAGTCTCTTTGCATATCCTCTCCTAGGCTGATTAGTACACCACCCGTTGCTTTCCTCTCCATAAATGGATGAAATTAATTTTCTCCACATTGCTTGTTTTTCACAAATAAATCTCCACAACCACTTACTTAACAGAGCTTCATTCTTCTGCTGAAGGCAGCCTACTCCCAAACCACCAAAACAAATAGGTCTACTTGTAGTCTCCCAGTTAACCAAGTTGCGCAGAGGATTAAAATGCCCACCATTCCATAAAAAATCTCTGAACCTCTTTTCTATTTTCTTGATAATAACAGTTGGGGCTTTGAGCAAAGAGAAGAGATAACTGGGGAGACTATTTAACACGGCTTGTGTCAAAGTTAGCCTACCCCTTTGGACAATTCAGTTTTACCCCATTTATCAATTTTCATAGAAACTCGTTCTAACAAATCATTCCAGCCAATCCTCATAGCATTCTGACCACCAATGGAAAAACCAAGGTAGGGGAAAGGGAGACTTTCCATTTTACAGCCTAAAGAGGTAGACAAGGACTCCACAGCCGTGATCTCAACATTTGGCCCAATTAAAGAAGATTTTGACACATTTATTGACAAACCAGCACCCTAATGTGGTTTTTATTATTATTATTCATAATTTTACTTTGCTAGGAGCCTAGGACATGCCAAAACAAAACATTGGATGGTTAGTAGACAACTATTAAAAAAATGGTTTTAGTAATTACTTTCCAATTGGGAAACCAAATGTCATCATTATTTTTTGAAGAGGTGTTTCAGTCACTATTAGAAATTTTAAATGGTTAAATTTCACGATGGAAGAGACTTTCCCCATCAGAACCTGCAAATATTCTAAAGTCAATAGAAAAGGGTCTTTCATATTGGTCAAAGATGTGCACACAATCAAGATTCACATTGTGTGAACCTGAAATCAAATAACATTTCTAATATTGTGACCACAGAGACACAGATACAGAAAGGGAATAAGATTTGACCTGAAGCATTGGGGGCCTTAACGTTATCCTTTCTTGGGTAACAGTTTGAGGACCATCAACAGTGATTAGAGCTAACTCCCCATGCTGAGCAATGGCCTTAGCTTGTGCATCTTTCAACTTCATCTCTTCTTTCATCCTTCTCGTTTCAATGTCAATAGGTGCAACTCCAGCATCCACAAAAACACATCTAGAACATACAGCAGAACAAAGTAGCATAAGTTCTGGTAGTATCATTTAAGTTTAAATTTCAGATTTCTATCCTTTCTTTAAAGAGGAAACAAAACTTTTCATGAAAAGAGACTAATGCTAAAAATACACGATACCAAAAAGCATAGAAGAGTAGATAATAGAGACAATACAAAGCTTAAACAGAGAAAATAAAAACTTTCAAACACAAACAAATCTCTTGAATAGAATAATTAGCACAAGGTTTTGATGAAGAACACCAAGACGAGCAGAACCCAAAAAGATCCATCCAATGAAATGGAATGCCTTGAAAAATCTATCAAATGCAATGTGAAATTGTTGAAAATAATTGTATTGAGGGTATTTGTGTAATCTCTATACCCTTGTTCATTTCCCTTTTTGTCAAGGTTATGGCCTATATATATTCATCCCTTGTATTATTATCTAGAAATATATAAAATACTCATATCGTGATTTTTCTCCCTGAACTAGGATTTTCCACGTGCACCCTGTGTTATTCTTTCTTCTTTTCCTTTAATTAATTTTTATATGGTATCAAAGACATGGATAACAAAACTCTAGCCGTCATTGACGAAGATCAACCAATGGAAAACCCTACAACAAAAACCTTGACCACAGACGATAACCTCATTGATGTTGCCGCCCTTGACCAGTATCTCTGACGCCTACAACCGCGCGTCCGTACAGTTCGTACACCCGCACCGTCCGTACAGTTTGTCGTCGTCCGTATAGTTGTCGTCGTCCATACAGTGCATACAGTTGTCATCGTCCGTACAATCCATACAACTGTTGTTGTCCGTACAGTCCATACAACTGTCGTCAGAATCTGTACGGTGTCGCCATCCAGACTGCAAACCTCTTCAATCCGGCTACCGACACTTATCTCGAGGTTGAAAGTGGTGAATCTTATGCCCACTGTAAAGGTAAATTTCCTTGGGATGGTCAGAGTGGTATTTCTCTGGTGATGGTTCAATAACAACCGGCAAATCTCCAAATGAATTTTCAGCAACAAATAGTTGCTTCCACCTCCACTAATTTTGCTATTCCGTCAACCCTACCAATGTATTCAAAGAATTCGATAACATCCTTCCCTACATTAAATACTACTAATTGTTTCTTTGGTTCAGTGGTCATGAGAAACTCAAGTTCAATAGTGGGGGAGAAACTGAATAGTCATAACTACTTCTCTTGGTCTCAAGCCATTAAGATGGCTCTTAAGGGGCGACATAAATTTGGGTATTTGACAGGGGAGGTACAGAAACCTAGGCTGAGAGATCCTCAAGAACGAATTTGGAAGGGGAGGACTCTCTTTTGCGGTACGTGTTAATTAACAGTATGAAACCTCATATTAGGAAACCATTGTTGTATGGTGCTACAGCACGAGACATTTGGGATACTGTTCAAAAATTATACTCGAAGCGTCAAAATGTTTCTCACCTCTACACTTTACGGAAACAGGTTTATGAGTGCGAGCAAGGACCACGGACGTTACATCCTAATTTAACAAATTATCTATAATCTGGCAGGAAATGGATCTGTGCAGAGAAATTGTCTAGGACTGTCCTTGCGAAGGTGTTCAATACTCCATAATGGAGGAGGTTGACCGCGTATATGATTTCTTTGCTGGTCTGAATTCCAAGTTCGACTTGGTTCGTGGTCGAATACTGGGTCAATTGTTTTTCAAAGACTAGTAAAAGAAGACGAAATCTCAGATTTCCAATCTTTGCTTTATCTACTATCCTCTGAAAGGGTGCTAGATTCAGATGATAGAAGACATTGCTCACTCGACCCATCAGGCAACTTTTCAGTTAAGTCTTTCTTGGCCCATCTCTTTCCATCATCCCCTTAGGACAAAGGAACATTCAAAGCTCCGTGGAAATCCAACAGCACAAGGAGAGTTAATACATTGATCTGGATTATGCTTCTTGGCCTTCTAAATTGCTCCTCAATTATGCAAAGAAAGATCCCCAACAGTTGTTTAATGCCTTCAGTTTGCCCTCTTTGTATGAAGGAAGTTGTTTAATGCCCTCAGTTTGCCCTCTTTGTATGAAGGAAGCTGAGGACCTACTGCATTTATTTATCAACTGTTCTTATTCAGCCAATTGTTGGGGGAATCTGTTCTCCCTTTTCGAAGTGGCTTGGGTATTTGATGGATCTTTAAGCTCAAATGTCCTTCAGCTGCTCAGGGGCCCATTTCTACCAAAGCGGCCGAGAATAATTTGGGAAAACATGTCTAAAGCACTTCTTGTGGAACTTTGGTTCAAACGTAATCAACGAATCTTTCATGCCAAGGCGAGGGGCTGGCCAGAAAGATTGGACATTGCAAAAAGAAACGCAGCAGCTTGGTGCACTTTGAACAAAGAATTTAGTGATTACTCCATTCAAGATTTATGCTTAAATTCGCCGACTTTCATCTTACAACCTAAATAGCTCGTGGTGTACACTCTGCCATATCTCAGAAGGACAAGATTCTCAAGCTTGTTGAAGCCTTTTGCTGAAGAGCTTATATTTTACTTTTGTTCTCCTTTGGTGTTTTGTTTTGGTCTTATTTTGGAACTGCTTAATACTTGTAATCCTTGTGTTTCTTCGGTTTTTGCCTAGTTTTGCTTTATTTGGTTATTTTCTTTGTTTTGGAAGGAGTTTTTATGGATTATTTGATGTACTGTTGGGTATGCTGATGACGCTAAGGGGGTGTCAACCTAGTTGAGATGTTTGGGTGTGCCTCCTAATCCTCCATTTTGGCTTCTTTATTTTTCTCATTCTATAATCCTCTTGTACTTTGAGTTCTATTTAATAAAGAAGTTTGTCTTCTTCTCAAAAAAAAAAAAGAATACATTAAAGCACTAGACAAAAAGTCTATACAGAAACCAAAACAAAACAAACACATTACAAGATTGAACTCCAGAATTGAAGAAGACAGTCTCTCCCATTATTTGAGAGGAAAACAGAATTCATGAGGAAGATGATGAACGTTAAGCCAGGAATACAACCAGGAGTTACACAAACAAGGGGGAAATATAACTTACTCTATGGTAGTTGGAGTAGCCACAAACAGTTGTCTACGGTGCCAAACAGCTCCAGTAGCATATGGAATTGCTACATCTCCCAAGTATCTATATTGAGGCCGAAGAGAAGATATGACAATGTAACGCTGATATGCAAAAGCACAATATTCAACAGTTTGGTCCCACGCGGTCCATTCTGGTTGGGGCAGAAGCCCACCAACAGGCTGAAAAGTTTCCCAGCTGCAGGAGATACACTAGCCAGAGTGAATAAAAGGAAAAAATAGAACTGGAGAGATGGGGGTAATGTTAAATTCTCACCTATACAATTGGAAGTTAGGTGGTGTTGTCTCAGCAGAAGATTTATGGGATGAAAAACCGTCGTCAAAACTTGTAAAGGAAGAAACACCACTGTTGCCAAATCCTGATAAAGGCATCGTTGAAATTGCTGTGGCAGCAACAGGACTAATTCTCCTAGATGTTCGATATGCAACGCCAAGAAGAGCCCCACCATGCAAACCAACAACCTAAAAACGTTACTTTAGCAATTACATTTTCTCCTCATACAGGATAATGGTGTAAAGTAAATACGATTTAAGAAAAGTAATATGAAAAGTGCAATGACTTGCTAATCTTATTGAAGTTTGGCACTGCATTAGATGAATGCAGTAGAATATCAAATGACTGAAAAAAAAATTATATTTCTGATAACCAGACGAATGTATAACAAATAACTAAACATTAGACAAAAACAATATTAAAGAGCTCCATAAGCATTCAGCCAGATATGGGCAGTGGGCAGGGCAATATAATTATTTCTGTTTTCTTATTTTCAAAAACAAATCAACCAAATATCTAACATATCAATTCCCCACTATATAAATATAGATATAATATGTCCATAAGCTCAAGCCAACAGTAGCCTGAATCAAACTGTGTGTAACCCTACTTTCTCCCAATACAGTAAACATAGGATTTATCCTCGAGGCTTATACAATCTCAATGGATTTTCCTCTCTTTTTCATTAATCGCTAATATGGCCTCAAAAGAATTCCTCATCACCAACTTCTTTGTTTTCACTTTCAATGCTTAATCTACACCTAGGTTTCCGTTTCCCTTAATGTGGCAATCTCACATGGGGGAGTGAACAAGGAATTTTAGGAGGAACAACTTGTTGAAGAATAGTTAAATTAGCATCAAATCATAAAGGGATTGTTCTCATTTACTTTAAAGTTTAAAAGGTATGAGCCTTTCATCAAAAACAAAACCAAAAAAAAGAAAAAGATAAGAGTGTGTTAGGTAAAAAGGAGTCGGTTGATATTCATTTCTGATTCCAAGATATTAGACCGTGTAAAGTTTAACTAGTCTATTAAATTGTGGAAGATCCATTTGCCATCACATTGAACTAGAAGTACATTCTACCATTATCCCAAAAGAAAGTATAAGAAGGAAACAAAAATGGCGAGATCAAAAAGCCAAATACCGGTTCACTGCGGCTACCTATGGACCTCATCAATATGTTTGATGTCCCATCATCGAGCAAAATACGAACTTGAACACTAGCCGAGGAAGCAGCAGAAGCAGCTGCTGCAGCCGCTTGTGCTGCTGCTGCTGCAGCCTCCTTTGCCCTTCTTGATGATCCCCCCTTAGGAATTGTAGGAAATCTAGGAGGTATAGCAGATTCCAGTAATGCAAACCTATCTTGACATGTATCCCAAGCCAAAAGCCTCGCACTTCCGGAATCAACAATGGACCAGTCACTTACTTTGTAGATGGAAAAGTACGGAATATCAGGCCAAATTATAGCAAGGTACCTGCGTCAAATGAATTACAACTTTGTAATGAAATTACCACTTTTAACCAGATTCTTGTTTTAGTCTACTAGAAATTAATGGAGGCAAGGAATAGCACAATACAGAAAACACAAAGTTGTTAAGTCCGAGAGCAGCAATCTCCAAACAAAAAAAAACACCCACGTATTGATTGATTATTGCAAGTGATGCTGAAAACAATAATAGATCCTGATGCAAAAACTTGAAAGAAATACAGATCAAACCTACCGATCCAATGAAAATTCTAATAACCCCTCTTCTATTAATATGGATGCATAACCAAATGTCAGAATCCACTTTACACAGAAAGGTTCAAAAAAGAAGAATATTGGGCCAACTTACTTTCCAGAACTGCTAATGGAAAGAACTGAATATGCATCATGTGGAACAGGAGTGCTGATGTGTTTCTTGACCTGCTTGACTTGTAGCAGCTCATCTCCCTTTAGCCTTCCTCCTTCAGATAAGGATCCATTATTTCCCAAAGATGGATTTGTTGTGTGAGACAATTGAAAATTTAGCAACTTTAGTTCTCTTTCAACGATATAAACAGCAGAATGCTCTCGTCCGCCTGATGGAGTTGGAAGAGGAGCTACTGCTGGAAGAGATCTAGCATCAAGTTCACTGATGATAACACCAATATTGGTTCCAGTAGCAACAAGATGAGGTTGTAATGGATGAGCAATCATACAGTAAACCTACAACATGAGACTGATGAGCAGTTATACAATAAACCAGCAGCATGAGATTGTTAAGGTGGCTGGTTGATAATTCATGTTCTTTAATTTTTCTTATAGAAAAGAAAAGGAATTCCCTGGGGTAGAATAAATGGCATCTACAATTTGTCTTCCTTATATAAAGGCCAACTGAGTCTCATTTATGATAGCAGGGAGCAATTTTCTAAGTCTTTCAGTATGGACCTTCCCAATTTTCTTGTAAAAGAGAAGAAACGAAACTAACTAGTATATAATCTCCCACCTGTCATATGTGTTTTGTTTGTTCTCTTGTTGATAATGCCCTTTCCAACAACAACAACAACAAAAAAACAAAAAAAAAACAACTCCGATAATAGCTAAAACAATTTGGTTTTAATGGTGTTTCAATCCTTTTTCAGAAACTGAGCATTGAAGCCACTGAGGCCTGGAGATTTGAGATTTTACAAGTCAGAAATGGCACCAATTACCAAAGTTGATTGGTCTTTCTTAAATGCGGATATGGAGTGAATGGGTATTCTAATTTTTCTTTATGAAAATGTACAGTTTACAGCCTCATCTTGCTGCCTCACACAATTCTTTTTATAACAGAGTGTCCTTATTAAATTAGATTGGAGATTTTCCTTGTCAACCCTCCGAATTAAGCTTGAAGACCCCACATCCCAAAGCTTCTTGGTTGTGTTCTTTCGGATGAATATATTTTTCTATGTTTCCCCAAAAAGATAAATACATAAAAAAAATAAAACAAAACAAAACAAAAAAAGTTTTAAAAAATGCAAGAACACCAAGGAGCTAGGCAAAAAATCCCAACAAAACAATAAAAAATAGGCCGAATGTTTATAGCAGCCAAAACAAAACAAACTCGTTAAGAATAGTTACAAAATTCATGCTTGTGGTAAAAGACGTACCCGAACTTTCTTGTTTGGAGCAAGTACTTGAGGAGGGACAAGGGAAGAAAGTTCACAAAGCGGTCTTGTGAGAGCTGAGTACGTGGGGTGCTCGATAGCCCTGAAAAAAATTAATCTATCAGAGCCTTGATTTTATTTATTTTTATTTTTAATTTTTTTTATAAGAAACACAACTTTCATGATCAAAAACCTATGAGAGCCTTGATGTAATAAGAAAGCTGTAAAAACAGAACTAAAATTGAATAACCTAGGAAATAGATGGAAGCTGATATCATAAGCTTACCACTCTTTATTCCCAAAAAAAACGGAAATGCTCAACATTCTTATATGACATAATCCATTAATAAAATGAAAAGTAATTCTTAATCACCAATTCACCCAAAAACTTAAGCTTGTGGTTGAAGGCAAATTTAATTATATATCACTAACACTCCCCCTCACTTGTGGGCTTGAAATATTTGAAAGGCCCAACAAGTGGAAATCAATTTTAATTGGAGAGGAAACAACAATGCAGGGGCTTGAACACAGGACCTGGACCACCTGCGCTAATACCATCTTAAATCATCAATTCACCCAAAAGCTTAAGTTTGTGGTTGAAGGCAAATTTAATTATATATCACTAACAGTAATAATAATCAAAATTCATACCATATGTGGGAGTCTTTAACACAAGTAAGAATATCAAGGTTTGGAGCTCGAGGATGGCACCAAGATGCAACACTATGGCAGGCCAATTTTGGAACAGGTTTAATGCGACGCAGTTCCTGGGAAGAAAAGATTAAATGGGATATCATACAATATTCAAGAAGACTTGCAAGAGGGTACATATGTTAAACGCTCCAAGACTGTAAAATGTAATGCACTATAGATTTGCAAATACCTTAAAAGAGATAGTATCCCAAATAGCAAGTGTTTTGTCCGCACCAATTGTAATAAGCTGTGGAGCGCCTCCAATCACTCTGGAAAGTTCAACACCTACTACCCCACCATCATGTGCCTATCAAGAATGCATAGATCTTATCATTAACCCAGTTCATTAATCTTTATGGAGCACAGATAAATATATTTATCATGGAAAGATGGATATGTGAATGCATTAAGTATACAACTTCTAAGAAATAACCAGATAGAAGAATATAAGATGAATAAATGGAGAACAAGAAAAAGTTTTGCAAGGAAGCCATACGCATAAAACATATAAACATTAAAACTAATAAACCAACGAACAAAAGAGTTATAGAAATGGAGGGTTAGAGGACACACTTTTAAGCTTAGTTTTGGAACAAGTTCTCGTGAATCTTGGCTGTTGTCTGCACTCCAGAGTACAAGTAAGCCATCACTAGCACCAGATACCAAGAGTGCCTGGCAATTCACAAATACAATAGGATAATAAATTCAAAAGGAAAAACAGGGAAAGCATCAATAAGAAAAGAAAAAGGAGATCAAGACAGTGCAAACAAGATTTTTAACTCATGAAATAAAACACGTATGAAAATAAATTTTAGTGTATTGTGTATCGTAAGGTATCGTGTATTATAAGCTTCAATTTGGTAAATAACATTAAAATATAAATAAAACTAGTAAGCGTAAAATAAAGAAATGAATAGTCAAACATTAAGCAACTCCAAAATAAGTATCAAAACATTAACGAACTTCAGAGTTCAAAATACTTGAAAAGAAAACATCAGTTAACTCAAAAATAAGAATGAATTCATTTGGGTTTTCAAAAAGCCGTTTCAGTTTCCTTTTCTGCTATTTCTTCTCACTACTCATGCGGCCATCACTTGTGAGCTTGGAAACTTGTTGAAAATCCAACAAATGGAAATTAATATTAGTTGGAGGAAAAAACATTGTGGGGTTTAAACACAGTACCTCCTTGACTTCCTACTCTGATATCAAGTTAAATCACCAATTGACTCAAGACCATGCGTTGATGAATGATGGTAAACTTAAATATTATATGAACACTCTAGAACCCCCCTCCCCCCCTCACTAGTGCGCTTGAAATCTGTAGAAGACTCGACAAGTGGAAATCAATATTAATTGGGAAGGAAATAACCTTGCAGGAGTTCGAACACAGGACCTCCTCAACCTTCTGCTCAGGTGCCAAGTTAAATTACCGACTAACCCAAAAGCTTAAGCTTGATACCAAGTTACATAATCAGTGATTTAACACGGATATGTGACCAACTATGGGGATCATGCAGTAATCGATCACCATGCATGATACCATCATCAAAAAATGTAAGTTCTCTCTTCTCTTTTCTGTCTCCTCTCTTCTTTCCTCCCAGGCCTCTCCCTTCTCCAACACCCAGATTCCCGGTGAGCAAGATACAACCCTTTGTTTCTTTCTTCCCTTCTTCCCTCCCAACCCCTCCTCCTTCATTCCCTTTTTCTGGTTTTCAGTTACTCTGGCGAGTTATATTCAGACTCTTTCTTTTCGATCGTTTCAACCAAAATCAGAGATGGACGTGGAAAAAATGTATTATTGATAATTTGTTATTCCGCCTTTGGTTCGAGAAAGGGTTTTTTCAAGTGGCAGATGTTGAAGCCAACATTATATTGTCACTATCATTCTGACAACTTGTTTGGTTTCACGAAGCCATTTCAGACTTGAGCCAAAAACCAGAAGACGGATTCTTCCTAAAAAAATGAAAAAGTTGAAAATGGAATGGTTGAAGTTTCAAAATTCAAAGCCAAATTTGGTTGGGTAATGAGATGTGTCGTTTGGCCCCATACAGGTGGTAGATCCTTCATTCATATTCCCTTAGGTCAAGACAGACAGGGTTGGGTTTCTTTCAGCAAAATGGTAGGAGGCTTCAAGATAAATCATGATTACACACTTGGTACTCATCCCAATCAAGGTCTTCAAACAGCAACAAGAAGATAGAGAAGAAAACTTTTAAGGTATTAAAAGATAGTTATGTTGAGAAGGTGGAGCCAATGAGTTTCATTCATTCCCCTGTTCTAGCATCCGAAAAACAGAGTATGAGCCGTTATTGGATTATCAAGAATCCTGAAGTTTGCAAAATCGATTTTGACAATCTTTGGCTTGTTACAAGACTATTTGAGTTTGATGAATGGATAGAAATAGCTAACACTCAAAAATTATACTTTGATTACGACGTCATTATCAATCCTTTGTCTGCGGTGTGGAAAGTGCTTTACTCCATTTGGATCAAGGTGAATTGGAAGATCTTGTTGAATTGCCAAGGAAATGGCAAGTTTGTCGTCTTTTTCACTTAAAATTTGAAAGATGAAACAAGCAGTTACATGGTCATCCAAAAGTAGTGAAGGGTTATGGCGAGTGGATCTCGATCAAAAACTTACCTTTAAACTACTGGAGCCGACAAAACTTTGAAGCTATTGCGTCCTATTTCGGCGGTCTAGTATCTATTGCAAATGAAACTTTGAATGTTGCTGAAGCAAAAATTCAAGTTCAGAAAAAGTTCATGTGGTTCTAGGCCATCTACTATAGAAATTTCAGACGAGAAAAGAGGTAACACTTTTCTGAATTTTGGAATTGAATGCTTGGAACCCCCGAACAAAACTTGAGGTGCTTTATTTTTAAATGATTTCTCCAACCCAATTGACTTGGCTCGTTTAAAGCAAGTTTTGGTTGATGAAGGTTTATATTATTTCGTTCCATCTTTAGAAAGGGCTTCTCGAGATAATCCTTGTAACCCAGAAAATATTTCAAGGAATCCATTCACATCCTGTTAGTTGAAGCTTCAGAAAGAAAATCAGATTCAGATCCCCCCGAAATCTAGAAAAACACACCCTCTAACAGCCTTCTACCCGCCGACGATGGAAGTTTCAAGGGGAGAAGTTCAAACTCGGGTCTGTCAAAAGAGAGAGGCACCGTCGGCGCGTGTGTTTCAAGAAAAATTTCAAATTTTGCCAGCTATATGCCCTCAGAAGGAAGCCCAAAAGTCTCAGATAATTAAAGAGACAGTTTTAATGAGGAGAAAGAAAAAGAAAAAAATTCAGAAGTAAAGGAAAACTTGCAGGGGAAGCCCAAGAGAAGCATTTAGAAAGGAAAGAGAATATTTTGGCAGAGCAGACTTTGATGCCAATTGGAATTTTAACTATCATTAAAGTTGGAAAGGAAGGACGTTTGAATTCTAGTCTTGATTTCGCCAACCCCTCTTCCTCCCTCTGCAGGCCACTTCACTCTAATTCATCAAAGTCCTTTGCGCTCAATCCCTCCGCCGGTTTTGTGCCCAATGAAATCCACTCCGAAAAAGCTCCTTCTTCCAATTCATCCTCGATTGCTCTTTCCTCTTCTTCCCTCTATTCCTCGGCCAAATCTGGGTCAAAGGCTAAGTCCAAACAACACCCAAAATCAAAGGTTCAACCTCATCCCTTCAAGATTTTCCCAAAACATTTTGCTACAAGGAAAAGGGTAAAGGAGGCTTTACCAAAAAAAAAAGAATATAAAAGAAAATTTGATTCTGGATCAGAACCCATATTTTTTTTAGGAAAACTATGCCCGTTTGCAAGCTCATCCTCACTCAATCAAGTCAAATCCTTAGAGCTCTGTTCATCCTCATTTTAAATACTCTGACTTCTCCATGCCTAATTCAAAAGTAAATTTTTTGAGTGGTTCTCGTATTCAAACTTCTTTCCCTACATTGAAAAAGAAAAGTGCATCAGATTTCGGATCTTCTTTTAGTGTGAGCAGTGAGGAAGTCGAACGTATGCCAAAGACAGGGGAGAAGGACGATCAGTCGAGTAAGGATCCTTTAGAATCTGACCTCAATACCTTATTTCAGACTAAGGAGGATCTAATTACTAAGAAACAAGTCTCTTTATCTCCTTCAAAAGCTCATATCTGTAAAATTTCGGATCATTTAAAGTCCACTGTTGAGGAATGCGGAATAATTTTGGTTTGAAGACATATTTTAGTTTCTTATTTTTACTTCGATCTTATTTTTCTACTATTTTTTTTTTTTTTTGAACAAGAAACACAATCTATAATTCATTAAAAAAGAAAAGAGACAGAGCTCAATGTACAAGAGGTATATACAAAGAGCGATAAAAATAAAACAATACAAGACAGTAACGTTGGATCATTATGCTCAAGGTTTCGCTCGTGTTGTTTATATTTGCTCTTTTTGCTTGTACTTTTGTTTGTCTGTAACCGTTCTATTCGTTCTTAGTATAATTCTCTTGTACTTTGAACATTTGTCACTTTTATTAATATTATTAATAAAGAGGTCCGTATCCGTTTCAAAAACAAAAAAAAACATGCAGTAATCACTTGCCACTTTTTGGTAAGAGACAAATCTTTTCATTGAAGAGATGAAAAGAGAAACTTGATACAAAACTCGAAAAAGAGTGAGAAAGAAAAGTATATAGAGAGAGAGAAAGAAATAAATACAAAGATACCGCAAACCACAACCTCTGAAAAGCTTCAAAACCTAACAATAGTTTGGTTTAGGTTATTCCAAAACTCCAAAAGTAGCCAATTACCACATTTGACAAACAGGCATTTTTTTAATAAATATATATATATATTGCTTTAGCAAATATTATAGGAAACTATTGTTGACTCACCACCACCACCATTAGTTCTCGTTATGAGGTCAGTAATATGGCTAAACAATAGTGTTGGCCAAACAAAGCTTCGAATGCCCTCCCTTCAGTTGATTGCCCACATCCCAAAACTCAAGCGAAAATCATTTGATTCAATGGAATATTTGCCCTCCTCTTGAGACTTTGGTTTGAAAGGAATCCCACAATTGTTCATGGTCAACAAATGAACAGGGATGTCTTTTGCGATTTGACTATTTTTACTTCTACTTGGTCTTCTAATTCACAAGAAATTCGTATTTATAGCTTAGCTTGGACTTAAACTAGTTAGGAATTTTTCTTTGTAACCCGTTGATGTGCATGGATATCTCATCTCTCCCTCCTTTTGTAAATTCTTTGATAGTGGAAATGATGTGTCTTTCTTGTTAGTGTGTGTGTGTGTGTGGCTGAATGAGATCGCAGCACATACTCACTGAACTACAAATAAGAACTTCCAGTGAGAAAGGAAAATCCATCATGTTCAACCATCTTCATCCAAGACCTCACATTTATAATCCAAACTTCACTCCCTCAAACTTACATGTCCATCTCCAATATTGATTCTTAACAACTTTTCCCAATGATGATTTTTTTTCTTTCTGAAACGCCCCGTGATGATTCTTAATCGTAAAAGAATTGTCAAGATTAAACCGAAATTGATTTTTTTTATAAGAAACACTTTCATTGATTTATGGAATAATCTAAGGGATGTACAGAAGGTCTATCAAAGGGAGTACAAAAAGTGTAACCAATTAGCAACAAGAAAATCTAAGTTATGGTCTTTGAGGGTTGATAAATTTTACACACAAAAGAAAAGCAACAAAAATAGAAGATTCAAGGATGTCCTTTTTGTCTTTGTTCTGTTTTTGAAAGTGTGATCATTCCTCTCTTCCGAAAATGTTATTTACTTAATTGATGAATAAATTACCTCATTAGATAAAAATGAGACAGGCAGTTCGTATCAAATTACAGCCAGATCACATTTTATGGAGTTACCTCACCCGAGGAAGCCATGAAGGTCATCAAACATGAGATTGATCCCTTGTGACCTCCAGTATATCTGCGCACCAGCTGCAAGAAAATATAAAATTAGAAAATAAGAATGGCCTTTTGATAATGCTATCAAACTTGATCAGTAAGTAAACTTCTCAAACCTTCCAGGTTAGCATTGAAAGGACCCTGATAACACCATCTGATCCACCAAAGGCCACAAGAGGACCATCTCCTCCCGAAGATCTAGAAAGGAACTCCATGCTGCAACATGGATGGTGGCAGGGATTTAGAAAATAAAAGGAAAAAGGAAGACAAACAGTTTAGTGATCCATAACCGCTAACTGCAAACAAGCAAAAAAATTCTGATAGCAGCCTATAACACAATTAAATACATTTGTCATGTTCCAGTAGATGGAAATTGAGGGTCTTTATTAAAAATATCAACTTTGAAAAATTTGCATTGTAAAAAGGAAATGGAGATTTTCGTAAATTTTGGAAACATTTGAATAGCAAAAAGAAAGCAACTGAGAATTGGATAAAGTAAAAAGTCTACATAGCGATAGATGTGTTATTTTACCTATACAAGCATTAGTACTAATGATAAGAAGAATATTGACAAATGGAAACAACTGCTTTCATTGAGGAAAAATAAAAGAAAACAAACGCACACAAAAATGAAGCCCACGAGAACCCCACTAAAGAAAGGGACTCCAACAAAGTAAAAAGATTGCCTAAAGAGTAACAAAAAAAAGGCTTCACTAAGGACCAAGCATCACTAGTACCTCTCCGCACCTCTAAAAACTCTCTTATTTCTCTCCCTGTCCAAATTAATTCTCTTAATTCTCTTATTTCAAAACTGTATTCAAGATTGCTTTCAATCAAAACACAAATTAATTCTGCAAATACTCTATCAAGGTATCAAACAGAGTGACAAACTTACCAGAGAAGAGATTTATTGTCAAGATCCTGCTTCGGTACATCACGACCACGCATTGTCACCAAATCCAAGAATATGGCTTTATTTTCACAACAGATAACTAGAAAATGCCTCCCTTTTGTGGAAGGGGCAGGGGTACTCAAAGCTGATGTAACTTGGTTGACAGCTGAAGGAGCTTCCGCAGCTGCAGAACGGTTCCGCCAAAGTTGCCAAAAGCGTACATCATCGTCATAGAAGTTCACCTGTTTGACACTGCATTAAATAATGCATCTCATTAGACAGTTTTCAAACCAATGGAAACAAAAGAAAAACGGGAAGATGCCGGACTCACACCTTCCCCCTCGTATAGCTTCAGCCGGCTTCCCCTTTGAATCTAACAATCACGTTTAAGAGACAGAAATCAGCAGAAAATTTTCAGAGTAACATTCAGAACATAATTCAAAACGAAAAAATTAAAAAATAAATTCACAGCAGATCGAACCCAAATCTCCCTCAGCCAGCTTCTCCAACTTGACACCAACAAGACGCCTCTGATCAATTCCGCCTGCTTTGAGCTCGTAAATGACCTGCCGATGCTCCCAATTCCATACAGAGACGTGATCCGAGGCATCGGCGGTAACAAGCCATGGATGGGTCGGATGCATCTGTATCTTCACGATCTTCTCGTTCGAAGGCCGAAATGCTCTTAGCCTCAACATTTTTCTTTCCTTTCTTTAGTTCAGTTGGAGCGGATCCTGCTTCAATTCAACTGGAAACTGAATGTAGAGATAGAAATTACATGAACAATGCTTACTAAAAGCAGCACTGGACTTCAAAATTGCAGTCTGGATCTTGTGATTCTAGCCGGCGATGGAATTTATCGGATCGGTGAAGGGATTTATTGAAGTCCGGCGTTGGCTTCCGCTCGGAAGATGAGCAACCGTATGCCGTGGTGTATAGAGACGAGTCCTTTTAGAGGAGTAATGAATTTTAGGATGGTTTCTTAAAATATGTTGAACTTTTTTTTTTTCAAATTTTTCTCAGTTGTCTAAGAATCAAAATATTTACGATTATCTCTATTTACTTCATCTATGAGTTAGTTATTGTCTTTTTTACCACCACGTTAATTTATCAGGATAGTTATCTACTTCATATACTTATAATTATTTTCAAAAGTTATCGTTTAAAATAATTTTTCTTAACGATGCGGGTGAAAAATGTGATTATTGCTTTTTTAAAAAAATTATAAAAAAAAAACCTCTCATCATGGCTTAATGTTTTTATGAAGATAGATAACCAAAATTTTATATTACGAAAGTATAGATGTCTTACGTATTTGTTTTGTAATAATCTTTTTGTAGATATCTAAGAATATTTAAATTCCTGTATTTGTTTCAAAATATCTTAAATTTACATAATGATCTAAAAATGTTCTAACATTGCTTTCTGTTTCCTATTTCTTATTTCCTATTTATTGGTTATTGTATTTTAAAACAAGAAACAAGTATTTTTGTTTCTATTGCTTGAATTGAAAAAAACGAACAAACAGAAACGGAAATTTGTTTGGTAATTATTTCTTAATTCTCAAGTGTTTAGTTTTTTTATAATAGTATAATATAAAAAGGAATACACATCGTGCGTTGTATGTTGAAAAATAAATTATCAAATGCTTATATCATCTAATACAAATAAGTATTGATTTACAACTAAATACAAAAACAAAGGTGTATCTATTATTTACCCAATTTCAATGAACAATGTCATCCGTCACTCGAGTTGTTGTCTTAAATGATTTCTGTTCACATCTAACTCAATACTACTCTTCATAAATTAAAATTTGAAAATAAAAGTATTGAGATTTACTCAAATTTTTAAAATTTAAATAATATATAAATCTAAATACTACAAAATTTATAATTACGTATTAAAAAATTATAGAGATCTTTTTAAATATAGAAAAAAAAATCAAAATAATTACAACTCATATAAAAATTTTGAAAAATGGAAAAAACCCACCCAAAAAAACCCAATCCATGTGTAAAATACCAAAAATGCCCGCACAATTTTTATCCCACGTGATTCACAACGACGAGCCAACAATTATCATCCATCTATCTCACACATACAGTGATAGTGGTCTATCTCTGTCTATCTGGGATGAATAATAATAAAGATTTATCACTTTTTAATAATAAAGATTTATCACTTTTTATGTCAGTGATACTGGCCTATCTCTATCTATTTGGGATAGAAAATGATAGATCTATATCATTGTCAAAAAAAAAAAAATCAACAAAGCTCAACAGAATTAAATTAAAACAAATCAAAAATTACAACCAAACCATCAAACACACATCTATTGAAGTCTATCTCAGATAGACAGTGATAGTGATCTATCTCTATCTATC
>JBBPDJ010000008.1:12808199-12819840 GCA_037974625.1 Cucumis cinereus | reverse complement strand
CTATCTGAGATAGATAGAAAACTATCATAGCCTATTATTCACTATCATAGAAGACTAAGACAAAGAGAGATAAACATCTATCTATATCAAGTAACAAGGAATAATAATAATAAGATGATGATCATGTAGAATAAAAGTGTTAGAAATCTATCACATACACTAAATTCAAATTAATCCACCAAAATCACTTTAACTCCAATACCTAACATTTGAATTTGAGCTATTGAATATGATTAACGATGAAAAACAAAAGAATATCACTACAAAAACTGATTAAGTAAAATCTAAAACAATTATACCTAAAACAATTGTAAATACGTGAAGAAGAAAGAAGAAGAAATAATCCATCAAAAGCACTTTAATTCCAATGCATATCACTTGAATTTGAGCTATTGAATTTGATTAAAGAAGAAGAAAAAAAGGAACATCACAATTGATTAAAACCTAAAACATCCATAAAGACAGTAGCAAGAAGAAGAAGGAAAGAAGAAATAAGAATGAGAACAATACCTGAGATAAAAAGGAAGAAGAAATAGGTTTTGTCAGTCATGAAAATGCTAACAATCAAAGAAGAAATGACAATCGAACAACTCACCAAAAAACAAAGAGAAGAAAACGTCTGAGACCCACGATGAAAATAGTAATCGCTGCGCAAAAATTTGAATCAGTTGGAGGGTATTTGTGGAATTTATGAAAAATTGTAAAGTAACGTACTCTAACCTCCGTTTTTTGCTATATAATGTAAATAGTTTCATTTTTATTCTATTTATGTAAAATTCCCTTTTATTTATGAATTTGTTAATTGAAAATTGAAAAAGAGGGAGGGTAGTTATGTAATTTGCTTTTAAATCCTATAAAATCCAACCAAATCTAACTGTGAAGAAATTTTTTGGATAAAAATAAGATGTGAAATCATTTTAGATATTAAAATTATTATCTTTCGAAACAACATAATACATTTGAAATTCGTTCGAAATTGAAATCTCTCTAAATTTTGAGGTTTCAAACATAACGTTGGTGATTTTAAATATGAAAGTACCCAAGGGTAAAAAGAAATTTAAAATTCTTCCCTTGTATTTTTTTTAGATGGTATTGATAGCCTTGTAATACAAATTCTATTTAATGGTTTGTTTTCAAATTTCAGATTTATTGATACAACTTTTATTGAAAGTTTTATAATGCATAGACGGTAGGGAGATAGGGACTATGGTTTAAAATTTTAATTCCAATGAGAGTCGGATTTGGACAAAATTTTGAGATTTAGAAAGTTTTGAGAAAAAATTGAGAATACTGAGTTTTATTATTATTATTTTAATTTTATTCTTCTCCCATTTGGACAGATTTTCGATATTTCGATAATATATCGAGAAATTTCGGTATTTCAATAAAATTTCAATTTTTTGAATGGAGCTTCTAAGGCCTCCTATTTTTACTAATTCACAACCTTAATCAATTTTTAGTTTTATTTTCAACTCAAAACTTTCATTTCTAAATAAATTGAATTTGAAAAACCAAAAATTGAACCTATACTTATTTTAACCTCATTTAAAGTTTTTCATTAAATTTGTACATCATTCTACTACAAAATTGAATTGATAATTTTTTTCTTTTACTATCTAAAACTTTCTTAATTTTTATTCAATTTCACCTAAAAACATTCATAAATTTCATACTATGTTGTAATTATTATTATTATTTTTAAATTATAGAGCCAAATTTACACATACATTTATAATAGATATTTAAATATCTGAATATTGTCTTATTTTATAGAAATGATAATTAAAAATGAGCAACTATATTCTAAATAAGCTACCATCAAAGTTTTATTGAATAATTATAACAATTCTCGTGGATTTTCATATTTTTTTCCAATAGTTTTATTGAGCCTCTATATTTTTATTGATATCAATATTACGAACGTTGCTAGGGACTAACTTGCAATTGTAGAAAAATAAGGAAAACCTAAAGTAACAATTTTTATTATCACTCTCTCACGGCTCCAACGACCCTTTCTTCTTCCACTCACTTTCAGCAGCTCAGTGGCGCCGCCGGCTCTTTCCCATTCGGAGCTCCCGCTGCCGTCGTCTTCCTTCAACTCGTGCCGTTCTTGCCGCTTTCTTCACACTCCTGCCGCAGTAGCCTCCTTTCTATATGTACTTCAATATGGTGTGTCAGTGTGTGAGATACTAGTCGTTTTCAATTTTCTCCCAGAACACTCATTCAAATTTGTGTCTTATGGATGCAATAAGTGCAAACCTTGAAGCTAAACTCAAAGAGTTACTATTTAAAATCAACTCTTTCGAAATTAAGATATGCTCAGATGCTACAAAAGAGTTCATAAAGTTATTAAAAGGGGAGAATGGATGTAAGCTGCTCAATTTATATGCAAAAACTTCCCCCAAGTGTTCAGAGCTTTTAGATGCTTGGAAGCTTCAGCGGGGGAAGGCTGGAATGCCATATATATTTTCATTAGTTTCTGCTATTTTGAGTCACCCTGATGGAACTTACCGTTTTAATGACTTGGAGAGATTATCAACTAGTCGTGTTCTGGACATGTTAGCTCGATCACTTGTTGAAGAATGCCTGGGAGACATAAATAGTGAATTAGGCTCCCAAGATATAAAGCGCCAAAATGCAGCTTTATTGTTGATGTCTTCTATTGTTCGACGTGGTTCACGTTTGGCTTCTCAAGTTGCAAAGAATTTTGATTTTAAACTTCGTGCATTTTCCAAGTTGACTGAATTTAGACAAAGGCCAAGTCAGAAAGGATCAAAGCATTCGTCAAGAAAGTTGTTTGTTGGGTTTGCTATGTCATTTTTGGAGGTGGGGAAGCCTGAATTGTTGAGGTGGGTCTTGCAGCAAAGGGAAGTGTATGCTGGTGTGCTTCGTGGGCTTGCAAATGATGATGAAGAGACTATTGCTTATGTTTTATCAACATTGAGGGACAAGGTCCTTGTTGATGAGTCATTGGTACCTCCAGGTCTTCGAAGTGTGCTCTTTGGAAGTGTTACTTTGGAACAATTGGCCACCATATGTGAAAGAGAGAATGGCGGTCTTGCTGCGGAGACGGCATACCAGGTTTTAACTATGGTTTGTACTGATCCTTGCAATGGGTTGATGCCAAGTCTGAAAAGATGCTCAAATCCTTTAAAAGGTAATCCTAAACGTCTAATTGATCTCATGAAGAAGTTGAAAGCAACGGGAGTTATTTATCATAGAGACTTGCTTTTGGCAATTATTAGGGGGCAGCCAGCTTTCTGTTCAACATACTTGGAGGAATTTCCTTACAACCTTGAAGACTTTTTATCGCCTAATTGGTCAGGTTTCTTTTGGCTACCATGTGATTTGTGATCTTGTTTTTAGTTTTTACTTCATACTATATCTTGTATATCTAATGGTGACTGTTCCAATTGCAGGTTTTCTGTTGTTTCTTTGATAGTTAAGTTGGTTTCTTCTGTGAGCAGTGGCTTGTCTATTGAATCTATTGTTTCACAATCAGATGACACTACTTATTTAAAAAGCATTTTGAGGTGCCTCTCTTCTCGACCATTTAATCGATCAGTAATCAACAAAGGATTGCTTCACTCGAATATTCTTGTAAAGCATGGAACTCTACGACTTCTAATTGAAGCATCGAAGTTGGTGGATTCTTTGTTTGTTGTTTTAAACAAAGCATCATCCATCAATACGGAAAAGATGTCGTATTGGTTGTCTCTCAAGCAGGAATTGGAGAATGAAGTTCAAATTTTGCTCCCTGATCCACAAGTGCTACTTACTCTCCTTTCTTCATTGGCTAGCCAATCTAGAGTTCAAGGAGTTAATTTGAAAAGGACCGTTGGTCTGGAACGTAGCTTCCATGGAGTTAAAAAACTAAAAACAACTTCACCAGATCGTGATACTGATATCGTTGTTATTGGTGTTGTGTCAAGTCCAGATATCGATGAAAAAATGGGGGATATTTGTATGTTAGAGACATCCGAACAGGAAAGGGAACTCATGGTTTCTGTAGCCGAACTATGGGATTTGGATCCATTGTCTACTCTGGTTGAAGTGAAGGATGCAGAGATGTACTTCGTTTCAAAGCTATTGAATGGTCTTACAATCTATCACGTAAGTCTAATTTAAGAGAATATTGTGACTTAATACTAAATTGTTTTAAGCATTTTGTGAAATTAGAAAATAAGTAATATAATGGTAGCGTTAAGTTACTTCTTTGGCGGGGCTTTGTAATGAAAAGGTTATCCTAACATTTTTGGAATTAATTTTGAATTTCTTATTGTCATTTATTCAGTTTAATTGTTGAACTTGGATCATGTATGAAAACGGTAATCTTTATGTTTTGAATCAAAGTTCACTTTGTAGATGGTCAACTATAGTTATAACTCAAACAATTGATAAGCGCTTTTGTATTCAGACACTTATAAAGAGGATCATGCTTCGATTTTTGGGCATAGTTGATAGTTGATATACCATTTATGTATAATAGACAATGTTATCATTGAGCTGATGGCCATCGATATGAATATGCATACTATGCAATGTCTTATATTCAGAAATCAAACGTTTAGAAAGAGGATAATGCTTCCATTTCAGGGATAATTGAATACTAGTTGTTTATAATATGCAATGCTATTACTCATTATTGGAACTCTTGAATGGCATTGCTTGAGCTTGTAATCTCTCATGATTTTTATTTGAAACTTATTTTTTTTGCAGCGAAGATTGCCACATACATTGGATGGATCATTTGAATTTTTCATCAATCTTCTTGGAAATCCTTTATTGTTGCCTACTATTCTGCAACATTCTTTGTTATCATTGCTGATTGAATATATTCCATCATCATCAGTGAGTTCAACACACTTTAGAACCCCACCAGGGATGTACAAGCACTTGCAACCATTTATTACCTTGTTCATACGTTCACCGGACAAAGACATAAAGAATAAGGCATATTATCTGGCCCAAGCTTCTATTCTAAGTACTGGTGCACTTGACCAAAATGTTTATGAAGTTGGATCATGGTTCTTATTTTTATTGAACTGCGATCGAGGAACGTCATTTATGGAACTCGGGAAAGAGAGTTCAGAGAATTTAATTTATACAGTAATTTCATTCTTATGTGATGCCATTTCCACAGTGGGAAATAACTTATTCAAATATTGGGGTATCGTGAAGAGTTACGCCAACCAGTTAAAAGGTGACAAAGGTAATTTGTAAGTCGTATACGCAAAGTTTGTTCCCCTATCTTAGCTGCTTTATTTTACTTAATCATGTATTTACTGGATTAACTTGATAAACCAATTGTTGAGGCTCTTGACTTTATGTGTTGAAAAGATGATGTTAATGTTACCATTTTTTTCCAGTTTTCTTACAATTTCACATGGTCTTTATACATTTAACCAAAAATATTTGGAACTCAATTTGTTCTGCTGATTTTGTTTCTCAGTTTTAGTCTTTAATTCCAGATAAATGTACATACTCTTGTATATATTTTGTATCCATTGTGCACCAAATGAATGAAGCATACTCTTTCCATCTGTCATTTTGTTGTTCTTTTTGCAGATGTCTCACCTAATTTCAGCCCAATCGTCATATGTGTTCTGCAGAAGTGTCTAAGGTTGCTCAGCTCTGACTCTGTTTCCTTCACCGGACTTGAAAAAGCTGCTATATCTAATTTTGTGAGCAGTACGCTAAAGTATCTCCTGCAGACTCAGGTGCACATTACTTTATGAGGGTTTCTAGTAGTGAGGTTGTTTAAAAGCTGACATCAAGTTATGTATTTATTTCTGATAGGTTGATGCTCAATTACTGGCCTCAGCGATTGAATCTATCTTGTCTAAGAGATTTGACGACCATGGTCCTTTAGATGTGGAATCTGGAAGTTCAAACTGTGAGTGGAGTCCATTGAAAAATCTATTACTCTTCTCCCGCAGAATGTCTACTATGCATAGTGAAGATGTTTTTGCTGATCATTGTCATTCAATGAACGACGAAGAAAAAAATTGTCACATGGAGTTTGATAAAATTGAAGCATCCTCCCCTGGGTTTTCTACCTTATTGAAGAAAGCTCCATTTCATGTATTATTTCCTGCAATTATGTGCACTCGTCATTCCAATTCTCTTGTACTTCCGAAGATACAAGATTTCCTTCTGCTAAAACTAAGTGAGTTGACATCTGATCACCTTCTATTACCTTATTTACGGCTTGTCCTATTTTGGACATATGAAATACGGATCTCTTATAGATTTAAGCCTTTAGTTGAACTTGAGAAGCTTTCCCAAATTTGCATTGTACTTCTTCAGAACATCTTAGCTAAGTTGCTAGCTACAAGAACTCAATCTGGCGCTGGTGGAGATTACAAGAACTCTCTGTTAAGGCTAGAGGTTCAAGATGTAGCAGAAACCATCTTCTCTCATCCTGCTGTAATATCATCCTTGTCCTGCTCCCTAAACTGTCCTGGGAACTTGATGTTTGATGCTGTTGATTTAAATTTGAAATCTTTGGTTCAGTTGTCTCGGAAGAGTGTTAATATATTAGATCATCACATTGTCAACTTATTGACCACTTCTTGTGAGTATCTCATAACCTCATGTGATGACCAAGATTCAACATTCAGAGAGGTAGTGGAGACTTTTAATGTTCTCATACAAAGGCTATTATCTGAGTTCAGGGACCGATTCAATATCTTTACTGAGACAATGGACCCGATACCGCTTCTCCCCCTGTTTTTTACTTTACATGCTTTAAATCATTTCATATCTCCTTTTGATCTTCTTGAATTAGTGATTTGGATATTCAAGGGAGTAAATATCAATGGCTTGGTGGTACAGAAATCTGAAACGACCCAGATTCATGGTCTATCATTTGGATTTGGTATTGCTGTCATTGCTTTTAAAGATGTCACAGGCTATTTGCAGTTACCATTATCTAAAAGATTACCGTACAAATTACTCAGGAAAATGGACGAGAAGGATGTATGTAACATCATTGATGAAATTTACACTAAAACAAATGTATTTGCATTACATTACAAGTCAGAGTTTGCAGATGCATGCTTGCTTGAAGTGGTCAAGGCTATTTGTGCTAAGAAATCCATGCTATGTGAATATTTTGATCAAATACATTTAGCAACGTTCAGATTTATAATGAACATGCCTAGTGAGTTGATTTCTTATTGCTTCGATAGGACCAATAAGGAAAAAGCTAAACTGTTGTTTATTCTTACTGAGGCTAGCTCCTTGCATTTGTCAATCTTTGGGCACTTCATTGTGGATATCATGGACAAGCATTCTTGTCTTGTTGACAATGAGATGGAAGACAAAATTTTGATGCTCCTGCCCACTTCTTTGACATACTTGAATTCAGTTGTTGCGAAGTTTGGAAAGAAATGCTGGTCTAATTTCAAAGTCATATCTTCAGTATATGCAAGAATTCTTTTTCGTAAATGGAAGATCTTTGTGACTAGTAGTACTTTCGACGAAGAATTTGGTGATTTAGTTCCATCATCTACTCAAGATTTTCTTGATCTTGTTAATAACAGTCTTCTTGGAAAAGCAGTGGGTATGCTAAGGCACTACTTTGCACTTAATGGAGATCTGGTGACAATGAAGATGCGATTGAAAGTTTTTAATTACATTTTCCCAGCTTCTTGTTCAACTGATGAAGTTTTAGGATTTGAGGTTGATGAACTTGACTCTTATTCACAAAACCAGGTATTCAATTTTCTCAGCAAGGTTGTTTCGAAGATATCATTTTGTAGGGTGTTGTTATTTCCAGAAGGCTGCAGCATTCAATCTTTGCCAAGAGAAGACGAGTCAACAGAACATTCTTCAGCAAGAAGGTCAAAAAATGAAGAATCCTCAAGATTGCAGTACTTGAATACTTTGGTGGGCATCTGGCAGTGGATAGTGAAAAGATTTGCTTTTATCTCTGATATTTATGAAAAAGAAATGGACAACTCAAGGTTATTCAGATACTTGGAGCTTTACTTACTGAACAATATTCTTGAACTAAGCACAGAAATGCATGGTGCGCTTGTCAAACTACCATCCATTCCCTTTCTAGAGCAATTGATGAGATTTTCCCTCTTGTATAGGTTTGAGGATCCAACAACATTAAACATTCTTTACAGCATTCTAGATTTGTTATCTGATGGAAAGTTCGCAGTAGATGCATATTTGCAGCTGCTTCTTGCACACTCCCAGTTTGCTCCCACTATCCATTCAACTCCAAAACCTTCTCATTCCATTGAAACTTTTTTGAGGCCAATGTCCAGCATACTAAGATCACTTGTTATACCATCAAGTGGTCAATGGGAAACAAATTTCAAGCAAGATTCAAAAGCCACTTGGACAGACTTGAAACGGTTGGTAATTGTTAAGTTGGTCCACATACTTGTGCTGATGAAGGTACGGCATGGTGGCTATGGAAAAGACGATACCATAAATTTCAGAGAACTGCATGCTCTGCTTCTGTCTTCTTATGGTGCCACTGTCAGTGAAACTGACTCTACTATCTTGGTGACATTAAATGACATTGAAACTATAGTTGGATCAGATGCAAAAAATCAAGTCCAAATGGATTTCTTATGGGGAAATGCTGTGTTGGGAGTTTCAAAAGAACGGCTTCTAGAGCAGGAACCTTCCTCAAATATCAGCAATGATGCTGAAGCTGTTAAAGAACGTCATAGAAATCAAATTAGAGAAAATCTTCCTGTTGATCCCAGAATATGTGTGTCCACAGTGCTATGGTTTCCTTATGATAGAACTGAAATGGATGAAGAATCATTGTTGAAGAAGTATCGAGTAAAGGATCTAGATGATCTCTTTAAGGTTAGCAATAATTTTAGTATCATGTATTGCCACAAATCAAAAGACTTCTTTTTACAATTTGTTTATACCTTTCTGTTCCAAATGAATACTCCAATGCACCGATGCAGGGACATTATCATGGTACCGAACCTGAACAATATGATCCAATTTATGTCTTGCGGTTTTCAATTCATGCTCTGTCAATGGGATACATCGAAGCTTTGGAATTTGCTACTTTGGGTTTGCTTGCAGTTGCATTTGTTAGTTTGTCTTCAGCTAATGACAAATTAAGAAAATTAGGCTACGGAACTCTTGGGGCATTAAAAAACACGGTGGAGGTAATCCTAATATTCTTTTTAAATATAGTTTCTGGTTGATTTAGCATGCTAGCCATGCCTGTAAAGAATGCTGTAAAGAATGTTTAGTGTTTTGATGACACTACTGTCTTGATGCCTGAAATCAGTTGCAGTGCATTTCTTCTAAAACATGTGTTTATCACTTTTAAAAGAATTCAATAATGGAATGCCTATTAGAACTCAGATAAAAAAGTGAGGAAATATGCAAAAGAAATGAAGCCATATTTAGGTGCATAAAAGTAGAGTTTAATTTAGCTGGAATTAGGTGTATGTGGTTTGTAGTTCTATGGCTCTTGTAATTGTTTCCTTGCTTTAGAAATGCTCTCACTTTGGAATTTTGTTATACGGTATATTTTTTTGTTGATGAAATACCTATGTGCAACAGCTTGTGATTGAGTGCTTCACATTGCTCAAAGGGTGTTGAGACACTAGATACACTTGTTAGGTTTATAGTTGGTTGTTAATACGTGTTTTTTGGCTAAAGAAACAAACTTCCCTGAACTGAAAGGAAGGTGGAAAGGATGATTTCTAAGTCGTCCCAGCCCAAGTCAAAATAGAATTTTGCACCACTGGATTTCACTTTTTTTTCCCCTTCAAAGTTTTTGGGTTTTTCCTCTAACTCTTTTACAGCCAAGACAAAACCTTTTCTTTGCAGAATTGTAAGAGAAGAAAGGGTACCACAAGACTTCGGCTTCTCTTAACATACGTGCAAAACGGCATTGAAGAGCCATGGCAGAGAATTCCTTCCATCATTGCTCTTTTTGCTGCAGAGGCATCCTTTATTTTATTGGAACCATCCCATCATCATTATGCAGCAATAAGTAAATTTTTGGTGCGATCTACCAGGATGAATAGTAAGGTAATATTTTTGTGATTGATGCATGTCTTGCGTTCTTTTAACACAGCAGTTATACGTGTTTTAAAATAAGAAATCAGCGAGAATATGCATGATGGAATGAGCGAGAGGCAAAAAAAAAAAAAACATTTTTTTGGTTGAGCTCACGATTTCAAAATTTTTGCTGTTGCAGTTAGATTTTCTTTGAAAATTCCAAATTTCTAGCATACATTGGACTTTATAATTCATGTCTGAAGCCGCCCAATTTTCTTTATCCTATTGGCAATTGCAGTCCATTCCTCTGTTTAAGAATTTTCTCTGGAGCAGCTCCGTAAACTTCAAATCTGAAAGGCTATGGATGTTGCGTCTAGTCTATGTGGGGATTAATGTTGATGATGATGCCCGTTTATATATCAAGAACTCAATTCATGAGGATCTTCAGAGTTTTTATGTTTCCTCTCTTTCAGATAATGAGTCTAAGGAGCTTATCCTTCAGGTAAAATCAAGTTCATGGCATCATTCATGTTCTTATTTTTAATTTTTAATAACCTTTTCTCTTGCTCGTTATGTGGTGTGTTCTGTGTATTTTTCATTACGGGGTGTGCCAAATAATCAACTTGAATCAATAGATTCTTGTCATTTTGTCCCGAATCCCGTTGAACTTATGTTCAGTGGTGTAACTCTCATTTGCATCTTTATGATTAGGAGCTTGTTATTTCATTTAAATATTTATCCAATTGCATCCGCTATGGATAAGTAATCTTCAGAATATTTGCTTGTTCAGAGGGTAAAATAGAAAAAAACAAAGGAGTTCCTTGGTTGTTTTTTGTTTCTTTTTCTCTTTTTCTCTTTTTTTTAGTTAGTATTATTTTATTTTTATATATAGATTGATCTTTAGAAACTATTTCCTATCACTTAAATTCAAAAGTTATTTCGTGGTGTTTGAAGTTTTCTTATAAAGAGCCAATTTGCTCCCCAATGGTAATTAATGATTATTTAGACATATTTCTTGATCTTGTATTTTTACCTCTGTATGTTGATTTAATAAATTAGTTATCCTAAAAAGTAATTAATGATTATTTATAAACAATGAATAAAGGAATAATTAAAAGAACAGTAACGTAGGAAACAAATAAAAGCAGCAAAACAAAGATCGTGATTTTTCTGAAATCCATTTATAGTGGCAAAATAGATAGAAAAATCTTGTGGAGTGTCTTGTGGGATGGCAAATATGGATAATGATTTTCACCTCCTAAATTGTAAAATGTATTCTCTCTCTACCAAAGTAGGTGTCTCTGTAGGTATCATAAAAATTATAAATAGTGCATTGGAGTCCAGATTCCTCCTCGAAAACAAGGTTTTGTGGTACAGTGGTAAGAGGAGCAAATAGGGGGTTTGTGAAGAGAAGGTTGATTCTTGGATAGCAGTTGACAGGGAAAACTGAGGTTGCTCTTGTAAGTCTATGCTAAATCTCTTTTTTTTTTTTTTGATAAGAAACAGTATCAATGGTATTTATATAAGAAATCCAAAGATAATAACTTAAGGCAAGGGCCAATATAGCCCTTCCAAAGAGACAACTAAACCAACAAAGCTTTCCAATTGTTAAAAATCATGGAAAGACTATAATTGCCAA
>JBBPDJ010000008.1:12796764-12808099 GCA_037974625.1 Cucumis cinereus | reverse complement strand
TCTTTGGACATTTGAATTTCCAAATCACCCGAATGAAAGGATGAGAGATGCTACTGCCGAATTGGGGGATTTTTTTTGACATTCATATAGAAAGCTGATTTGGAAGAAAACTTCCCAGATTTGTCCGGATTTCAGGAAATACCATCTTCCTCTTGCGAAGGAGTCCAACTCATCAGAATTTCAAAAATAGCAGCTGCATTTTCTATGCTAAATCTCAAAAACGCAATAACTGGGACAATGTTTTCTTTGTGGCTGTGGTATAAGATATCGCTTCTCAGTTCACATGCGCACACACACATATTGAAAGGAAACAAACATTTTACAGACTAACGCTAAAATATACAAGAACCACAAAGGGGAAACAAGAATCATAAAATAACTATACAATTTGCCACTGTTTAATGTGACTATCCCATGGCTTGCAACATTGACAATAATAAATTTTAGACAAGGAAGGATATTTGATATGAACTAAGAAACTCTGGGACTTTAAGCCAAGAAGGCTAAATGACAATGAAGTGGAGACTGGATTTTGGTTGATGAAAAAAAAGAGATGTTTCTTCTGAGTCTTATGCAATATACATGACTTGAGAATTTGGAAGCCCAGTAATAAACTTTTCAGTATCAATTTCCTCCTCAATTGCCGAAATGTATAATCACGTTTTTTTTCATTTGCAAATCCCTCCACCCAACTTTAAAAGAACAATGACTTGAGAATTTGGAAGCCCAGTAATAAACTTTTCAGTAACAATTTCCTCCTCAATTGCCGAAATGTATAATCACGTTTTTTATCATTTATAAATCCCTCCACCCAACTTTAAAAGAGCTTATCAGAAGCAGAACTGGACCTCGCTAGTTTGCTCTTTGCCACAAGAACAATGAGACGATTGTGCGCCTCTTCGTCACTTCTGAAAATGCTCATGCTTTTTGGTCAAAGATTTTGGGAGATTTCAATTATCACATGGTCTTCCCCAATGATCTTCTTATCCTTATATAGGCGCTCCTCATTGGTCACCCATTTAGGAAGGAAGAAGAGGGCATATGGACTTAATTTGTTAAAGCCTTCTTTTGGCACATTTGGCTTGAACGGACCTGGAGAATCTTCTTCAAAGACAAAGTTATGGAATTCTCTTTCTTTTGATCACCCAACTTATATTCCTTTTTATTGGTGGAATGTAAACTTATGCCGTTCTTTTGTGATCACAGTCTTGCTTCTCTTATATCTTTGTGGAATTATCTTTTGTAATCTACATGACATTCCTTGCCTTTTTTTCCCCGTTTTTCATTAAAAAAAAGTTTGCATGGCAACTGGAAAGGACATATACTGTGAAAAGGTTAAGTTTTCCTATTGTTGCTCTTTCACAATGCATTGGCATGACACTCTCAGCTAGTTGGACAGTGTAAGGAGGAAATAGTGGATTCATATATTGCAGTTCTTTTACCCTTTTTTATTGTGGATGAGAAACATTCAATCATAATTTCATTGTTAGTATGAAATTAAAAGAGGGCAATAAATACCGTGAGAGGTTATATAATGCTATTCCACTATGATATAAGGGGTGTAAGATTGTAATCACAAGTGAATTTACTTAACGATATTGATGGATACAATAGGTGAAAAAAGTTGAATGAATTCAGTTTCACTATCTTCAACGATACAATGATTCTGTTTATTCTAGATGAGCCAAAAGTAGACTTTGATGATGAAGGCCCACAAGATCGCTTTCTCATTCTTGAATTATATTCAAGAGGATGAAAGATAAGTCTAGACTCTTTACTATTTTGGGATGTAATTCGTTGCTTAGATAAGTCTAGAAGAGCTTTTATTCAACTTATATTAACATCTTTTCAAGAACAAGCAAAAGATCCTTTGGTTGAATGCAGATCTATTCTTTGGATAAATGTTATTAGCTCTGTACTATTTTGGCATAGCTTTATTTGAAAGAACTCTTTATTTTTTTAAAACGGAAACGAGCCTCTTTATTAATATTAATAAAAGGGACTAATGCTCAAAGTACAAGAGAAATATACCAAGAGCAGAAAGGACTAAAAGAACAAATTCAACATAAACTGAGACAAGAGAGAACATGATAAAAATGCGAGTTGGACAAGGCTCTCTAGAACTCGAGCAAAACAAGAAGAACTAAATACAAAGCAAAATGAAAAATCATGAGCTCCAAATAAGCTGAAATCTTGATCACAAATTGGTTAAAAAACGAATGGAAAGGACCCCAGGAAAAGGCAACCAGCCGTGCTGCTTCAACCTTGATTTAAAAGTACAATACTGTGCCTGCTAAGATTGACTGCTAAGATTGCATACAATCCTGTGCCAGCCGTGCTGCCCTTTATCCTTCTATTTGTTGCTTATATTTGAAAGATGAGGAAACTATAGATCATATCTTTTTACATTGTGAGTTTGCTAGGAAAGGTTGGTCCTTATTTAATACCTTTTGTGTGGATTTCTGTGTGCATGCTAAGATTGACTGTGGGCTTCTAGAAGGTATGAACTTCAAGCTTTCGGTACTAAGGGTAATATTATTTGGGGATGTGCCCTCCATTCCCTTCTTTGGGGTATTTGGAAGGACAGAAACAATAGAATTTTTTAGGATAAAGTTAATTCTTTTGATTGTTTTTGGACTGTGATTCAACACACAACTTCTTGGTGGTGTACAAATTGTATTTCAGATTTTTGTAATTATAGCCTATCCATGATTTTTAACAACCGGAAGGATTTTAGTTCTTTGTGGGGAGGGCCACCTTGGCCCTTGTCCGTAGGTTGTTTTCTTCTAGCCCTCTTGGGTTCTTTCAATATACAATTGTCTCTTATCCCAAAAAAAAAAAAAATACAATCCTGTGCCCTAAAAGACTTGTTGAAAATTTTCATCTCACCAATAAAACTGCACGTGTACTACTGAAAAAGCCAATCAAAGCTCTAGCAGTACACATCGGCATTCAAAAGAAAAAACAGACATTTTAAATTTTTCCCAAGGGTGTATAGTAAAGGAACCACATCTTTTCGCAATGCTTGGACTGTCTCTGACCAATCCAGACCTCTTGGAAGTCAGCAACACAGATCTAATTTGTTTTGGCAACTAAGAAAATAGGTCATTAACATCTTCTCCAAAAAATCAATTCATTCTATCTCCCTTCAAAATCCATGGTTCATCTTGTGATTTTATGCGAGGTGTGCCCATTTCTTCTCTCAAGACTCCAAAGACAGAGGAGACAGATTCAGAGGATGATGTATCATTAATCAGTGTTAGTAGTGAAGAGCTTTCCCCAGAAATTAATTCCCCAATACCAGATTTACCAATTTCAGAGGAGGCCGGTGACATTGATTCAATTGGTATTGAGCTTGCCAATTTATTTCTCTCCCCAGATAAAAAGAAAGACATCACAAAATCAGAGAATGACATTCCTCTTCATCTGAGATCTTTTATTAAGACCAGTGGTATAATTTTGATATAATGTGCAGAAAGGCTTAATTAATCCCCAGTGTAAGCAGACAAGATATTATAGACTCTCTAGCCTAAGATGATTTTGTTGAGGAGGATTCACGGTTTACTTTGCAAATGGTTTTCATACCATTCTTCTGAATGGTAAAAATGTTCAAGCAGAATTGTCAACATAATTCCTGCCACATTCTCTGCTGTGATTGAAAAATATGTGCTATCAGAGGCAATCAGCTATTCTCGGGGCATTGAAGATTAACAAATCCATTGAAGATTATAAACTCATAGAAATCCCTTCAATGAATGGAAATTTTCTTGGTCAAGAGAAGGAAATTCAGTATCGCGGTCACTGCTCGACAGATTCTTAGTCTCCTTCGATTGGGACGAGGTTTTTTGCTAATTCAAGGGCTTCTCGACAAGTAAGGCTACATTCTGATCATGTTCCAATACTACTTAAAGTAGGGGCATTTGAGTGGGGACCATTTCCTTTCAGATTTAGTAGCAGCTGGTTACTAAATAAACGTTGCTGCCAAATAATTGAAAATTCGCTATCTACTGCCTCCCCTCAAGGATGGATGGGTTTTATTCTTTCTAATAAGCTCAAGGCCTTCAAAGTTCAAATTAAAGGATGGCATAAGCAATTTACTAAATCTCAGAAAAATCAGGAAGCCTCTTTGAGAAATGACATTTGCAATGTCGAAAGCAAAATTGATCATCCGGTTGACCCTCGAATGGATTATGGTCTCTTATTATCAAAGAAAGCTGAACTGCTGGAATTATATAGTAAAAAGGAAAGGGATTTAATTCAGAAATGTAAGCTGAATTGTTTGGAACCTGGCGATGAAATCGCTTCTTGGCAGCAAAAAAGAAGGATCTAAATTCTGGAATTTATCAATGATAGCGGAATTCCTACATCCTCTCATGCTGAAATAGAGCTCCTTATTCTTGAATATATAGTCTTTTATATAAGAAAGATGATCAAGTTGGTGCCTTTCCATTCGGTTAGGACTGATGAGAAGCTGTTAAAGCTTTGCTGTCAGAATTATGGTTTGCTGAGCGCTCCCTCCTGGTGCTCCCTCAACAAAAAGTTCAAAGATTTCATTGCAAGACATCATTCTTAACGGGCAGGCCAACGATCTTCCTCCCTGAAGTATCTCCATTGACTAGCCATATGCATACCTTTGTATTATGAATTTCTGGGCTGGTTTTGTTCTGTATTAGTGTAATTCTGGTTTGTTTTTATTTATATTGTTACTTGTACCTTTAATTTAGGCATGCTTGGAAGCTTGGGTAATTTTTGTAAGTTGGATTTTACTTTGTATCACTCAACTTTTGTTTGGAGATGATGATGGCGCTAAGGGGGTGTCAACCTTGTTGAGATGTCTGGGTGCGCCCTCTGAACCTATTTCTCTATTTAGCTCATAGTATAATCCTTTTGTACTTGAGTTAATTATTAATAAAATATTCTGGTTTCTGTTTCAAAAAAAGCTCTAATTCGTCGAACAGAATTCTGAAAGGAAGAAAGAAATACAAAGGAAAAAGGCCAAACATGAAACCTCTCATTTTACAAAAACCATTATCTTGCTTCAACAACCTTCCATTATGCCCTGAGAATCACCAATTCTCATATATTTTTTAAAATTAAATGTCTGAAGAACCATTCAGTGCTCAAGCCTAAAGTATCCCACATTCTTCAGCAAAGGACTTCAAATGAGCTGGAATACCATATTGATGAGCTTGTGAGGGAATTCCAGAGGCATGCTTCTCAAAATTAAATCTTCTTTAGTTTGAAACAGAAATTTAGATCAGTTTCTAGAGGGTCCTTCAACGTTTGATCTTTCTTCTCATCCGATCTTATCAAATGATAATCTTTCTCACTTCTCACAGTAAATGAAGAATCAAAATTTGATACAAGCTTCTTTTCTGATGAGGGGACCAGAGTTTGGCTAGGAGAACCTCTCAAGAACTTTACCTTTGAATTAGGTAAAGAAAAAACAGAATATTTAAATTGTGGATGGATTGTGCTTTGAGGAACTGACCTCTTTGAATTCACCAAGCATCCATAATACCATTCCTGCCCACCTCCTTCCCATTGTGACTAAATTAAATCTAACCTTTGCTTAATTCCGCTAAGCCATTGTTTATTTCGTTTTTTGGAGAGATAAGATTAACTCTGCTCTCTTCTACATACATCCTCAAGCTACAAGATTCTGGATATCAACCTAATTTGGAGATCCTTCTTCTCTCGCATTAATCTTCTTTGCTCTTTTTTGTAACGTTTTTTTACTTTCTTTCATTTTCTGTCTTCCTATTAGTGTGGTTTCTATTTTGTTTCTACTGTTTTTGCAGCTACAGTGGGTTGGATTCATATTTTTGTCCTTCTGTAATTTTTTGTCTCTTCATTTTTATTTTTTCTTCTCATTGGCTAAACTTATAAAGCCTCATTACCTCTTTTGCTTAGACATATGTTTAAGTTACAAGCTCTTAGTACTAATACACTTTGTACCTAGAGCATTAGTCTCTTTTTTATATACCTTATATGAATAAAGAGACTGGTTTCCTTTTAAAAAAAAAGGAACTGACCTCTTTGAAAGAGAAAAAGGCTTGAAGTTGGGCACATTTTGTCTCTAAAAGGTCAGGATTTTGATATGAAATCAACTTTGCCTTTGTAAATCTCTTTTTAGCGACCTCTTTCAACCTCTTTCTTCTAACAAAGTGTTTTGGGAATGGTTTAAAGAGGTTCGGAAAAGTCTTTGATTTTGAAGGAGAGAAGAAGAGAAGAATCATTCTCCCTGATCTGGGCGAAGAAGAGAAGGAAAAAGAAGAAAACGAATCGACTGATGGTTTGGAACTTGGAACTTTACTAGAGGGAATTTCAGAGGGCAATGAAACTGCATTGAAGATGGGAGCTAAAGACTTTGAAGAGGCAAGAGAAGGTGACCTGTGTATGGATGGATTTGTAACGACAAAAGAATCATTCTCCCGTCGAAAAGTCTTCGCACCTGGATCGAAACAAATGGCCTGAGAAGGAAATAATTCATTGCTGCAACTTCCTTTATTTCCTTCTCAGGCCATTTGTTTCCTGGAGAAGCTGAATCGGATGACCTTTGCACTTTAGAATTTAATTCAGTGCTGCAATTTTTTAAAGAAGGCGGGGAACCCAATCGACTCTTGGATGGCTGAGCAGAAAATGAACGGTCAAGGACTTCTGGCTTCTCTCTTAGCAAAGTCTCAATGATCCAGTTCGTAGGAACCAAGGATTGACTAGATGAATCGAGGACTGATCCGGCCGACAACTTCTGAGTGTTCTTCGGTTGATTCTAAAGCTTCAACTTGCTGAAATTTATCGATTTGACAAATGGGCTTCTGGAAAATTGTGGGTGCAACTTTTCTGGCAGAAGGAATTCAAACATAACATTTAATGGATCACTTTCAACCTTTTCATCCTTCAAAACTTGATTTAGTCTAACAACATCAACTGGGTTTGAAAAATGATCAACAAATAAATCCCTGACTTTACTTGGTGGAGTGACTGATGAGATATCACCAAAATGTAAGAAAATGTTCCCCTCTTCTCGTCATTGATTTCTATTGTTGCTGGAATGAACCCACAAAAGTTTTCTTTGACTTGAATATTGGCTTATGATACATTTAAAAGTTTGAAGTTTCCATGGAGATGTCTACCAAGCCCCCAAAATAAGCCCCAATAACTTCAAATGTTTGATTATTTTAGTAGTTTAGAGGGAGGTTTTTAACCGAAATCCATCCACCATATCCCTTTGCATATAGAGGCCTGCTACGTGCTAGCATATCCCACTTTTCGAGTTTTAGATGAAAGGTGCCAAATTCCTGCCATTTCCCATGTTGTTCCACAAGTTCTTCTAATGATCCTTGATCTATATCAATTAGAGCATTCTCAGCAAACAACGGGTTGATAATAACTTTCAATTGAAAGTATGTTTGCACGTTTCTTTAATCTCTACCCAACTATTGAACTTAAAAAGACGAGTGACAACTCATAAATTATTAAAATCTGTTTTGGCGACCTTGGGATTCTTGATAATCCACTGATGATGAATGCTTTGTTTTTGCGGATCCAAAATAGAGGATTCCTTTTTTGGCTTGACTTTATCTTCCTCCTGTTCGAGGCCAAAAATTGCATCTTAATACCCAACCTTTCTGTGATCTGAATCATGAGACCTTTGTTATGCCATTGCCTATTCTTTCTTTCTTGTAGAAATATTGATTTTCAGTATCCTGACAGAGTTCCCGATGGTCTCTTTAAACCAGTGGAGTTGAGAGCTTGATAGTGACAAGATTTTATTCACCTCCGTATCTTCAACTTGGAATAAATCATGCTCATGCGATATGCAGTAGGGAGAGCGAAGACCCTGCAACTTTCTACTTCCATTCCTTTCTTTCTCGCTAGAGAAACAGATAATTGAAAATGTCGGAGGGGAAAAGGCTGGGGAGAAAGGGGAAAGGAGAGAGAAGAGAGAACTTACCTTATTATTATTAATTTAATTTTATTTTATTAAAAGAAACAAGAGCTTTTGAAAGAACTCGTTATTCAACCTACATTAACATCCTCTCAATGAAAGTTGTTCTTATTGAAAAAATCATTGTGGGGACGAGGGATCAAATCCCACGCCTCTAAGATGGTGGGTCATGGCAATTACCGCTGAGCTAAGCTCACTTCGGCATTAACATCCTTAAAAAACAACCCATATGTTAGAATCTGGGGGGAGGATTCTGTTCTTGGTAGGCTCGTCCTGCTGGGTTGGTCACATGGCGGTCTCACATATTATTTTCTTGTTTCACAAGTAGTTTTCCCTAATATCTGCTTTTCAACTTTCTATTACCATTGGGCTTTTATGAAAGAGTTTTTATTGTCTTCTGCTTTATTTACATTTTAGGTAATGAAGAAGTCTGTTAAGTTGCCTAGGATGGCATTTTATTTGGTGGAAAATGGCCTATTATCATGGTTATGCTCTATCATTTCAACCTCTAGCAGGAGACTTACTGAAGATCAGAAATCCATTTTTTCAAAGCAGCTGACTTTGGTATTAGAGGTAACGATTATTTTTCATTCATGGTTAATAGCTTAACTACACTCTCGTTTAATTATTTTCATTACTTTACCACGTGGGGTGTGCACTTGTCTGTGATTATGGATTTTATACCTGAAACTGAATTCATGCTCTCCATTAAAACTCAAAGACTCGAGGACCATCTTTTCCCTCAATCAAACAAATAAGTTTAAATCAATAACTCCTTTTCTCATCAATGTTTCTGGATTCAGGTTGTCAATAATGTTACTTCATTCAGAAACATCTGTGAGTGGTTGCAAAAAGATGCCCTCGAGCAGCTAATGGAATTTTCATCTAATATTTTCAAAATCCTGGTTGGTGGTGAGCAATTGCTGCTAATAGAAGGGGCACTTGTTAATCAAATTTTGCAGATAATAACATCCGTGCTCAGAATATCACAGAAAAGAAAAATTTACCAGCCCCATTTTACATTTTCCATTGAGGGCCTGTTCCATGTTTATCAGGCTGTTCACAAATTAGATTGTACAAGAATGCGTTCAAATTCAGCTAGCGGACTCAAAATGATACTCATGAACATGCCACAAATATCACTTCTACGCATGGTATCTCTCTCTCTCTCTCTCAAAAAAAAAAAAAAAAAAAAAAAAAGAAATCTAGCCATTGCTTTGTACGCTTGCATTTTGAAAAATGTTTTAATGAGAATTAATTTAGGGCCCAAAGAATATAAACAGTGATGCCAGAAGAATTCATTTTCTTGTTCTTGTGTTGAAATAATAAACTAATTAATTATTCTTGATTCCGTTCGTCAAAGATCCCTATTCTTAGTTTCAACTTTTTCTAGTTTATCAGAACATTTTTTTTGCATTTATTACACAAGTAATGAACAAATTCAATGAATTTATAAATTCTATTTTATACTAAAATAACTAGAGAAAATTTGAATATATTAAAGGGTTTGTGATATGATTATTTGATTTCTTGTAGGATCCAAAGGGGTGCTCAGGTTTTATGTCATGGGCAGTTTCCACCGCTCTAGAGTTTGATTCTAGAATAATAGCCAAAGAATCTCATTTGGGTTTAATGAGTGAATCTGATGAAGAGCATTTTGACGAATCCTTGACATCAAAGCTTTTACGTTGGTTATCTGCTTCTGCAATTCTTGGAAAGGTTTCCTTGAAACTCGATAGCTTGAACCTCCGAACTTCAGAAAGATTGAGTGCCGAAACGCTCAACTCTTTATTGGAACATGTTAAAAATGCACATGATGACAATAGTCTACAAGAATTTGTTTGTGAGGGGCTCTTAGCTGCAAACATTTTCTATCTTCAACAACATCTTCAGGGTAGTTTCATGGTGCTCCCAGTGGTGATGTCTGCCCTTTGTCTCCTCCTTTTTGATGCTCTCATTTCTGCAGGTATACTTGAATTTCATTTTTCTAAAAAAAAATTTATTGTCATGCATTATCATCTTGGGGTAAATTCCTTTTTCTTACTTTGAAACTCATATCTACAACAATGCAACGTTGAGAAGAGAGCATCGAGCTCAACTTAAATGGCATTTGATGCACATACTCGGTCCAATTTTGTTAAGCCCTTGGTCCCTATATTTTCTTTCTCTGCCCATCCGGGAAACCCTCCCTTGACATCTTGATAGATGAAGAACCCCTGGCCAAGGACTCGGGAAGTGCTCCTCCAGCTATCTTTCCTGCCTTAACTGCACTATGTCTTCCTGTATCCTTTTCTTTAGTGTCATTTTGTGCTGGCTGCTTCAGTTTGTCAATTTTTTCAAGACTTTCTTGCATTGGTTGTCAGAAGGTAATATAGTGTGGATTGGCTGCAAGAGGCATCCAAAGTATTTAAATGTCAGGTGCCCCCACTTTTAGAAGAAGCTTGCGTTTGAACACAATTACAAGATCTTGTAAATGATTATTTCAAGTTCATATTTCAGATACAGCTAATCTTAAGACTTGAAGCCTTCTCAAAGATATCCGAAGTTCATGTAAAATTTCAAGATTGAACCGAGTATACCAACCAAAAGTCCATTTCCTTGCTTCTTTTGCTCTTAAGAATACACAAACGAAAAATAAGCTTCCAACAAGCTTTAGAGAAGGCACAAACCAAGAATGAGTGTTGAAGGACGTCTGAACTAGCCTTGCAAAGCTAACACATGGAGGAGACAGACAACAAGATGGACGCTTCTTTTGTAGAATGGAGGAACATTTTAATGACCCAAACATCATTACCCAAACAAGAATGTTAACTCTTCTAGGGCATTTTGGCTTCCACAAGGAAACATAAACCAACTTTTCCATTGCAACAGAGGCAACAAATTGTTTATAAAGACTAAAGAGATTTAACAGAGAACTTGCACGAAGAATCCAAGCTCCATAAGCAACGGTTGGATTGAAAGTTCACTTGCACATTCGATAATAAACTCAATAAAATCTGGAAATCAAGAGCTTCAGCATTGCTTGCATCCCAAAGATCAAGAACTGAACTATGTGGTATTGCGCAATTCTATACAAGGTGGGAAAGCTAAATGTCTTGCCAAAAAGTAATTTTGCTAACTGAACCATGTCTGAAGACGGCCCCACTTAGCCAAGAATGCCGTATTCATTTGCTTCAAACCTCCAATGCCAGGCCTCCATTCATTTAGGAACCAAATCAAATTTAGATTGATCTTACCACTTTTAAGTCCTTACCAAAAGTATTGTGCAATTTTTGAGATTTGGTCAAAATATTAATTATTATAACTTTGCAAAAAAAAAAAAAAAAAAAAAAAAAAAAAAAAAAAAAAAAAAAAAAAAAAAAAAAAAAAAAAAAAAAAAAAAAA
>JBBPDJ010000008.1:12776594-12788851 GCA_037974625.1 Cucumis cinereus | reverse complement strand
TCCTTTTTTGCCAAAAATCTTTTAATCCTAAATTTTTGCTAAAATTCAAAATGACACCCTAAAATTTGCTATTCCCTTCAATTCCCCTTTATATTATCGTTTTCTTGATTGGATAGCTTTCTCTTCTTCATTATATTGCTTCTACTCTTTAGCCCAAAAATCACTCAAAACAATGTCCAATTAATTAGATAATAAGATTTGATCCTAATTCTTTGTTGTAATGAATAAACTTAAAAGGAATTCAACTTATCTGGGCTTTTCTGAATAAGTAGATTAAGGGATTAAATGTAAAATGAGATTCTTGACAAAAACTTAAGAATAAATTGAAGTATTCTAACAACTATTTTCAAATAAATATGTATATATGAGTATATATGAGTATATATATATTTTTAGAAATTGTTTATTGGGGAGAGAAAAATATATATATATTTATATAATTAATGGTGAAAAGTTAGAAGTTTTTGTAGAGAGAGAAGATATTTTATTTTATTTGGTAAAAAGAGAAAAAATATGGATTTTAAGAATATATATATATATATATATATAGTTTTATATATATTATTTGTGAGAAAAAAAGAAATAATAATAATAAGTTATTATTATTTTTATAAATAGTAAATAGGGTTTCATAGAAAAGGGTGTCAAGTAAAGACAATTTTTTTTTTTCGTCGGATTTTTCATACGGATGACCTAATTTTTTAGTCTAAAATGAAATTTGACTTCAATTTTTAAAACCAATGTTTTTTTTGCCTTCTGCTTAAATCGGTAAAATTATCCAAATATCCTTCCGTTAGTATTCCAACCCTCATCCCTAACTTCTTTCTTTGATTTCTCAACCTCTATTCCCTATAATTTCTCAACTCTTCCTCCCTTACCAATATTGCGTAAAGATAATAAGAAGAATATTGCTTAAAGAGAAGATTGAAGGAAAAACGAACATTGCTACGCACAGTCGACATGTTGCACTTTTCTCGCTAAGCACGTTGCACGCTCATCGCTTAATTGCGTAAAGATAATAAGAAGAATATTGCTTAAAGAGAAGATTGAGGGAGAAACGAACATCGCTACGCACAGTCGACATGTTGAACGCTTCTCACTAAGCACGTTGCACGCTTATCGCTACGTGCACTGCACGTTCCTCGCTACTCGACGCTCATCACATGTTTGAAAACTAAGTTTCTTAAGTTTTGAACACTCAATTTCTTGACGCACGCTACTCGATTCCTCAACGCACGCTACTCGATTCCTCGACGCACGCTACTCGATACCTCGACACACGCTACTTGATCTTCGATTATCAATTTCATGATTAACTCTAAGAGAAGAAGAACACGATACTTCCAACAACATCTTCTCCGACGCGATGCAACTCGATACTGGTACTTTTTAATTATTTTTTTTATTTTTTGAAAAGTGAATCACAATGTTTTTATCCATCACAGTTCAGAAGATTGTATTTTCTAAAAATTATTTGGATCTCTCTTTGCATTTTTTCCATTGTTCTTACTGTTTTCTTTTGTTTTCTGTAGATGAGGAAGACCGGTTGAAAACCACTTGACGGTGACGATGTCGACGGTCACAACATGCGGGACGAGAAAGATGAAGAAATGCGTAGAGGAAGACGAAGAAGTGCGTAGATGTAGACAAAGAAGTGCGTGGAAAGATATTGAAAGATATTGAAAGATATTGTAGAAGATCTTTAGAAATTATAGGAGTTGAGAAATTGAAGGAATGATATTTGGGTAAGTTTACACAAGCATAAGGCAAAAAATATTGGCTTCCAAGAGTGAGGCCAAATTTCATTTGACCCCCTCAAAGGAAGTCATGTGTGCAAATGTCCATTTTCCTTCTTCTTCTTCATGCCCCTACCTGTGCTGCCTCACTGTGAAACTCTCCACCAGCTTCTCCTCTCCTTCGAAGACCCTGCGTCGGTCGTTGACGCCGTTCGATGCCGTCTTCAACGTCTGTCATCTCATCGCCAGTCATCCCACGCTAGCCACTCTATCGTGCCGCACTCTTCAGCCAACGCCGCTCCACAGACGCGAGGCCATCACCGGTAACTGCATGCCGCATCGCGTGCCAAGCTCTAATGACAACCATCAAATCTGGCCTGTCGTCGTCGTGTCGTCGTTGTCGGTTGTTTTGGTAAAGTTTTGGGTATATTCAATGTGGATTTTGAATGCCCAAGAAATTTTATTTTGGAATTTAAATTGGAAGTTTTGTTGATTTGTGAAGGTTGAATTGAAGTGTTCTTTGTGGAATTAATTCGTGGATTTTTCCTACAACACGAATTAATTGAAATTTTAACGTGGTAAGATTGATTAAAGAATTAAATTAAGAGAGTTAAGTAAATTTAATTGATAATTTTTAATGAGAAAATTTTTAATTAAGTTTTATGATGATTTGGAATGAATTGAAGAATTATTATCGAGCCAAAACATTTTCAATAACATGAGGTAAGAGGTTTACTATCAGATCCTCGACTATAAGTAAGATTAATTATGTGATGAGTTGAATTTGTATTTGAATTATGTGCTGAGTTAACTGGAGTATGTTGAGTTAACTAGATTATAGATTATGTTGAGTTAACTGGATTATGCTGAGTTAGCGTGAATATCCTGAGTTAACGAGAATATGCTGACTCAATTGGATTGTGCTGAGTTAACTAGGTTAGCTGATGAGTTAACTGTTAGTGATGATTATGTGATGAGTTAACTGAATGGATTAACTGATGAGTTAACTGTTAGTTATGAGTATGTGATGAGTTAACTGTTATGAGATGATTTGATTGAATTGTGTGATGAATTAACTGAATGGACTATCTGATGAGTTAGTTGTTAGTGATGAGTTAATTATGTTGAGATGAACTGATTGACTTGTGTGATTAGTCGAACTAATTGAGTTATGTGCTAAGCTGAACTGAATGACTATGTGATGATATGTTAGGACGAATTGCTATGAAAAAACTTATGAGTTTCTGTGATGTTATGTTTTTTTATGGTTTGTTGTGGAGAAACAAAGCATAACGAATATGCAATGTGAATTGAATGGTGAATTAAATTTCATGTATATGCTGATTTTGACTGTTTTGGATTGATGGTAATTGTTAACTTTATCTATTAGCTAATATATTATGTATGTATGTGTGTTTCTTCGGTTTCACTAGCAAATATGAGTGTTCTTTTTGGTTCACTAGATGGATATGCGTGATCCTGTTAACTAGAGAGTTGTGTGTGTGTGTTTTCCTTTGGGTTCACTAAGATGTGTGTTTTTTTTGGATTCATTGAGATGTGTGTTTTTTCGGGTTCACTAGGCAGATATGCATGTGTTCCTATGAATTCACTAAGTTGATATGAGTGTTCCTACAAGATCACACTAGACTATGTGGCACATGATATAGACTATGGGTCGACCAAATAAATAACAAAATTTAAAGTTTACTTTTGACAAATAGCAAAAAGAAATTATAATTATAAAAATGAAAAAATAAATTAAATATTATTAATTATAAATTAACGACGGACCAAAATACCCTTAACTAATTCAAATTCAAATCCTAACAACCCAAATTTTAAATTGATTATTTAATCTCAATGAGGAGGATGAATAATAATAATGTGTATAATATTTAATTCTTTAATAAAAAGATATATTTGTAAAGATAACATAAACTAGATTTACTAGCTAAATCTTAATTTTTAAATAATATATTAAAGATTTAGTAAAATAGTTACAATCTAATTAAATTCTCTTGATGATATTTTAAATTGATTATTTGATATCAATGAGGGTAAAATTGGAATATGAAAAAGATCATGCACGTGATTATTAACAGAATTGCTATTTTTCTCATTCTAAAAAAAAAAATCCCATTTTTCTATCTACCTCCTTAAAATTTGTCATTCTTCCAAATTTTTCATTATTGGTTTGGGTTAAAGACTAATCGAGCCCAAAATAAGCTTAATTTGGCCAAAATACTAAATAAGGCTCAAATCCAATTGGTTATACCCAAAGGTCAGGTCCATGAACCAACCAAGTCAAAGCGCACAAAGCCCACTTGAGAACCCTATAAATAAATGAGTCATCTTCATTTGTAGGGGTTTAGAAAATTTTACTTCAGAATTCTTCCAACAGTAAGAAAGACTTCGTAATTCTTGAAGACTGAACGCTCAAGTTCTTTGGAGGCAAATATTCTTTCGAGACTCAAATTTCAAGAACATTAAATGCTCCGCTTCTACACATCAAGCGTACACATTCAACCAGAGGATCAAGTACGAGAGATCGAACCATTTATATCAAATAAATTCAAACACAACATCAACCAAGGCTGTAAGACTATAAAATCATTAATCTATATAATTTAACAAAATAAAGTAATTTTTACTTTTTTTTTATCTTAAAGAAAAATAAGAACATTGTTTTTAAAATTATACTGAATAAAAAAACTAACGTAAAAATTTATGGTTCTTCCTAATGAGTAAACAAAATATAAATGGATGAAAAAAATGGATTAAATGTTAAATACACAAAAAAATATAAGAATAAAATAAAAATTTCCAATTTTCGCTCTTAAATACCTATTCGACGATGAGATTCAGAAATTTGATTCAAAGTGAAATTCATATATATAACCCTTTGATGTTTTCTGTAGGGTTTTATCTAGTTAGGGATGTACATAAGTCGGATTTGAGTTAAATTATGGACGAATCCAAAGTCGTCGGGTTGGCAAAAGTTGAACGGTTCAATATGAAAGGGTCAATTCAACCCTTAAAATCTGGGTTGCGTCAGGATGGGTTGGGTTGGCAAATTGTATATGGGTTGGGTTGGCAAATTGTATATGGGTTGGGTTGGCAAATTGTATATTTTTTTATCTCCATAATTTATACTATTTTTTCATTCTTTTCTTTTCCATAAAAAAATTATAATTAAAAAAAATAGAAATAAAAAAGTTTAAATTTCAATAATATAACGATTTTAAGGTCCAATGTCCACTAAGATCAAAAATAAAAAAGTCCAAAGTATAAAAAAACGGCTAAAAAGTATTCTATAGCATTCTATTAAAAAATGAGATTTGTTTTTATTTTTTACTGTAAAAATCATAAACACACACTTTTCTTCTTTTTTATTTTTATTTTTTTATTTTGTAATATATAGTAGTGAAAGTCATATACAATTCCAATATTCAAAACCTAATCATCATTGAATGTGACATCAACCCTACAAAAAGGATTTATTCTAAATTACACAACATCAACAATTACATATCGTCACAAACAAATAGTAGAACTGAGAAGAGAATAAATCTGTAATATTTTCTTTTCGAAGATAATCGGTGCTGGACAACCAAGCTAGATAGGAAGGGAGATGGGGGTCCAGACTTTTGAGAAAGGGAGAGGAAGATGGGGGAGGGGGAGAAGGAGGAGAGTGAGAGCTGCGATCAAACTGCAAAGTGCGAGGTAGAGTGAGAGATGGGGGGACGTCTAGGGATTATGTGCGAAGTGGAGTGCTAGTAGCGAATAACAATTTGCCGATTTAGGGCTTTTATATCTATAAAATATAATACTTGGGTCGGTCCGGTCAACTCGACCCCTAAATTAAAAGAATTGGCTACCCGACCCAATTTCTATTTTCTTCAAAATTGCAATCAAACCCAACCCGAAATAAAATGTAACACAATCCAATCCTTACTGTTTGGGTTAGTAATTTGCGTTGGTTGGGTTATCAGATTTTTTGATCACCCCTATCTCTAGTAAACTTGTCTTGAGAGCTTTACAACTTGTTATTATTGTTGATTTAATTAAACAATAAAATTATTAAGGGATTAAACAATAAAATTTAAAACTTAAATATTATGTATATGTAGTTACAATAATGATGATGAAGAAAGAATATATAAAAACAAGGTAAAGAGAAAGGATGGGAACATGATGGGGTTGCGGAACTGGGACGGTGAATGTATTCCTCATTCCCGTCCCTATTTAGTTCACGAAGATTTCTACTCTCCACTGTTTCTTCTATGTTCGACTAACATTAGAATTCTCTGCCTCATTAGTGGTGGGACCTTGCGAGTCTTTTATGTGAGGAGAGAATAAATATCTCTATCCGAAATGAAGTTAAAATCATTTCAATTCTACAACAGAGTCATTTGTTTCGTGGGAATTCAAGATTTTCATGGAGTGAACATCTATATTATTAGATACTTTATTTTGCGACAATATAAGATGTCAAAATATTTGAAAATCACCCTAAATCCTAAGATGCCCATATGGAGAGCTTCTCAAATCCTTCGGATACCCTGCTAAAACATGAATTTGTTAGATTTTTGGTGTTGAAGGCATATCCCTTTTTACTTTTTTTAACCACACATACATATAAAATATCACTCATTTTTTATTAAAATAAACATGGTCAACTATGTATTTCACTATAGTTTATTATTATATTGTATATTATATGGTAGTTGTTTTAGGAAGAGATTTAAATTCAATTTAAATTAATATTTATTTTAATAAATAATTTTGAATTATATTAATTCTGTTAAAGAAAAATAACAAACATAAAATAAAAACTATATATATTGATAATGCTCCTTCCACCCTCACAGACTCAAATCTCAACACCCTTAACTTTTCTTATTTATTTTTCAACTCTCTGATCTTCCCCCCACCCCATTAACAAAATAAATAAATAAAAATGAAGTCTTCACACTATTTTTTTTTTCTTTTTTTCTTGAAAAGAAAGACCATTTTTAACTGTATAAATCTTGACTTTAGATTTTAAATTAAAAATGATATTTAATAAAAAAAATTATTATTATTATGCATACATATTTAGTAAAAATGAATGTAAAAAATTTATAGTAAAGAAATTAGAATATGTATATATATTTCAAAATTTATAGTAAAAATGGTTTGGATAACAATTGTTTTTTTAAAAAAAAAATGAACGTATTTAAGAGTAAATTTAAAACTAAATGACAGCTAAATTAAACAACAAATTTGAACGAAAATGATATTTTAAACATTAATATAACAATTCAGCTGAAAACCGAAAAGTCAAAGTCAAAGATTGTTAACTCCAAAATCAAAAGAAAAAAAAGAATAGAAAAAAGAAGTTAATTGGACAGTAAGTTCCCACTGGCACTTCCCCCACATGAATGATCTTCCCCCAACCTCCCAACACCAAAATTCCCATCATTATATATGAAACACCATTTCCCCCCCCACCTTTCTCTTCCATTCTCAATAACTCAACTCCAATGGCTTCCTTCTCCATTTTCTTCCTCTTCCTAACCCTAATTTCCTCTTCCCTTTCCCTCTCCCTTTCCCTCACTTGCTCTTCCCAATCCTTCCCCAACAGAACCTTCACCAATTGCCAAGATCTCCCCTTTCTCCACGCCTTCCTCCACTGGTCTTACAATCCCAATAATTCCTCTCTCTCCATCGCCTTCCTCGCCCCTCCCCCCTCCACCGCCGGCTGGGTCTCCTGGGCCGTCAACCCCACCTCCACCGGCATGGCCGGATCCCAAGCCTTCCTCGCCGCTTTCTTCGCCCAATCCCTCTCCGTCCGTACCTTCAACATTACTTCTTATAACTCTGTTCGTCCTTCCCCCACCCTCTCCTTTCCCTTCTGGGACGTCGCATCCGAATCTTCCGACGGACTGTTCGCGATCTTCGTTACCGTGAAAGTTCCGGCAAAGGCGTCGTCGTTGAACCAAGTTTGGCAAGTTGGACCGTCGGTGGATTCTGCTACGGGTGTTCCTGTGCCGCATGAGTTTAAATCGGATAACTTGAATTCAAGAGGCGTGTTGGTTTTTGATGGGAGTGTTGATGCTCCTAGTCCTGCTCCACGCGCTCATGGTGCCGAGTCTTGTGAACCTTCGCCTGCGGTGGTTGCTGGTGTTAATGAAACTGCTGCTGCGCCGACTCCCAAGGCGGCGGGTCTTGATAAAGGTGGGGCTGACGGAATTAGACGGCGGAATTTGGGGTTTGTTGTTGTGAGTTGGTTTGTGTTTGTTGTTTGGGGGATTTTTAGTTTCTGATTTTTATTTTAGTTTAGGGGCAAAAAAAAAGAAGAAGTAAAACTCTTGTTTGTGACTTTATTTATTTTTACTATTAATGAAATAATAATATCATTATTAACAACATTTTCAAATATAAAAGAATAAAAAAAATATTTTTGAAAAAACTTACTAATCCATTTTTGTAGAAATTTAAAATTAAAGGTTTAATGAAATTTTATGATAAACTAAGTATCAACTAATTAAAGGCACGTGTCACAAATTTAAAAAGATAAGAACTAAATTGTAATAATATATATAATTTTTTGAAGAAAGAAAACAATATATTTAGGGTTTAGAGATTGACATTATTTTGCAGTTGTTGATTGCGGTGAAGCGTTGTATGGATATTAATGGTGAGTAAGAAGAGAGCATTGTTTATATAGTGCATTTTCGGGTGTACTACAATACACACCTTTGTATTTTTCTTATACATACTTGTAAAAAGAATTTAAAAATTTTAAATTATTTATGAAATCGGAATCAAATGATCTTAATTAATGATGATAAATTTGGTGGAGGAAATTGATGATTTTGGTTTGAGTTTCACATTAGTTAAGCCACTAAAAACAGAGTTTTAAAGAACAAAAAGACAAAATATTGTTTAGAAATGGAAATAATATATGTGGCTTTCAAATTTAGTGCATTCACATTTTAGTATATCCAATTAATAATATTCTCTTTTTCATACTAATTAAACTTAATATAAACCAACATTAACTTTTGCTCTAAATATGACTTAATATGCAATACGTTTATTATTTACCCTAAATTTTTTAATTCCAAACTTTCATAATTTTATTTATTTTTTTAAGAAAAATATTAATTTGTTTTTATATTAAACATAATTTTAAAAGGATTGTACGTACACATATTCAATATTAAATCATTAATGTAACGTAACATTATAAAAAAAACTAAAAAAAATTATTGTAAATGACAAAACTATATAACAAAAATTCATATTTGATGGACATTGATAGAAGTCTTTGATATCATGTTATAGTGTTTATCATTGATAGAATATAAAATTTTGCTATGTTTTATCAATATTTTAATTTATTTTTCTATATTTAAAAATGTCTATATATTAGTTTAAAATATAAAAAAACTATAAAAATTTAGATTTATTTTATTTTATTTAAATGTGGAGGATTTAATTTATATATGAAGTTGGTAATTTGGCACCATGTGTTAGTTTTTATTGGGAGGGGAAAGTTCCAGATAAGAAAATATAATAATGGATTTAAAATTAAATAATTGAAATTATCAAGTTAAACGTGGCAAAATTCAAGTCCAAGTTACTCGATTTATTATTATTATTATTATTATTTTAATTGAAAATATTTTTGTTTAAAAAGAACATAACTCAACTAACCTACAACATACCCGAGGTGTTTGTGTTAAAAAGAAAATTTTGTTTGGATACTTTTAATTTGATATTTTATTAATAATTATCTATAATAATAATTTCTTTAAAAAATAATTTATTTAGTATATAAATGAGAATTAAAAAAATAAAATAAGTAGTCGGGAAGAGATTAAGCTCAATCACATTAGTGTACTGAGGACCAAAAGTCTATAGTTCAAACCTTACACCCTATTTATACTAATAATAATAAAATAAAATAAGCAAATTACAAAAACTACCCCTAAAATATAAGTTTGAGAAGGTTCAATTTTCATCAAGCGAGAGATTGTTTAATTTCTAAAATTGTTATAAGTTTAAAGGTCCAATTATAACACATATATAAGTTTGATGACTTAATTTGCATAATTGAGTTTGAGAGTGTAATTGCAACTATCACCATATTTCGACAATAATTTATGCAATTTTTTATTTAAATTAATTATTTAAGTGACTAAGAATCCAAAGAAGAGTTAGTTTAAATAGTTAAGGATAATAGAAAATGGTTATTTTAATGTTTAAATTATTGGTTGGAGATGTTAATTAAGTGCACACACTCATTTAATTTAATTTATGGGAAGAACACAATGTTTGGTGGATAATTAAAGAGAGGAAAATCACATAGGTCCTTTTCTTATTTTTAGTTTATGTTTTACTTTTATTTCTTTAGTGAATATGATTTATTATAATTATACATCTAAAATTTTATTTTTTTTAATTTGTTCAATTATCTAATTTGTTATTTGTTGCAATCAAGTTCGTGTCTAGTTTTTTATTTTATTTTTTAATTAGAAAATTTTATTTTTACTTTCAAATTCTACTTCAATTCACTTTATCATTTTTCTTTTTAAATTTCAATCTCAACTTTTAAATGTTTTTAAAATTATTATTTAATTAGAAATTTTCATTTTTCTTGCAATTGAGTTCGGTTTTTTTTTTTTTTTATATAAATTTTAAATTTTATATGTAGCTTCAATATATTTTTTTTGAAATATTTATATGACTTATAAAGAAAGATAAATTTAAAATATTTGCACGATTGTAAAGAAAGGGAAATTTAAAACTTTAACAAATTAGAGGGACTTATTGCAACAATTAACAAACTACAAAGGATAATTGATCAAATTAAAATTTCAGTAACGTAAGTGTAATAAATCTTATAGGTCAGGGTGGTTTGTATAATTTTTTTTTAAAAAATTATTTTAGTTTTAAAGTATTCATTTTTCAAAAGTATTGATCGATAACCTTACCTAAAATGGTGATTTAAAATGATGTTTGGAGAAAGAGGTGTAATATTTGAACTAATGTAAGATTATATCGTCTTCTGTTAATATTGTTTTCTACTTATTTCAACCTAAGTTTTATGTTTAGTTGTCATTTGGTTCTATATAACTTTAGTATTTTAAGCACGTTGCCTTATAAGTTATTTAGTTCAAAATTAATTTTAATAGTGTTGAAAAAGTTTGTGAAAAAAACGAAAATCCAAATCCCGATGGATTAGAAACGGAGTAATTTCAAATCTATATACAAATTTGATCTTGAAATATATATATATAGTAGCTTAAATATAGGGTTGTTGACTTTGTTAAGCTCTATCATGTGCAATAATCTTAATTTATTTTCTTTATTAAACAAAGGTAACATGACCCGTAAAGACCTAGTCGTGTGATCAAATATATCAAACAAGAGAGATCAAAGTAAAAGATTAAAGTATATGTTTTATTAAGTAAGGTGATCTAATAGAAAGATGAGAAAACATTGTTCTATTTAGCTAGGAGTAGTCAATACATGTATATTTTACGAAAACGTAACATGTGACTAGTAGAAAAACTTTATCACATAAGATACCAAATAGAAAAATGAAAATATAAAGCGTGATTTCACAAGATGACATGATAGAAAGAAAAATGTTTATTAATTAACTTTGTCGAGAGGAGGACGTACAATCAAAGTTATGATAAAGAATGGTCAACACTAGTATCTCCTACAATGTGATATATGCAGTTGTGAACTCATAGAAAAAAAATAAATGTTCTAAAAAGAAGAATTGGCTTAATCACTGAGTACACACAAATTCTAAGAGAACTAAGAGAACACGCATAAATAAATAATTGAGAGGAGACTTTATTATTTTTTGTTCGAGGGAAGGATTATTAAGACTGTTGATTACCAACACATGTAGTAAGGAGAGAATTATTTCACAATATTCCAAATAAGAAGACTTATTTAAAATAAACATACTCGAATCATTTGTATCTATTCAAAATTTCAACATTTATAGTATATTTTTTAAAACATCGTTAACTAAGTCAAATAGAAACTAAACTTGTAAAAATCTCATAAACCGAACAATATAATCTAGACCAAATATATTAAACATCTTTGAAAATTATCCAACCTCTTTTAAAATATTCTCAATCTCAATCCTAATGTTTTAAAAACCTCAATAGCGAAAATAAAGAATGCATCTGAGGTTAGAGTATTGATTGATTAATGTATTTCGACGAACGAGCATACCAATCATATGCTACATGACTTATAAATTACAACTTATCTATTATATAAGTTAGATCTACACAACATTTGAACATGGCTGCATCGAAATACGTAAATATTATAATAGTATGAAATGGTAGTTTATTTTAAAGAGAAAAAGAAACTATCAATATTTGTATCACATTGTTTAAATATTAGTTTATGATCATAATTTACTAATATATCTTAACTAATAAAGCAATTAAATTGTTAATTGAAAGGTTAAACTTTTTTACTCACTAATGTGGAACT
>JBBPDJ010000008.1:12766342-12776494 GCA_037974625.1 Cucumis cinereus | reverse complement strand
TTATTAAAAAAAGATAAAATGATAAAAAGATAAAATTGAAAAAGATAAAAAATGAAAATTATTTAAAATACATCATATTTATTAAATAAAGTCTAATTAATAATTTGATGCTTGGCCGGTTCATATCAAAATGATTTTAAAAAAATAAGAAATCACTCAAAATTGATTTGTGAAGTATTAGCTCTCTAGTGATTCTTGAAAAATGATTATCCAGCTCTCTAGTGATTCTTGAAAAATGATTATCCAAGAATCACCACCTCATTTTATATAGTTTTTGAAATATCCAAAATATGCTTCTTTTAGTAATTTGATAGTTTTGAAATCACTTTTGGTATCAAACATGATGATTAAAAATCAATTTTAAACATATAAAATCAATTTATTTATTTTTAGTAAACTTGATTTAACCACTTTGATAGAGTACATTAAGCACCCTCATTGATGAAATAGGAATTCATTAAAAGACATATATCTGGAAGCATAATCATATAATTTTTAGCACTAAAATCATATTTTGGACGTACTTAACATCATTTAACGTGACTTTTTTAGAATAATGAGCACCTATATAAGCACTTATTTTTGGACTAATAATCTCCTTCTATGTCAACATTATAGGAAATTCATCAAACCACATTTATCATGGAACATCCTATGAACTCAAAATCTACAATAAGCTACAATGAATTCTCTCTCGTCACAACTATGTACATACACGATACGATAAATAACTCAAGATAATAAATCTAATTAGTAATAAGGACTTAATGCTGGCATTTTCCACAAAAGGTAAAAAATGACCCATCCGACCGTTGTCACTATCCATTCTAAATTCGAATATATTAATAACATGGTCTCTTCTAAAAGTAATTGATAAATGAGAGGAGTAATTCATAGGTATATTTTAATTAAGATTGTGAATTCTTTGCATCTTTTCAATGTGAAATCCTTCAATAGGATCGTCTTCACTCTTAAATCACAAATTGATCGCGGAACTGTTATACTATCTCAAATCACCAATACCTAAAAACTTAAGCTGATGGGTGAACATGAATTTTATATTATATCACTTAACATCCACTAAAGATTTAATTTCTAAAACATTTATGTCTTCCTTGTTTAGGAGTTGAATAACATCGACATGACGCAATGAGATTTTACAGTAACAAAGACATGAGAAACCACTATGACCAATGTAGCCCCTTCCTAACAGCCTAAGACCTCCTACAAAAGACATAAAAAACATAACGATGTGTGTGCAACGCTAACATATATAGAATACCAAATTGACCACAAACAACCCAGCCAAGACCTTCTATACAATCTGTTGCTCTCCCCACTATGTTACACAAGAGCATCAAACAATGTCCTTCTAATGGTCAAGCCAAAAATTATACATGTGGTGTGACAACGATAAATCATATCATAGCAAAATATAAGAAATACCTCTATTTTAACATGATACAGAAAACATTAAATTTAAAACAATAAAATTATCCATATATTATTAAATAAAATGTAAACAGTAATTTAAAGCATTTAATCTTCCATATCACATTGGAAGAAAATAGAGAGAACATTATAATTTTGAAATAAAAAAATGAAACATTTTTTTTTAATGAAAAAAATATATATATAATAGAAAAAGATTGAAAGTTTATGGTGTAAAATGCCAAAATTAAAGAACCAAAAGATGAGATTTCATACACACCCCACATATGAATAATAGAAATTAATTAATTATTAATTATTTGTTGAAGAAATAGCCATTTTGCAAGGACCAAAACGTAGTTTCATCCTAATAAACATTAGACAGGAAAAAAAAAAAAATGGAAAAATGGAAAAAGCGTGGCCGTGCCACCCCGGAAGATGAAGATCCTCCCACCACGTGTCAGAAATCCCCACCTCTGTTTTTTTATTATAATTTTTCTAATTATAGCATATTTGTTCCCCCACTAAATCGATTAAAAACCAGAATTATTTCAATTTTTAGAACTTAATTCCAGTCCCCCAAAAATCTCCCCCCAGCCCCCAATTCTACTCTTCCTTTCCCCTTCTCTTCAATGGTGTCCTCGAATTGGGGGTTGTGTTTTTCCCTTTTCCTTTTTCTCTGTTTCTCCCCAGCAAATTCTCAAACCTGTTCTTCCAGAACATTCTCCAACAACAATCTCTATTCTCATTGTTCCGATCTCCCTTCCCTTTCCGCTTTCCTTCACTGGACTTACGATTCCTCTAATTCCTCTCTCTCTCTTGCCTTCGTTGCTAAATCCACTGGATGGATCGCTTGGGCTCTAAATCCTACCTCCACCGGTATGGTTGGCTCTCAGGCTCTTGTTGCCTACCTCGACGCCGGTGTTCCGGCTGTTCATACCTATAATGTTGCCTCTTATGCCTCTGTTAGGCCTTCTAACCTTTCCTTCGAGGTTTGGGATACATCGGCCGAGTCTTCCGGTGGAGACTTGATGCTTTTTGCCAAATTGAAGCTTCCCACAGCTGCCACTACGGTTAATCAGGTCTGGCAAGTTGGGCCGTCGGTAGTTGGAACTACTTTGGCCGCTCATCTCTTTCAACCGGCGAATCTCAACGCTAGAGGAACCCTAGGTTTGTCTGGTGGTGAAGTGACGAACAACGATGGTGGTGAAGTGGATTCGCGAACGATGAGGAAAAATGTGCGATCTATAAGGATTATTTTTTGTCGTGTTTTTTGGAATGTTCTGTCGATTTCCTTTTTTATTTTTTTGTTTTTTTCAGATTCATGGAGTTTTGAACGCGGTGAGTTGGGGGCTTTTGTTCCCGATTGGAATATTGATAGCGAGATACCTTAGGGTTTTTCCGTCGGCAGATCCGGCGTGGTTTTATCTTCATATTGCTTTCCAGATTTCTGCATACGCCATTGGAGTAGCTGGTTGGGGGACTGGAATGAAGCTTGGGAGTGAATCGGAAGGTTTAGTGGCTTACGATCACCGGAATATCGGAATTGCTCTCTTCTCCATGGCCACTTTGCAGGTAATTCTTCAACCGAGTTATTTTTTTCCTCTGCTTGAGATTTTTTTTTTCTGTTTCGACATTTTCTCTGAGTTCTGCAAATTTTCCCGGAAAATTGTTCGTTCTGTGAAGAACACCGAGAATCTACTTTGATGGTGAGTGGAGAAAGGAATTAGGAAATTATATTTTAAGAAAAATACATTTTTTATTCAAAATTTTTAATTTAGTTTGACAGATCTTTCTTAAATTGAACGTGTTATGTTTTTCTATTAATTAATATAAAATACGTCAATGAAAATACGATAACGAATTGTTTATTATTGTTATTTTTTTCAAACAGTTTCAAAATTTTAAAGTAATAGAAAGAGAAATGCTTTTTTTTTGGAAAAAAAATAATAATTATACGCTGATAGCCACTGATTTTCCTCCCAACACTTCTTAAGAACCTTCATTTAGTATTTTTCATAAACATAGTTGAGGGGGAATCTAAAATTGGTAAGAACATTCCACACGATTTATGTGAAAACCAATTGGACTGATTAAATGGACCAATCGGTGGTCGGCATGTGTTGAAAATGGATTGGTTGGTCGGGGAGGAGGATGGAGAGAGTTTGTGATGTAGCAAAGGTTTAGCATTGAAGTTTTAAAGTTGTGGTAATAAAATGAAGAAAAAGAAATGGTATTGAATAATAAAATTGTGGCAGATGTTTGCATTGTTCTTGAGACCAAAGAAGGACCACAAATACAGAGTGTATTGGAACGTATACCACCATAGCGTTGGATACTCAATTCTCATCCTTGGCATCATCAACGTCTTCAAAGGCTTCGACATGCTAAACCCTGACCGCAAATGGAAGTCCGCCTACGTCGTCGTTATCTCTGTCGTGGGTGTCATTGCTGTCATTTTAGAAGCCTTCACTTGGGTTGTGGTGTTGAAGAGAAAATCTTCCAACAAATCTACCAAACCATTTGACGCCGAATCCCATCAGTAGATTACCTTCCAACTAATCCACCAAACCATTGGACGCTGAATCCCATTAGTAGACGTGGTCGTCTTTACTGCTAATTTCCCTTGTTTCTTCACTCAACTTATCATATTTATCCTTTTTTCCCTCTATAATATATATGTTTTAATTAGTCATAGAGACAAAAGGAGAGAAGAGAGTTGTTTGTATAATTTATTCTTTTCTTTTCTTTTTTTTTTTTTGTTCCTGTAATACTCTCACTCACCTTTGATCAATCAATCTAATATTTGTTTATTATACTCAAAATATGAGATAATTATTTGTAAGCTTTGGTTGTTTTTCATTATGAGATATGTGGTCACTACAATGCAAATGTTTGGATTTGAATTCAAAGTGTATTTTTTTGTGTCATAAATTCAGCAGATGTGTATTGTAATATTGATTACCAACCACCTTAGAATTACAAACATAAAAAGGGAAAGGAAGTAATGCTATTTTTGTGTGTCCTTGATAACACCAACACCATCCTCTTTTTCTCAACAAACAATACTTCACACTCAAAATGTGTAGGCATCTTAATTTGTCTACATCGATTGGAAAACATCTCGGAGCAAGTGGTGGTGGGGGGGTCAGTTGGATGATTGGTGACTTTTGAGGATCACCTGGTTCAAGGTCATTTGTGGATTAAACCTTTCCAAGCTCTAACCATTCTTGATGCTTTAAAAACAAATTTGAAGTTTTTTTTTTTTTTTGGAGGATTGGTACCCTAAACATGACTTTTAAATAAAGGGTTTTCTTTTTTCTTAACAAAAAAAAAAAAAAAAAAAAAAGAGTTTAAAATAAAGGTTTAGGGTTTAAAGTAAAGAGGGTAATTTGAAAAAGTGGTTTTTAAATTAAAACACACTTCAAATTAAATGTGATTATGTGATATGGAGTTATGGAAAAGCAAAAGTATGTTTTAGTAGTAATGAAATTAATTAATGATGAAGTGAAGTGGGAAATGGGTCCCATGTCTTCCCATTTTCTTCATTAAAAAAACAACCATCTTCATAATTATAATACAGTATATAATTATTATTTTATAATGAATGTGACTGCAAAACCATGCTAAACTCACCTGCCCTTCACGCAACTTAACCAAATTCTTTAAATGAATTTTCCTTTACCTCCTAACTTTTTTCACAAAAAAAATATAAATAAATAAATAATAATAATAATAATAATAAATCTAATAAACCTTTATACTTTCAATCTATGTATGTTACGTTCTTAACATAATATGATCTTTTTTTTAAAAAAAAAAAATTGATCTGTTAGATATAAAATTAATAATATAATTTAAACTTTGAACTTGGCCTTCAATAGATTCATAGATTGTTTGTAAAATGATTTAAATATAGACCTATTAAAAAGAGGGTAAAGGATCCTATATTGTGTGTGTCATATCAATAAATAAAATAAATTTGGTTTATATACTAATCTATAAACACAAGAAAATTGAGCGGGGTTCGAGCGTTTTAATATATTCATCCATCGAGTTTTGGATACATCTAATTATTTTTTAATATTTTAATAAAGTGGAAATTATTGTCCTCTTTTCCTTTTCCATTTCATTTCTTTTTATTTATTTGTCTGTCCCTTTTCTTTTCATTCTTTTCACGAGGAAAAAAAATTAAAATTAAAAAAAAGACAATATTAATAAAAATCATATCCACTTTAATAAAGCCTATATAGCTCTTTAATAATGATATTTTCCTTATGAAAAATAGTGATATATATTTTTTCCCCCTCTTATCTCTTCTCCTTCACTTGGCTATTTCAGTATGGTACACTTAAAAGTTTAGGAATGTATTTTTTATTTAAAAAGTCATTTCAAACAAGCTCTTTACTTTATTTTCAATTGAGAACGCTACGTTAAGAAAACCAAAGGGTCAGACTCACACTTCTTATATAGTAGATGGACTACTACTCCCGTTACTAATTGATTTTGAGATGAAACCTCATACTATCAAATATAGTATCTGATCTCATATATTATTTCAAACATGAATTTAGTTCAATAAAAAGAAATTGAGATCCGATCAAGAATGGTAAACCCAAAATATTAGTATCTTCGATGCTGAGAATCCCACATTGGAAAAACCAATGAGTTACTCCTCCTATTGTCCATTGGTTTTAAGATGGATCCCTACACTATCAAATACTCTATAACATCATTAAAATCACTTTTGAGTTGTAATAGTATAACTTTTTAGAATTAGAGCACATCAAAAAGAGGAATTAAGTAATAACTTCGAAGATAATTTTTTTCAAAGAAGAAAGGATCAAAATTTCAATGGAACATGTCTTCGCCAATTCATATTGATTTATTATGCTAGTCATCATCACATTAATAATTCTTTAAGTAAAACAATTTGAAGGTTGAAGATTCAAACTTTTAACTTCAAAGTTACAATTTTCTTTCATCACACTCTTAAATTAAATCATGAAGTTTTTCCTTTTTGGTAATTACCTTTTTTTTAAGGAAAAATAGACCAACAAGGAAAACAAATAAAGTTGGCGGCTTGGTAAATCATTATATAATTTTTGTTTTTTATTTTTCCTTATTTATTTTTTGGTTTGATATAGTTTTTAAATTTTATGTTCTTCACCTTCTCTATAAAATATTTGAATTCTTCTCTCCAAAAGAAAAAAAGACATTTTAATTCTTAAAAAAAATATAAAATAAAATAAAATTGTTTTAAAAAAAGACAGAGTAAAAACACAAATATCGAAAAAATATAATATTAAAATAAAATAAATAGTAAATTAAGAAAATAAAAAAATATAAAATTCTCAAATTCCTCAACTTTTTCCAATTTCTTTAAAAATTCTACCAATACGTATATCTTTTATAAAGTCTACCAAAAACCACTATTTATAGGTAATTTGACATGCATGAGGTGGATTGTATGGACATTAAACATAAGTGAATAGATGACACATAGTTAACATATATGATAATATAAAAATGTCACATGGTATTGAACACTAACTAAACATTATAATGAGACATCTATTACTGTAATATTTATAATAAAAATTAGACATTTTAAAACGTTTTTTTTATAGTTTTTAAAAACGGGTCAGGATTTTAAAAAAATATTTGAAGTTAGAGAATGAAACAAAGAAATTCATAGATAAATTAAATGGTGACGTAGCCTAAAAATTCAATTTACAAAAATGTTAGAAAAAGAGCCGTAAGTGAACAAATTTAGGTCATGTTTATTTTAAGAGAAATGTAATCTATTGATGATAATTTATAAAATCGGTCTCATTTGATTACGATTGTTTTTTGTTTACCTATGTTTCATAATTGTGATTAAATGTCAGATTTATTGTTCGATCATAGTGCTGAGTGTGATTTTGAAACTTACGTGGGACCTACTTGGACGTCTCGTTACTATTATAGATATTGTTATTGTTATAGTAAACAAATTATTGAATTTGTCACTATTATTGTTACTATTACAAATATCGTTGTCGATTGATCCTGGACGATTACGTTAACAATAACCATAAACAAGATAATGATACCAGACGATGCAAAGTAAACAACCTCAATCGTAATCTAATTACATTTCCAAATACCTAAATAAACATGATCAAGAGAATCCATTGTCTACATTTCCAGTTGAAGGCTCGTTACGATTAATTTATCAATGAAATCATATTACGATTATACTATGACTAAGAGGAGGTAAACATGTTCTTAAATATACCCACATTATATCAAATAAAACTTTTAACATGTAAACCTAATTAATATTTAATGAGCATCTATAGTTTAATTTTATAATTTATAGATGTATTATCAAACATATTTTCAATAAAGTATTTAAATTGAAATCTAATTAATGGTACATTTGGATAACATTGCTTCCAAATTATACATAAATAAAAGTATTGATGTAGACAGATATGGAGGTACATAGGGTTTATTATGATGAGTATTAGAACCTATGAAAACTTATGATGGAAAAACGTGGGAGGGCAAATGCCTTCAAAGTTAAAACTAATTAGTATATATATATATATATATATATATATATATATATATATATATTCATATATATAAAACTTAGGTTAAATGAAAATTTGATCGATATAGTTTAGAATTAAAATTTAGTCGTTGGATAAAATTCTAGACTATTAAGAAAATTTTATCAAATTATAAAGACTATTAATGAAGTTTTATCAAACCATAGTGTTGGAGATTTGATTAGTTGGTTTTATATTTTTCTAAAGCAGTGGTTTATGCAGTTATCGCAAATAAAATTTTAACATCCACTTTTAGCATCATAATATTTTCCTTATCTGAAAATATTCTACTGTAATATTTTTCTTTATTGAAGCGCAACATTTCTATTCCAAATGAGAGTTTGTTTTCTTTCTTGGATTCAATTGTTTGAGGAGAATTATGATGACCATTTAGGGTTGCCACATTTATGTTTCTCAAGCAAGACGATGTCTATACTACGGTCGTATTGTTCTACATTATGTTCTTGCTAATTACTAACAATATTGGGTTGAAGATTATCATGGTCTTAGAGGGAGCCTCTAAACCAATGTTGTTAAAGGGATTCTCAGTCTTAGGGAGAGCCTAAGACACAACTACAGAGAAAGAGTTCTCTATCTTAGGGAAATTTTAAGATTAATCAGTATTGAAGGGTGTTCGTTGACCTAAAGGGAAGATAACAACGTTGAGAGGAGTCTTGCATACCGTCAGAAGTCGAAGTGCACAACACTAATATTGTCATTTTTAGGGAAAGCCTAAGCACGTAAAAGGTGAGAGGATCTTACACTTTGAGAAAACCTAAGTACACATGAAAGAAAGTCTCACATTTAGGGGTGCATAGATGATCAGTGAGTTGAGCTCTACGCGAAGCACTATAGTAGTCGAGTATTGCAAATAAGTACTACGTTGTAAACTGTTTAACTCTTTAATATTAGTGGATTATTATTCCTGAGCACACTGTCCCATCGTCATCATCCTCATCCTCATCATCATCATTATCATCATCATCATCTTCTTCTTCTTCCAATTCGAACCCTTCAGATCCCTTCTCATCTGGGCCGATTATTTCATCCTCGATTGGGGTTTCTTCAGCTCATCTGTTCTCCAATTTCTCCAGCTTCATCTTCCTCATCTTCGTCTCCAGAACACATCATCATCATCATCATCATCATCATCATCATCATCATCATCATCTTCTTCTTCTTCTTCTTCTTCTTCTTCTTCTTATTAATCTCTTCCATTTTTCTCATTCTCTCAATCTTATTCATCCAATTCGAACCCTTCAGATCCCTTCTCATCTGGCTTTCTCTCTCCCTTCTCCTCGGCCCTTTTGCCCCCATTTTCCTCACCGGTGGCGACATTCGTGTCGTTCGAGGTTCGATCCTTGAAATCCCCAACAAAGAACCCGAAGTTGAAGACGATTCGAAGAAGAAACTCGTTCAAAAGTGCTCAAAATCATGTAGATCTATCGATGAAATCGTCGTTGCTTCAATCGAAGTCGATGAAAAAGTCGCTACAAAAATTGATAACAGGAATGGAGTAGGTCATCAGAATAGCAAAAATGGAGTCGATTTTGCAATTGAGGTAGTGGAATGGAACGAAGCAGATTTAGGGTTTTTGAAAAAGCAATTGGAAAAACATCCTGTGGGGAAACCAAGACGGTGGGAGATAATTGCTGAGGCGTTTGGTGGAAGGCATAAAGTGGAGAATGTGATTAAAATGGCTAAGAAAATGGAAGAGAAGAAATTAGGCGATGAGGATTCGTATGCTCAATTTCTGAAGAAGAGAAAACTTGTTTAACTTCTTGTTTTGTGATAGACAGATATAAATTTCTATCTCTGTCTATCTGATATAGTTTATTCAATTTAGAACTACATGTATAGACAAATGGATTGACATTAAAGTTTATGAATGATATGTTTTGATTTATTCTGGTCTTGAGTTGTAATTATTTTTATTAGCAATGATAGATTGAAGATATTTGATTTTGATGAAAGTATTTGATTTTGATATATCTATCATTGTCTATCTCAATCTATCCCAGATAGACAACGATAGTGCTCTATCTTTGTTACAACCCCAATTTATTAGGTAATAAATAATTAGTATATAAAAATGATTATAATAATATTTATTATTAATATT
>JBBPDJ010000008.1:12745978-12766242 GCA_037974625.1 Cucumis cinereus | reverse complement strand
TCATCATACCTAATTTAAACATGTGAATGAGGAATGACTAAGGAAGGACATATTATTGATGTATCTCCAATTTGGAGCTTTTATTAAATTCATTCCTTGTAGATAGATGGCCAGTGATAGAGCTCTATATTTGTCTATCTTAGATAGACAATGATAGAGCTCTATCATTTTCCTCCATCCAAGAAAAATCATCAAAAGCAACAAAATTAAGAGTTTTATGGGGGACAATGATATAGATCTATCATTATATATCCCAAATAAATAGAGATAGACTAGTATCAAGTGATAAATCTCTATTATTATTCATCCTAGATAGACAGAGATAGACCACTATCACTGTCTGTCTGAGATAGATGGAGATAGATGGGTGATAATCGTTGGCTCGTCGTTGTGAATCACGTGGGATAAAAATTGTGCGAGAATTTTTGGTATTTTACACATGAACTGGACTTTTTTAGGTGGGTTTTTTCCGTTTTTCAAAATTTTTTATGAGTTGTAATTATTTTGATTTTTTTTCTATATTTAAAAAGATCCCTAAATAAAGTCCTAAAAATAATAAACCAAGAAAATTAGTGGTTGGCATTTTATTTATGATAAGATTGGATATATTGGGGCATCTAAATAAATGTTTTTTCATTGTATTAAAAATAAATAAATGAAAAGAAAAACATTCCAAAAAGCAAATGAATTGACAAATGACTTGTGGGTTACCATGAGCCATATGTATTTAAAATAATAATAATAAATAACAAATAAATCATCAATTTTATCAATAATTAAAGTTTGCATGCAAATATTTTAGGATTAAATATTCACCAACTTTATAAAATGCTTTTCTTCATTTCCTTTTTTCTATTTTTTAAGAACTATATGCGTTCTTCATTCTTTTTCTTTTTAAAAGTAGTTTCTTTATCATTCATTTGCTTCTTTTTTATTTTCATTATTTTTTAAAAACATTACAAAAATATTATTTTATTATTTTAAGTTATGGAATATGACCGAATTTTCATTTTGATTTCTAAATATTGAAAAATTATTGTAAATGACAAAACTGTTAAAAAATATTTATAAATATAACAAAATTTTAAATTCATTTCAGTGATATTGATAACAACGAAGTTTATCGGTGTCTTTCATCGATAAAATCTAAAATTTTACGATTACACGTAAATCTGTTATAAGGATGCTATGATTATTTTCCCGATATTGAATTTTGTTGAAATATATGATGTTACTGAGTTTATTGGAATTAAGCAAAGGTCTAGAGAAGAGAAGATTGGTTAAGATAGAGCGATATAAAAGCTCAAAATGGTTCCAAAAGAACAACCATAAGAAAGAAATTACTATAATCATACATGCCAAATATGGGAATTAGTGTGAGGACAGTTGTGCTTTTGAGCTAAAAATGATGTTGATTTTTATCCAGAAAAAGAACCAAAAACACTTGTTACTAATAGCAGTGTATTCTGGACAAGCTCCTGCATACAACATTAACACAAAAGGGGTTGTAGCTACACTGTAAACAGTGGCTATAAGCTATTCCTAAGTACTTAGATCCAATGATATCCTCATCAACTATGTGTCAATGAGGTGTAAGTGTGAGTATGCACAAAGGTCGAATCTCACGATACTAGAACTTATAATTTTAATTTGATTAAACTATGGATGAACTCAAAGGTAAGCAATTAAGTGATTAGAAGGTGAATAAACAAGAAATCCACTCTATAATAGTAAACACAGATAGATAATCATCTCATCCCACTTTGTGTTTTAATGTAGTTGTTTGTGATCACTGAAGGTTTTTAAAGTCATTGCTGCTATTGTAAATTCTTGCAACTTTTTGTTTCAATCCTCCTGTAGCGAAAATTTGTTTGGCTAGAAATTTGAATATCCACCTCGTTTCTCATAGAATCTGATTGTTTGAAAACGATAAATGGGATGATCATATAGTTTCAATCTCTATCAGTGAAGTCAGTTTTGGTTCAAATAAATATATGGTCAATTCTCTAAGTCCTTCAAATGTATATTTACTTAAATTTTGCAAAATAGGGCTTTGCAAATTGTATGTTGATGTTTACTTTTCTTTTACAACAAGAAAAGCTCTTCACTGAAACACAAATAACTACCTTTTTCTCCTAAATAAGTTGGAAACCATCCCTTTTCACCAATTATTATTATTATTATTTTTTTTTCAAAACGACCCTCATTTTCCAATTAACCCTAAAAAAGCCAAGAGAGAATTTATTTGACTTATACATGCATTTTTCCGCTTCCTGAAGGGATTTCGATTTTCGTGTATATGTTCCAAAACGACTCTTCTCCTCCATCCAAAAATCCATTATTGTGAGAAAAATTGTGAAAATTCAAAAATTAACATTTTACAATTCCTGTTTTGAATCAAAAGACGATTTCATTTAGCAAAGGATATGAGCCACACACCAAAGGATGACTAATGAATAATGCTAATCATTCATGATCATACATTATTGGAAGGATACATGATGTGATTATGACTTTACCAAAGCATTGGTTGGATGGAACTCACAAACAAGAAAACTTTAAAGAGGCTCAATTTCCCACCATATATTTCTCTTAAATGAAACAAAATTAATGGGAGGAAAATTCAATCCTTTAGCTGTGAGAGGGTATTTTAGACATAGTTAGATCTAGGGTGAAGCCTTTGGTCACATGTTACTCATCTTCTTGAATAATCAATCCATTTGAGGGACTTCTAAATAGTAATCTTTGTTCTAACTCTCAAGTAGATTCCATATATTAAGAAAACAGTAGACCTAGCAAACCCTAGATTCAAACGAGGGTTTGGCTTAAGAGGCACAATTTTCACCACAAACATCCTTCAAGGGGTTGACCACCACTTGTTGCTAACCAAGAGAGCAATTGATAAGGGACCATTGTAAGCTTCTTCTTCTTTTTTTTTTTTTTTTTTTTTTCACTTCCATGACAGTTAAAGGCACTCTCATCATGCTTGAGTGAGAGATTGAGAAAGAAGGAAAGACTTTAGTGAAGAATAATGGACCATTGTATGAAACAAAAGTTGGTGGAAGAGAGTGGGTAAAACAACTGAATTTTGCTTGGTTGGATTTTTGGACTGGAAGGTGTCTTTCCAATATGCTTCCTTCCTCCAACAAAGTTTGGGAAAGGAGAAAGGCATTCTGTGAATCTTAATCAAATGCACAAAAAAAAAAAAAAAAAAAAAAAAAGGAATATCCACCACTATTTAAAAGAGGTTGAGAAAATTGGCAAAGAACTCCAAAAATTCTTTCTTTGCACAAGTGACCACAACCACCACTTATTAGGATGTATGCAAAATAGTTCCAAAAGATCGTAGTGTTGATCAAACTGGGCAATTCTTTCCTTTTTTTCCTATTCAACATAATAAGATGATAGCTTATGACATCATCGCATTCGACACCACAAGATATGGCATGTGCCAAAGAGGGGAAAAAGAAAAAAGAAAGAAAACTTTTAATCCATGAAACTAGACAATAAGTTACATATTAATCTTTGAAATTTCAAACTCAACATTTGAATTCCTTATGTTTGGAAAAACCATTTTCTTAGTTCATGCATCATTATCAACATATTATTTTCCATGCACATACAACTATGGGGTTAAAAGCTTTTGATGCTGAAATATTGGATTTTCAATTATTTGTCAACAGAGTATATGCCTCAGCAAAAGTTCAAAAGTACAAACCCAATATTAGAATAAATAACCCTATGTAGTGAGTTTGACTCGGTGGCGTTAGCATGACTTCCATCTCTGAGGGTTGGAAGGTTTAATTCTCCATCCCATGTTTATTATAAAAAATAGAACACTAAATGAAAAGCTAAAAGGAACCTTGTCGACCATATTAGGGTTTGCAAGCACTGAGTAAATTATCATACAAAAATCTCAAATTCAGTTTTGCAGTAAAAAATAATAATAATAAACTTTTGCTTTTTAAAAAATAAGAATTCCACTTCCTCTTAATAGTCTACCAAGATGGTGTTTTTTATAATACAACTAGTAGAATAGGAATTGGGGGAGCTAAATTTCTAATGCTGACCTGTACATTATATTCAATCTTGCGAAATTTCTGAGAGATCCAATTTTCTTCCCTATTATAATTTTACATGAATATAAAGCAAATAATGTATTGTATGTAATGGTAATCAATAGAGAAACGTTAACTAATTAAATAAACCACTATGTAAACAAAACTATTCATCTCCTTTCATCCAGAATATTCTACTCACAAATTATGGTGGGATGAAGGATCAAGGTTTTCTCAATGCAGAGGCTGCTCCCATAACGACTGCCAGAACAATGCCAAGGCCAGCCCCAAGGGAGGCACCAACTGCTGCAGATGTTAGAGAATTTTCCTTGGCCTTTGCATCTCGAGTTGCATCCATGGACATTCCACGTTCGTATTCCAATTCCATGAAAAGCCTCTCTCTAGCCAGCTCCTTCAGTTCAAAAAAGTGGAAACCATTGGTGAGATGAACTTCAGAATCAGACCATATGAACCAAAAAAGAGATCATTACAGAGAACACAACTAGAACCATATGAGGGTAAAATTTGAAACCATATTGCCCACAACACAAATTAGATACCATGACAAATTTTCTGGGGAACTGATAACGGAAGCAGGAAAAAAGGAGATGATCGTGTTAAAGCCACAGATTCTGTGAGTTAGATGTTTAAACCTGAAATGATGTCTCCTCATGGCTACGAAGCACACGGTGGATAAGCTGACAGAGAGAGTTGACACCCTCCACTGGTAGAACAGTCTCCTTCCTCTGAAAAGGCCTCCTGACTAGATTGATAGGAGCAAGAAAAAGCTTTTGAGCAGCCATTTTCACATCCGAGTCTCCAATAATTGCGCTGGTCGACAAGGAAGCAGTAGCAGCACCAGGAATAAAAACATAAGGACTCGAATTGATTATTCCAGTAGTGGATGGAGATGCTTGATAAGCTTGCAAAACGGCTTCAATTACTGCTTTCTGTTGATGCGCACTTACAGAAAACTTGTTTGTAATGGCAAGGACCCAAGGAATACCAAGTGATTTAGCCTCATCCAAAAGTAGAGATAGTGCTGGCTTTGGCTGTGTTCCATTTGATTGCATGCATAAAGGTACTTTATGCGACAGATTATGTACAAGAACTAGCAAATCTGTTTTCCGACTGAGATCACGAATCCCCATCCATAATTCATCCCTGAAATTTGATGCTTCTTTCTTAAGTTCCTGCAACAACAGAAAAATACAGTAAAAGCAAAAACATCTCTAACAATCAGAATCGAACCACCTCTTATATACAGTATGTCACATTCCCAGCTACATGGAGATCCATTCAATAGAAAAACATGTCAAAGCACGTTCAAATACAAACCTACTTAATATGTTTCCGAACACTAAATTTTACTTGGTAGTATAAGCTGATAAGCTGCATCGAAAGAAACAGTCTATATTTTACTTTTGAAAACACAAGAATCATCTTTCGATAATGGATGATATTTTATCAAAAGCCTCTGGACAAGGATTGTAAAGTGCAATGGCCAACCAGAACCCAATCCTGAAGTATTAAACTAGAAAAATATTCTGAATTTTCCTTAACCCATAAAAAGGCCTTAACTTTATGTCACACTGAAACCATACAAGTCGTGCAAATTCAAACATTTCTTGAATAGAAACTCTCGGATTTCTCAGTTCATCATTTACATTTGAAGTTCCATTGTTGACAGAGATAATAAAGGAACGTACATCACTAATTTTGTACAAGATAATTTACTATTGAACACAATATATACATGTTTTTGTCCCCAAAGTTTAGATTTCATTGCATTTTGGTTTTTGAGTTTTCAAACTTGACATTTTAACCCCTATGTTTGGGATGACCTCGCTTTTTGTCCCTACTGTGGCCTCGCCGGGAGAAAATGATGTTGCCGGCAGAAGAATGGGGTTTGAACATAAGTTGAACAAGGAAGAGAGGAGAGAAGAAAATTAATATTTATTTTATAGTTTTTGTGCCACATCAGTCCAACATAATTTTAAAAAAAAATTGGTCAACCCTACATAACAGAAATTACCAGAATGATCAAAATTGTTAATGGTAGGAACCAAAAAATCTATTTTTCGAAACCTCAGGAATTAATTTCAAATTTGAAAACTTAGGGACAAGAACACTACGAAATAAAAACTTCAGGATCAAAAGTGTAATTTTTCCTTTAATATTAAAGGTAAGCCTAGTGGAGCAAAGACTATATTACTTCAGAGCTTTCATTTGCGCATTTAAAACCATAAAGGGAACGTAAAAAAAGAACTCATTGACTGTTATGCCTACAAGTCTACTAACAACAATACAAAATAGGGAGGAAAAGATAAAGTGACAACCATATATAGTAAAGGCAGAGCATTGAAGGATTTTTTACGAGTTAAAGTCAAACCTGCAGATTCACTCCTGGCGAGTCACAGTAGCAAATGCCACCAGAAATTGCTTCTTCAGCACCCATTGCAGGAAGCAGATCCTCAATACGTGGAATGGGGGTCATCCTATCCTGACTAACTATTGCCTTGAAAAGTGAAGTTTTGCCCGAACCCTGAACATTCAATAAGTTATATTCGTCACACGATAGGAGAGGGAATTTGTGTGTGTGTGTGTGTGGTGGCAGCGGTGGATGGGTGGGTGGGTGGTGGGGTTGAGCATACCTCGAGGCCAAGTAGCCGCACCCTACGAGTTCTCACATGTACCTCTTTCATGATTGTTGCAAAATCACTGGTACAGAATATGAAAAAATCACCCAAGCCTTCAGGGCGGATGAATTTCTCTATATTAAAGGGTAATCTATGTTCAGTGCTAGAATCATCGACAGATGAATTAGTCACTGGGAACAGAGGACTTGCTGAATCAGCCACTGCCTGATGGTTTGGTGGTCGTTTTAGAGGTGTTCCAATCACAACTCGCATTGTTTGAAGTTCAGGGGCCCCCTGGCTTGACGAGATGGTTGGAACTGGGGGAAATGACTCCACCCTCGTAGAACACCTGAGTAAATGTGGAGTAAGACCTTCAATATTTAATTGTTCATTCAATATGTTGACTAATGTCAACTTTGACACGATACTTAAAGAAGCTAAGGACTTATTTGGAAAACTTTTTTCAAAACAGTTCATTTTTGTGTTTGTTCCAAAAATGTTTGATGTTTTAATGTATTTGATAGGAAGACTTGTAAGAACTAATGTCATTTCGAATATTTGAAATGTTACTCACAAATCTATACTATTGGAAGGAAGAAGAACTTCATCGGTACAACAATAATCATAAAGAAATAAATACTAATGAGAAGACATTCAAACAAGAGAGAAACACAACTTAAAAAGTTTGTTTGGAAAGGAAACATTTCATTGATAGAATGAAAGTATTAGAGGCCAAGGCCTGAGCACCCAAAGGTGATTACAAGAAAACTTGCCGATGGGAGATAAGATAAGGACTTACAAGCTTAAAAGGGTCTTTATTTTACACCAATACAGCAGTAGAAGTAACCAAATTACGAAAGAGATGAACACAAGAAAAATCATTGCAAAAAAAAAAAAAAAAAAAAAAAATCGCTTATTTCTCTCGCCCCAAAGAAGCCAAAAGAAAGCCCGAATGATCACCCACCAAAGGATTTTCTTGCGGCCAGTAAAAGGGTGACCCACCAACAATGAAGATAGATTATTAAACATATTATGAGAAAGAACCGCCGGCCGACCAAGTATATATCCCCAAAAATTGGAGGCGAAGGTACAATGTATAAAAAGGTGGGCAGCAGATTCAAAATGGTTGTGACACATATGACACCAAGAGAGAGATAGAGACATGAATGGCATACAACGTTGAAGGTGGTCAACAGTATTGATAGCACTATAACTAAGCTCCCACAAGAAAATTTTTATTTTCTTTGGAAAGCAATCCAACCAAATAGCCAAATAGACATCCATCGCATATCTAGTATTTGTCCCCACCAAATCATCCATAAGAGATTTGACCAAGAATGAAGAAGATGGGTCGATTGGATAAACATTTTGATTTTTGAAAATTATGATTGCTTTTACAACTCTATCATCTTCTTATCACGGTTTTCATCTTTCTTATCGTCTTTTTATCATGGTTTTCATCTTTCCTATCTTGGCACTTCGAATTCTATCCGTATTTCAAAAACAAAAAAAAAAAGTTTTCAAAAGGGAAATTATTTTAAACGACAAAGCTGTTGAAAACAAATATAACAAAATATCACAGTTATCACTAATAGACCATAACAAACTATTATTTGTGTCTATCATGACACAAATAGATACTTCAGTAGTCTATCACAGTCTATCATGATCTATTGCAAATAGACTGTAATATTTTGCTATATTTGTAAACATTTTAGTTCATTTTGCTATATTTAAAAAGAACTCAAACAAAAAAAAGTCAATAGGTGGAAGTAGGGTAGTTTTTATAATAAGAAACAAATTTCATTGATGTATGGAATTTTCAAAAGAAGAGCAAAAACCCAACCTAACGTAAGTACAAAAGACTTCTCCAATTGGTCAATAATAGTAAAAGAACTAAAGAAAAAGTATATTTGCACCCATTTATCATACAGCAACTGGGGAGATTAATACACACGCAGAGCCATGTAGGGGCCGGAGGGCCCGTCTCGACTTATCCCTTTTTTGTATTTTTACCATCTTCTGAAGCTAGTCCAGTGGTAGAAGGACCGGTTCCCCAAGCTACAGGTCGAGGGCTCAAATCCTGCCTCTCCCTTCCTTAATTGAATTTATTTTATAATTGAAATTTGTGTAATGTTGTTTGTTGTGTCTCTGCACCTACTCCAGTATAAAAATAAACTGGATTTTTTGCAAGAAAAAATAGAACTCTTAACTTAAATTTTCTAACTAATAGTAATTTCATTTAAATCATAAACACATAATTTTTGTTGACGTATATATATGGGTTAAAAAACTAAATTCTATTTTTATTTTTTATGTTCACGTTTATCTACAAATATTTTTTAAATTTTAGGCTCGTTTACTAACTATTTGGTTATTTGTTTTTAGTTTTCAAAATTTAAGACATATAAACACCATTCTCATACATAATATTTTTTGCTTTGTTATTTACTCTACCATTTCTTTAAAATTACATTCAAGTCACTACAAGTTTAATTCATAGTTTCTAAAATTATGACTAGCAAATATCTAAACTTTCAATTTTAACTTTAATAAGTCTCTTAAAACTGTCTAATCAATTATAAACTTTCAATTTAGCATCTAAAAATCTAAATATAAAAAATACTTAAAAATTAGTCATTGTACTAGACAAAAAAATTGTTTTTATTCCTAATTAAACTTTATATTTTCAATTTTGTAACCAATATTAATATTATTTTTTTCAAAAAAGATGTTTGGTACTATACAGTAGATCACGACAACTATATACAAGATACACAATAGAGATGTCGTGATCTACTATAGATTCTTTAAGGATTACATAAATTAAGATGTTATGAGCTAAAATTTTAACCTCAGAAAGTTGTGCCCAAACATGAAATTTTAGATCTGCCACTAAATTGTGTATGAGTTAGTTTTGCTTGTTCTGAAGATATAATATAATTTGAATATTATATTGATACATCTAAACTTATATTTATATGAACTTGTGCCCCCTACATAAAATTCTTGCTTCACCACTGGAATCATTTGTTTTCTGGCTGCTGTTTATCTATGACTTGTTGGAAGAAGTTTTCTATACTTCATTTCTAGTGGGTGTATGATCCTTCAAACGTCAATCAAATTTGATTTGGTCCATTGCGGTAAAAGCGTTGTTCACTGAAAATTGGTTTGTAAGAAACCAAAGGATCTTCCAGGACAAATCTCTCACGTCGCTAGAGTGTTCTGAAGTTGCAAGGCTATTTGTTCTCTCTCGGTGATCCTCCTGGTGCAAGAGAATAGTTTGATTTGATGTGCCTATATTTTCTTTGATTAGTTTTATTTTTGCACTTTTTCAGATACGTTTTTCGTATTCTCAGTATTCTGTTCTTATTTCAATTTCGTTATAATCTCTTTTACTTCTAAATAATCAATGAGGTCCTTCCCCTTATATGCCTCTAATGTAACCACAAAGCAAATTCCACGAATGCTCATAATGAGGTGAGCCCAAACTAGCACTTCCACCACCTTCTCCTTTGGAAAAAGGTGTCCTTTTTCAACCTCACCAACAAAACCATCTCTAATCCATGTTACCATTATTGAAGGTTGACTTTTAAGGCTCTCCTCCTAGACTTTTCTTCTGTCGGAACTCCTTTCACATCACTATTCCGATCGAAGGCAAACCCTCTGGCATTCAACCTTTACTCCTCTCAATGTATCCCCCTTACTCTATAAAGGGAGAGTGTTTAAGGCTTAATAACCTTTATCATTCAACTTCGTTAATTAGAGTGATTTGTGAGTTTTGTGTTTCTTTTCTTTCCCTGAGATTACTTTGTTGTACATTTTCACACATCAATCAGTAACATGTGCTTCCCTTTTTTGTGTATGTATGTACGTATGTGTCTATATATATATATGTGCATGTATATATATATAATATATATATACATATATATGCCTAGTTGATCATGTGGAGATAACAGGAAATAAATTAAAAATTTTAAAAAAAGATTAGAAGCCATAAAGCCTTACCAGTTACCATTTACTTGAGCATGCACAAGAGTACAAAGATGCAACCCAAATCCAGTAATATCAACTTTTAAAGGGTCACAGTTTTTCTGACCGGGTAGACCACTCCATCCAAGAGGAACAACAGAAGTTGCGGTTCGAATAACTGGAGACTCCACTATTTGTGCAAGCTTGACAGTACCTGCAACGGCAAGTCCAAGCCACTGCTGAAGATGCGGAAATTGTTGCATTTGTTCCACTCCCATGACGAATGAGGCATCATCTTTCATACATAATTCATAGATTCTACACAAAGACCAGTTTTTTATAATATAGAAGTATGTCACTGAAAACGCCACATTTATTGTGTTAGAAGTCAATATAAAAAATGGTTGAAACCGACCCTCTAGTTGTGGTACTCGAAAAATACATTATAAGAACTAAGCTTCAGAAAAAGAGTGATTGACTACCTCTGGAATCGAGACCTATATGATTTCATTGAGTGTGATTGAAACCGTTCCCGTAGTTCTGCAATTACAGAACTTACCTGAAAATACCTTTGCCAGAAGAAAGCAAACAATATGAGAGATTCTAAAACAGAACCAAGAATATCTTCTAATAGTTTCTCAAACTAACTGCTAGTACAGAAAAAGAAAAAGAGAAAGAGAAAGAAAAATCTTTCTTTTGTAAAGAAACAAAATTTAAAATAAATAAGCAATAATCTATAGAGGTTTTGATATGAAATCAAATCAGATGGTTAAGCATAAGAAACTCATACCGAAGTCAGCTTTGAATATTCTGCTCCGGAGAGTGACTCAACTGTAGAATTCCCCAACAGATAAAGCTACAATATAAGAATACTTGTGTTTGAATTTACAGCACTTTTAATGAAGAAAACTTCAAATATTGAAATAGAAAAGAGTACACAGGAACACCAAAAAAACAAAATAAATAAATAAATTTAAAAGAAGAAAGAAAAGAAAGTAAATAAATCATTTCGTACAAAAGAAGAAAACATACTTGACCAAAAGGAACATATGAAGGTAAATAAGGCACTCGACGCCAATTCCTACCAACCCCATTCTTTTTAGCAGCTTTTACATTTTCAGGTGGACAACTATCAGAATCAGAAATTGGCTTCAGAGATATACCATCAACACCCTCCTCAATTTCAAGAGATTGAGGTTCAACTACATCATCTTCAAGTAACGCTGATGAAACAGAATCTGATGCTGAAAATGTCCCAACATTAGCCTTTTGTTTTTCTCTGTATTTATTAACATGCCTTCTAACACTCTCCAAAGGAACAAGCTTCGAAAGTCTCCAGAAGGAAGTCTGTACAGGGCCCAGACCTAAAACCAACTGCTCCCCATCCTTCTCTTTTGCCTTCTCGGCCCCTTCCTCCCGTTTGTTTGTCAGTAGATTAGTGCCTCGAGTCTCAGGTGATGCATTAAGAGGCTGGGCATTATAATGGTGGAAATATGCTGGAGACAATAAACGTGGGACCAAATCTTCTGGAATGCAGTAACTCTTAAAATGATGCTGCCAACCTTTCCTATTGACGTAACTGGGGAGATGTTGAGATGACAAAAATCTGAAAAATAATTTCTTTAAAAAAGAAAAGGAAACTAATAATCATATATGAAGACATACTCTCTCAAGGCTGCATTTCCAACTGGAGGCTGGGAAAAAGTAATACATTTTACTTGAAATTTTTCACTCTCCTTTAGAGAAGAAGAGGCTGCAATACCCCTCAGAATGGCAAGAGTAGCTAAAACTGCAACCTAAGAAGGACAACAACAAGAGTTAACATTGCAGTTTACTACATGAAATCAACTGCTTACTAACTAAGAACCGGGCTTACAGCTCCACCAAGTGAGTGTCCACATAGCACAAGTTTCTGTTTCTTCTTTTGAGCAAGCCTGTATAACTCCAAAGCAGGTATTCCATTGGCACGAGCCAAGAAACCCTGAGGATTCATATAACATGAAGGATAAGATATTTTGGTTACATATTTGGAGGGAGGAAATCCAAAAAAGATTTTTTAAGAAATTATTTTCACTTTGTTTATAGGCAGGATCAGTACGCTGCAGTGACCAGAAATTTAAAATTAATTAATTATTTAATTTTAATTTCCAATTAATTTAAATTTTAAAAAATTATTAAAAATAAGGAATGTTGCAATGGCCTCCCTGTGCAGGACAAGCGAAGTAGATCCTAACCAAATTTTCAATAGTTCTCCTTCTGCACAACAGACTAGGTTTATCAACCACGTTGAGGGTATAATTTTGTTGCTCTAAATAATATCAACCTCTTTTTGTTCCAAGCAGTCTATTCAAAGGCAAAGCTAGAATTCTTTAAAGCATTTTGCTCAAGACTACTCTTAAGAAAATTTAGTTAAAGAGAAGTACAAGATCCTTAAAAGTTCAGCGGTTGATAATAAATTTGGCTGATTTTGAAATCTTCTTTGTTTTAAGCTTCCTCATAAGAGCACCCTAACTAAGAGCTTATGCAATTACTTTCCTAATCAAATAAAAGTTGGACAGGTCAGTTGACGGCAAGGAACTTTGAAGGATATATTTCCCCACTTAACCTTTATTGATCAAGAAAATCTTAGGTGGAAGAGGGGAAAATCAGGAAAACCAAAGAAGTCTAGATACAGTACGTATAAAATCCTACAGTTCCCAATTAAGCTCTACATAAGCTGGGCAAAAAGAAGGGAAAAGAAAAACCTCCAACTACATTAGTTACCCGATGGGCAGCAGGTTTGGATTTATTCTTCAGCTGCTTAGGCTTTGACTCAAGGGGATTCCATGAGTTCTCAAATTTTCCCTTCCGGTTCTCATCTTCATCAGAATTCAAAATTTTGCTTCCATCAACACCATCCACTACATCTTCGTGGAATATAGCTCCTTGTAGTATATTCACATCAGCCATTACATCCCTGACATTTTACAAAACAAAACGTTACAAAAAAAAAAGAAAAAGAGAGAGGGGGGGAAGAGAGAGAGAGAGATACAAAAAAAAAGCTTCCACACACAGACGCAATGAGTTCTATAGTAGACTCAACTCAAGTAGCACGAGAATCAACTACTTCCCAACTTACTTGTATTGCTTTGTTCCAATGAAGGAAGCAAACAATGTATCACCAGCTTCTGCTAGTAAATACCTGAAAATAACAATATAGATAAGTAGCCAAAGAAAAGTCTAAAGATTCAACCACCTAAAAGCCCACAAGCTTAAATAAGAAGATGGATCATAAAAGGAGATCCCACAACGCATGTAACATGAACTTCATTCATTTCCAGCTATTCGTGAACAATCCGATTTTAAAATAAGAGAAGTTCAGATGGGCTAAAGCTCACGGTAATATACAATTGCTGAAATCATTTTTCTCAAAAAATAAAAATAAAAATTACTTGTCGAAAATAATGGAGCCTAGAGAAACAAGCACAGTGCAAATCCATATTGACAAGTGAAGTTAGAAGCAACCCATGAATATGAGTTTAGACTGTATGATACTAAGAATAAAGAATTATCAGGAGCAGAAGTACACATTTCTGAAACAAATTCAATAAATGAAAGAAAACCTGTGTGGAACATGATCTGAAGATGGCTGCACACGCTCCAGAGAAACAAGTTGTCCTCCAAAGTCAGCCTTGAATTTATTCACAGCTCGAACTAACTCACTTGCAGGTCTCTACAGTGTTCGCATTTCATGCAAGGATGATACCCTCTTAGATCAGTGTTCACAAAAGGAAGAATATAGAGATTGGAAATAATTGGTGGCATACAGAAAGAATGAAACAGCAGCAAGAAAGCTACAAAAATTTACCAGAATGTAACCATCCAAACGTCTCACTTTTTAATCGAAGTCCAGCAGAGTCTAATGTCAAGTTGACAGTCATGAACCTATTGATATGCTAGCCCAAATCAATTACTAAACTAATTTTCGGCAAGAAAATTAGATGTTTCCTGAACAACTTGCTGATGGCCACTAAGAATTTGTAGAGTGAAGACAACAAGGACCTTGCAGCACAGTTCCACAAAACCCTTCCTTTGGTATGTTTTTTTCCTTTTTTTTTTTCTTTTTAAAGAGAAAACTTTTCATGGAAAAAATGAAAAGAGACATAATAACCCTCAAGTGATTGCCTTCAAGAGAAAAAAGAGAGGAAAAAAAAACCCCTCAAGTGAGTAGAGTAACAAAGTAAACCAAAAATATACAATAATAGTGAAATGAAATATTGAAAAGATCTCCAGACAAACTATCCTTTTAGTCCTTACAAACCCAAAAAAAACTGATAAATATACATCCCACCGATATAGATGACAAAAACTTTAATCCAAATGCCAACAAAAAACCAGCGACAACCAAAAAATATAATCCTTGAATTGTTGAAGAAAACCCTTTCTTTAGCAGGGTTCTTTTGGGGCTTGTCGTTTTTTGTATGCCTTTGTACTCTTTCATTTTTTCCTCAACGAAAGCAGTTGTTTCTATGAAAAAAGATACACATGTTTAACTTCAGAGGAACAAACCAAGAGTTAGTGAAATACCAGCATATTTTCGACCTAAAATAGCCTGCAAACAAAGATATTCCAAGAACACGGAGTGCATCCCAGTGGAGAAAGACCTAACCAACTGTGAGAAAAAATGAGGAACCTGGAAGAATAAATGAGGAACCTGGGACTTCTCAGGAATAACCCATAAACCATATAACAGGGTATGTAGCTACCCGTGACTCCTATTCAAATCCTTCTCCTTATGATATCTCATCCTGAACTTCTGCCTCTACATTTGAAAATCCCCCCGACCAAAATACTTTAAACCCTACTATTGTTATAAGTTCATCTGAGTCTGCACCTTTTCTCAATTCATCTTCTGTTCTCAACAAAATCCAACAAAACCCTATGATTACGAGAGGGAAGAATGGTATCTTTAAACCAGAAGTTCAGTATGTTGCCTTGACAAGACCTGAGATAACCTACACTACAGTGTAAACAAAGAGTTCCATCTTATGCACTCTCTTAATGAAAGAGTGCCATTTTATGCACTCTCTTAACATTTTTCATCGGCAAGCAGTCAAGCATATTTTACAAAATCTAGCAGGCACTTTTGATCATGGTTTGATGTTCAAAAAGCCAATATATTTGGTTATCCAAGGTTTTGCTGATGCAGATTGGGCATTTACCTTGATGACAGAAAATCTACCTAGATGTTGTGTATACTTTGGAGGCAATTTGATTCAATGGGCTTCAAAGAAGCAAGCAGTAGCCATTGGTGTACTCGTTATGAAGTAGCCCGCCAAAACGCCTCATTGTGGTGTATCCTCTCAAAGTTCTTTACTAGCTACAGCCTTCAAGAGATCAATTTGAATTGGGGAGCTTTCATTTCTCCAGCCTAGTAGACTTTTTTGTCAAGTTTTTGTTTCTCATGTATTTTGTTCTTGTTTATGTATTTCTACTACTCGTTCACCACTTGTGTTTGCCTTTGATGATCAAGGCTGAGTAGATTTTGTTTGGTCTATTTAATTCCGCTACTGGTAGGCCGTGGATATGATGATGGCATTATGGGGGTGTCAACCTAGTTGAAATGTCCGGATGCGCTTCCTCATCCATCTATATTTTTGTATTGCTCATTGTATAGCCCTCTTGTACCATGAGTTGTTGTCTCATTATTTATATCTTTATTAATAAAAAGACACATATCTTTTTCAAACGAAAAAGAAAAAGAAGCAAGCAATTATTTCTCAATCTAGAACCCAACTTTGGCTCATGTTTCAGTCGATCGGATTCGGCTACAGCCATTGTTTGTTGATTTGCACGTACATCTATGTCAACCTCCTACTTTATGATGTGATAATCTCGGTGTTGTTCACCTAAGTGCAAATTTCATTGGACATTCTCAAATTAAGCATGTGCAAATAAATATCTACATTGGTCGAGCTCTTGTTTTGCAAAGGAAGGTGTTGATTCGTCATCTTCCAGCCACTGAACAGGTTGCAGACATCCTTATAAACCACTCCCTGCTTCAAAATTTCTTCCTTTCAGAGACGAGCTCAATGTCTGTTCTTCTCAATACATTGGCTTGAGGGGGGCATTATGAGAGCTCATTAAGAAGTGTGTTTTGTATTTCAATCTGTTGGCTATTTTATTGTTACAAACGTACAATTTGTTTTACTTTTCTGATTTTCAGTTTGCCTGTAAATATCGGGCCCTGTTCTTGATCACTAATATACAAAAGATATTCACTTTGTGGTCATTCCCTGTTGATATTCTCAAATCACCTTACTAGGCTCCTATGATGCTGGACCACTCCAAGCTTAAGGGAAAGTTCAATCAACCTAGAGAAAAGGGCCAAATTCTCTAGATTTACAATTTCCTCACATAAACTTCCACAAGTAGCTCGGGAAACCAATCACCAGTGACACACTATTCAAAACGAACCATTATACTTCCTATTGACATCATGAACACAACATTTCCGAAATGAAAAGAATCAAGTCCATTTACATGCTCCAAAACTTCCAGAATCATCAAAATACAAGCAAATCAAAAAAAAAAAAAAAAAAAGAACAAGAACAAGACATCCCAGATTGGTAATACCTTGTAAACGCATTCGGAAAGAACCATGCAACAGAGAATCTCCTGCAGGTCGACAACAGAGTCAGCCTTAAGAGCAAGGCAGAGTTGGTGAAGTTGTTGCCTCCGGCGTTCGTATTCTTGCTGAATCTTCTTCCTCTGCTCCCTGTAGTTGGAATTCCAGAAGGGCCACCTCATTTTCCATTGAAGAGGGCCCCATGAGACCTTGAGAACCTTGTCGCGCTGATCTTTGATCCAAGACTCGACTCGGCTTTGTATGGACTGCATACGGTCCATCCAAAAGCCCAAATCGGATCCACTGGGGAAGAAGAAGAACTCACCAATGTACTATGAATGGAAGGTTTTAGTGAAATTTTGAGAAGAAGAAGATGAAGGGGGCCAGAGAAGGGAAGGTTCGAGTTGCGCCTTAGGAAGAATATGCTACAAACTTTTTGTCGTTTATTTATTATTAATATTATTTTGTTTAATTACAAATTTGGTCCCTCTACTTCGCAAGAATTTAGATCTCAAGCTACGTTTACTCCATAGAACAATAATAGTAATAGAAGAGGGTCTTAATTGAAACGCAAATAGATTGATGAATTGAGATAATCCAATTAAAGGTAACAATAACAGTATATTTTCGTTATATTAAAATAATTCAATTACATTTGCAATTCAAACTTATTACGATTGATCCATCAATTAAACTCTATTATAATTTCATCGATTTTTCTTACGATTTGATAAATGCGGTCTTAGTCCTATTATTTCAAAAGTTAAAATTTAATTTTTTTTTATAAAATCACATAAATAGTTAATGTGATTTAGGATTGAAAATTACATAAATAAAATTACAGTAATGCTTCTTGCAAGGTAAATAATCTGTATCAGATACTGATACTCATCAACGAATTTAGTATAGTTCCCTCAATTTTATGCTCTTTAGATAATATATATAAAAAAAACTAAAAAAAATATTTATATTAGAAGGTATCCTAGTGGTAAGACTCAAGTTCAATCCCTATTGTTTACATTTTTTTAGATTATTTTTATTAAACTATAAAGTCCCCCGTCACCTAAATTTTTGGATCTGGCCATTTGGCGTATCTGTTTTTATTCTGACGGATTTGACACGCGATTATTCGTATCTATTTTTATGCTAAATATCTTCAATAATCTAGTGAAAAAGTTTCCAGCTAAAAACTAGACAACCTATTTGGAATGTTCATTCTCTTGTCAAAAACTTAAAAGAAAAAAATAAATAAAAGATCGAATCTTAGAATCACATGGTCGTCATCATCACATTTGAGTCCCAACAAAAGTCTCATAAAATATAACTCTCCTAAATATCTTCAATAATCTAGTGAAAAAGTTTTCCGTCTATCTTTATACTTTCCTTTAATCTTCTTTCTCTTTTCTGATCAATTTGTGTTTCTTTTCTATTGCATTCTATTAATTATTATACTTCAATATTTTCTGTTTTGTGTTTTTACTGCACTTCAGTGTTGTATTGTATTACGTATCATTATCATTAATTTGACACTTTTATGATTTTTTGTGGATTTAGTAAATCATGTTTAGTATTTATATGTTAAATATAATTATATCCTAGATTTTTTCTAAGAAAAAAAACATATCTTCAAATTTATCAATATCTTAGATTTTTAGAAATTTGTATATCATTGTATCCTTTCGTATATATATTTTGTATTTGTATTCGTGTTTGTGCTTTATAGCATAAAACATAGGACTAAATTCTAATTAAAAACTAGAAACACTAAATCATAATTTTCGCCAAATTAAAAGGACTATATTTACAATTTAACCTTTTAATTTGTTAGTTAAATTATACAAGATGCAAAATGCTCATAAAATATATTTCTAAGAAATGGAGGGTCATCAAACAAATAATTGAAACTTCAAGTATCAATTAGTTATTTCTAAAAAAGGGATGATATAACATCCCAAATTATTTTTAGGGTAATTTATGATTTTGGGATGTTTATTGTATTTTTTTATTATTATTTTGGTTGTGGTTGGTTTGTTTGTGATTGGGAAAAAGAAAAGAGAAAATTGGTTTTATTTAGGGAAGAAAATGTTGGATTTTGGAAAGAAATAAAATAATATAGGTTATAATAATATTAATTATATTATTATTATCTTTTTATTTAATGCACATTGGGAAACGTGCACTTCATCTCCTTCCCCAATCTTCCTTCTCTTGCAAAAGAAACCCTAATTTCACATCAAACCCTAGCCGCCGCCGTATCTCACGCCGCCGCCGCTGCTGTCAAGCCCCGCCGCCGCCCTCAGACGCCACCGCCACACGCGTCGTCAATCGCTCGCAGCGTCGATTCGTCTGCACGCCGTGAAGGAAGCCAAGCCGAACGCTCAGCCGACACGCCCTCCTCAGATCTGCCCGCAGCCGAACGCCTCCCCGCTTGCAAAGCAGCGTCGCCGGCCGAAGCTCCACGCATTCGCCAATTCTACTTCAACCGAGAACCACAACAGCCGATTCCCATCTCCTCGCACGCGCCCAATCGCCAGTCGTTCGTCACCTCACGTCGAAGCTCCATCGCCAAGCCACTCGCTCCGCTACTCAGCCCGACGCACCAGCCGATCTACCTGTCGCCCGAGCCGTTTCCTCCCAGATCCGCGACGCCGAACCGCTCCAACTCCAGATCTGATCGCGTCGAGCCGATCTTCATCTGCCTAGCCTGCGCGTCGCCCGAATCTGCCCCTAGCCGTGGAAGCCGCCTGCCGAGCCGCTGCTCCCCTCGAGCCGAGCTGTGAGCCGAGCCGAGCTGCCAAGTCGAACCAAGCTGAGCCGTGTTCTGTCGCTTTCTGACTCCTGCTGCCTTCGCTCGTTGTTTGTTGTTGGTGAGTTTAGGTTTGGTTTATGAAGGGTTAGAATTAATATCTCTTTTGGAAAAGGTTGTTAATCGATGTTCGTATGTTTAGGGTCGATTGGAGGCTAGTTTGAGTAAGGGAAACTCTA
>JBBPDJ010000008.1:12698426-12737795 GCA_037974625.1 Cucumis cinereus | reverse complement strand
CTCAAATCATCATGAAACTCGTAGTACTCGAAATCATGCTTAAACATCACTTATAACATGGTAGAAATCTTATAGAAGCATTAAATAATCATAAACTCGTGATTTTGAGAAACCTCGTAAAATGTGTAAAACGTGCTTAGGCCCTATAGCAGTCAAAACATGCTCAAACAGTTATGAAAATCATCTCATAAAACATAAACAGGGCCGAATATGTTATAAAACATGTTTATTTCGTAAACAGGAATTGCCTCGTAAAATGTGCCAATATAATACTATTAATTCAAACTACCAGAAATACCTTAAAATAATTAAATCATACTTCAAACAAGTTACCATGTGAAAGTACATCGAAAAATATGAACAACATGATTTTTCTTAAATTTTCTAAAAATTTTGCAAATTCTTGATAAACGTGCATTTCGGTAATTATTTTAATATTAAAATATTAAAATAATACTATCACTCACAAACTGGATGGACTATCCTTGGCTCATAAATTTTCCCGATCTCCAAATCTTCTGACAAATAAATTCAGAATCGATCCTTAAATCACTTGGCACGAAAATTGAGAAAACCCATATTTTTCTTTATTTTTTTTTTAAATTAATTATTTCTCCTAAAATATTATTTATAAACATAATAATAATAATAATAATAATAATAATAATAATAATAATAATAATAATAATAATAATAATAATATATTCTTCTTCTTCTTCTTCATTTTTCCTCTTTTACAATCCAGTTTTTCTGACCACTGCACTGACCCAATTTCGGCGAGATAATTCTCTCAATCTACTAACAATTAGAGGCTCTAACCTATAGCAAACGATTTCTACATGAGTCTATTTTCTCACCTCAGAAAATTAGCTTCAAAATCCTCGCGGATAGCTCAAAATTGCCTCTGAAAGTCACCTTGCTCAGTTTTTCGGCGAGCTTAAATCCGAGAATTGAAACTTCGATTTCTTCCTACACATATGAAATTATCTCAATTTCTTTTACAAAACTTTAATTGAACCAATAATCTAGCTTACCTCCAAAAATTAGATCTTAACTCGGCCTGTAGAAGGAGAATTTAATTTTCAAAGTTTCGGGTCCATTTTTTGCATTTTCGAGCAGCCCATGCTCTTTTTCTTTAAATTCAGTGGTCTCTCTGGCCAAATCTCTTCAAATTGAGCTTTCCATCAGCTTTCTCTCTCTTTTCTACACAATTTAGACACAAATGTCGTCCAAATTCGTTGAGAATTGACTTCAATTTCACACTTTTCTCAAGGTGCTCAAACTTCAAACCAAAAAAAAAAAAAAAAATCCTCTCTCTCTCTCTCGAGTTTCCTCTTTTTTTTCTTCAATTTCTTTCTTCTCTTTTTTATCTTCCTTAATTCAACTCATGGAAACATAAATCTTTACATCTTCCACCGAACCCCTCATCAATTACACAAATTGGAGAAAAAATCAAATCAATTTGAAATTTCTTTTCTTATCCCTTCCTTGGCACACCTTTTAAAAAAAAATGTTATTTTTTTAATAAATAATAATACAAAATCAATAAATAAATAAATAAATAAATAAATATCTTTTCTTTTTCTTTTCTTTTTCTTTCTTTTCTAAAATATTATTTTATTTTATTTTTATACAAAACTACAAAATTAATTTTTTACCAATTCTTAAACAAAATTACTAAAATATCCTTTATTAAAAATTACTAAAATATCCTTCGATTATTTTATTAATACATTTACAACAAACAACTTAAATAAAAAGTTGGGTATTACAGAAGACACTCTATTATCACTTGAGGATGAGGGTCAATCAACGATTGAAGAGCTATAAGAATTCAATCTCGACACGATAGAAGAGCTTCGTCCAACCTTCATAAGCACACAACTTTCTAATGATGAAGAAAAAGAATATGTGAGCTTACTCACAACATAAAAAGACTGTTGGATTTTATGTCCGAAAACTCGTAGATAGTAAATGTAAACCGTTGACCGTTATTAATAAACAGTTATTATTTCAATTTCAATGAATAGTTATTGGGTATTTTTGTCTAATTAACCCAAATCCAATAAACTAACATCTTAAATTGTTTTATGAGTCTTGAATAGTATGTGGAGATATACAGGGATCAATGTTCGAGATACAACTTAAAGGGTCTATAATATAAGGATAAGGTTGAGTACCTTATCCTGGTAACACTATGGATACGACCCACTTTATATTTGATACAAACACAATGATCTAATGTGTTTGTGTAGGTGACACGCACGTGGGGGTATCCTATACAATGAGTTTGCATAAGACTGGACAACGAAATAGTAACCACTAGATGTAACCTCGTTAACTAGTTAGGTTTCTATTTCAAATAGGATGACCTAGGCAACTTAGTCTTAATCCTGAGTGTATTATGAACTCATTTTCACGAGAAATTGTCCTTTGATTTGTACGGGTGAGAGTGACCCATTTTTCGACTTAATAAACCTGCCATTTTAAGGACAAGACCGAATGGAAAGCTGGGAACATAATCACACAAGATGAAATTCACTCATTCCCGACTTTAGAGTAAGTAGATGAGTGTTCCCTTAATTGATGTCTCTAGGACTTGAACAAAGGGCCCTACCCTCTCCCTTATTGGTTGGACCACAATCACGTTGATCATTAGAAGAGCATTGATATTTAAGGACCAAAAAGTAACCTAGGGGTAAAACGATAATTTGACCCAACTGGAGTTACGAACACTTGTGAATGACTACTTGCTGTTATTGGTCTACATCCGTGGACACAGTGAGAAGAGTTCAACAGTGAGTCTTTAGATAAGTGTACACACAGTTAACGAATATTGATTAATGTGCTTAATGAGTTTAGCCAATTAATCTCATATCGTTGTAGCTTCTGATCTGTAGGTCCATGAGGTCCCCTTCCTAGCTCGTAAAGGGTGATGAGGTTAATACATCTTGGATATAATTTGAAATGTTCAAATTGACTAAAGAAATTAATATAATGTACGATGATACATTATAATATAAAGTCTATATTTTTAATTAAATATTATAATATAAATTTTAATTTTGGATGTGATTCAAAGTTCATTAATGAGAGAATAAAATATTTAAATGAGCTCAAATATTGATTTAATGTGAATTAAATTCATATTAAAACTATAGATTAAACTTAATGCGTATATGATACACATTAAAACTAAAGGTTACAAGAGGATTTAATATTTGAATATGATTCAAATATGGATTAAATTAAATATAAGATATTTAATATATTTAATTTAGAAATTAATTAATAGTCTAGTTTAATTAGATTTAATTAAATTTGATTAAATTAAAACTATAGGTTATGTGAGAGATATTCATTTAAATATGATTTAAATAAAATATTGATTAAATATGATTTAGTTAATTTTAATTAATTAATTTGTTAATTTAATTTAATTTAATTTAAGTTAAGTTAATTTAAATTTAATTAAAATTAAATTAAATAACTCCCTTACGGGAGTTATTTTTTGGAAAAACGTGGAATGCTCCCACGGTCTCCCAATATTATCTTTAACTTCTCCTTCTTCATCATGAAGAAGGTGAAGGACAGTACGACTGAAAAAATACTCTAGTTTGAATTGCAGAAGTTTTGTAGAAAGAAAAAAAAGATTTCTCTCAATTTTTTCTAAAAAAAAAAAAAATCTAAAAAAAATCCCTGTTGGTTCCCACAATCCTTCAACCTCCATTACTCAAAGAATAGGAGAGGTTCCGAGTGGTGGTGACAACAATTTGAAGTTTTTTGTAGAATTCAGAGACGGCAACGAGGGTGAATTTTTTTCTTTGTAATTTTTTTATAAAAAGCATGCTTAGCAGTAGATTTTTTTTCAATGTATTAGTATTTTAATTTTTTCCAAATTAAAATTGTGAATGATCCTGTAATTTTTCCGTTGCGATGGATTTTTATCCCATCAAAGATGTCTTTGCATGGTCGTATAAGGAAATGCTCGGACTCGACCCAAAAGTAGTCATTCATTGCTTAGCAATTAAACTAGAGTATCGGCCAATCAAGCAAGTTCAGCGACGATTCCGACCTGAACTCCTTCCTCAAATCGAAGAAGAGTTACAATAAGATAATCTAAGCGGGATTTATTCGCTAAGTCAAGTATCCGACATGGATAGCTAACATCGTTCCTGTGAGGAAAACGAATTGTCATATATGTGTTTGTGTTGATTTTTGTGACCTGAATAGCGCGTGCCCAAAAGATGACTTTTCCTTGCCTATAACAGAATCATGGTAGATGCAACTACAGAACATTAGGTACTATCTTTCATGGATGGGCCATCAAAATATAATCAAATTCATATGGCTCTAGACGATGAAGAGAAAACAATGTTCCGAACTTCAAAAGTTATATACTGTTATAAGGTTATGCCTTTCGGATTAAAAAATGTAGGTGCCACATACCAGTGTGCTATGCAAAGAATCTTTGACGATATGCTCCATAAACATGTTGAGTGTTACGTTGATGATCTTGTAGTGAAATCCAAGAAGAGACATGGCCACCTAAAAAACTTGAAGCTTGATTGATCGTCTAAGGAAATATCAACTAAGAATGAACCATCTTAAGTGTGCGTTTGGCACGACTTCAAGAAAGTTTCTGGGATTTGTCGTGAGGCATCATGGAATTGAAATTCATCAAACTAAAATTGATGCTATCCAGAAGATGCCAAGTCCGAAAAATCTCCACGAATTGAGAAGACTGCAAGGTCATTTGGCCTACATCAGAAGATTCATATCTAACCTTGCGGGTCGATGTCAACCAGTCCAGAGGTTGATGAGGAAGGATACAGTCTTTGAATGGGAATAAACGTGCCAAAATGCGTTCGATAGCATAAAAAATTATTTGCTCAAACCTCTGATCTTGAATGCCCCTATAGCTAGAAAACCATTAATATTATATATTGCTGCTCAAGAAGGTTCACTCAGAGCACTACTCGCACAAGAAAAGGATAAGGGTAAGGAATGCGCGCTCTACTCTGACAGGAGCTGAGTTCAATTATGCTTCAATTGAGAAAATGTGTCTCGCTTTATTCTTTGTAATAGATAAGTTGAGGCATTCTATGCAAGCCTTTACTATATACCTAGTGGCAAAAGTCGATCCTGTCAAGTATATCTTATCAAGGACGGTCATTTCAGAGCGCCTCGCTAAATGGGCAATTATACTTTAACAATATGTTATTGTATATATACCCAGAAGGTAGTGAAAGGCCAAGTGTTGGCAGATTTCCTAGCTGATCATCCAATTCCATCAAATTGGGCATTATGTGAAGACTTACCTAATGATGAAGTATTCTATGTTGAAAGCATGATACCCTAGACTATGTATTTTGATGGCGCAACACGAGGAACTAGAGCTGGTATCGACTTTGTCTTCATTTTCCCTGAGAAGCATATGTTGCCATATAGCTTCACATTTGGTGAGTTGTGTTCAAATAACGCTGCTGAATACCAGACACTCATCATTGGCCTACAAATGGCTTTGGAGATTGGAATAAAATACATGGAAGTATATGACAATTCAAAGTTAATCATAAATTAACTTTTATGCCAACACGACCTGAAACATCAAGATTTAATGTCATACTTTGTTTATGCTAGAAGATTGATGGATAAATTCGAAGGCGTAACGTTAGAACATATAGCCAGATTAGAGAATAAGAAAGTAGATGCACTGGCAAATTTAGCCACTGCTTTAACGATCTCAAATGATGTACCTATCAACATTTCACTTTGTCAAAAGTGGATTGTGCCATTGATCGAAAGTCCATATGAAGAAACCAATGTGACATCTGTTGGCTTTTTGGCCCTTAATCTAAAATTAATTAATTTTAATTAATTAATTAATCAATGTTTTGATGATAACAAACATGATTTTATTTATTAACAATTCTAGTATTTTAGTGAGTCTATTGTGTAGAGCTCGAAATTATGAATCCAATGCAATTTGAATTGCACAAATCGGAGTTCAAATGAAGAAGTTATAGTCGAAATAATCTTAAAGGAAAAATACCTGAGACAATCACGTGGAGGCCAAATCATCAAATGGATTCAATTAGTGAGTGTCATGTGGAGCTTATGGAGTAGAAACACATGGTTCATAATTTGGATTGGTTTTAAAAAGAAAATGAATTGAAAAGGAAAATGAATTTAATATTATTTTATGGTTGTGTCTAACGGCTAGTTTTTTTGAAAATGGTGATTTATTTCTGTTGGGTTTTAAAAGAAATGATTTTGTAAAGATATATATTTTTATATTTGTTATTTTTTATTTTTTATGTGTCTAACGACTAGTTTGATTTAAATCTCCACCATTTGATTTTCCTTTACAAGATCTAATGGACCAAATTGATTTTAGATTTCAACATCCCATTTCTCTATTTAAAGACACCTTCTTCTCCAAATTAATATACACAATTTTGAAACATCATTTACATATTATTTTTCAATCCTCTCTAAAAATTCAAAGCTTTCATTGTTGCTCTCTCCAAGCTTCATTATTTATTCTTTTCATCTAATTCTTGAGAGAGTTATATTGTATTGTGAGGATTGATTTGTTGAGTGCTTTAAATTTGTAAATCTACTCTTTGAGAGAGTTTTCATTGTCTTGTTCTTCATTTCAAAACCTATTTCTAAAAGGGTTGCTCTTAACCCATAAAAAAGAGTCGTTTGTAACAGTTTAATCGTGATCTGGGAGAACGATTGAGTTTGCTCTTGAACTCGTAAAAGAGTGGTGTAACGGTTGTCTCTAATCCGTGGAAAGAGTCGGTTCAAAGTTTTTGTGACATACCCAAGAGGAGCTTGGGAAGTAGATGTAGGTCGATTTTGCCGAACCACTATAAAATTACCGGTGTTAATTTCTCTATCCCTCTCCTATTTAGTTTTCCTATTACTTTGTTGATATAGTTTATTGCATAAAATTAATTGCTAAAATTTGTGCTTGAATTTGTGTATGTCACTCTATAAGTCATTTTGATATGAATGCATTTGTATGAATTTTTTGTTTAAATCACTTATTAGCAAAAAACAATTAATTCGTTTAATTGGGAAAATTTAGTTAAAAAGTTTCATTAATTTGTAAAAACCCTATTCACCCCCCTCTAGGGTTGCCATACCGATCCTACAACATCTATTTTTGCGATTGAAGAAGAAGATTGGCGTCAACCCATCATAGACTATCTTGAAAATGGAAAGCTTTCTATTAATCTTCGACATAAAGCTGAGATACGAAGAAAAGCTGCAAGATTTATTTATTATAATAATACGCTCTATCGACACTCATATGAAGGCCTTTTTCTTTGATGCGTAGGAAAAGAAGAATCAGCAAAAGCCTTAGAAGGGCACATTCAGGTATCTGTGGTGCTCACCAATCTGGACCAAAGCTCCAACATCAATTAAAAAGAATGGATTACTATTGGCCCACTATGATCCACGACTTAATGAAGTATGCGAAGCGTTGTGAAGCTTGTCAATTTCATGCAAATTTTATACATCAACCCCTGAAGCCTCTTCATCCAACAATAGCTTGATGACCTTTTGAAGCTTGAGACTTGACCTGGTTGGACCTATCACGCCTAAATCATCAGCGGGACATTTCTATATCCTTGCAGGAACTGATTATTTTTCTAGATGGACCGAGACTGTGCTATCAAGGGAAGCTAAAAAGGAAAACATCGTGAACTTTGTTCGAACACATATCATTTACCGATATGACATCCCTCATCGTATCGTGACAGATTAATGAAAGACATTTGTCAACACCTTGATGGATAAGTTGTGTGAGAAGTTTAATTTCAAACAGTATAAATCTTCTTTGTATAATGTCGTAGCAAATAGATTGGCGGAGACATTCAATAAAACTCTATGCAATATTCTAAAGAAAGTGGTCTCCAAGACAAAAAAAGATTGGCAAGAGAAGATTGATGAAGCGTTATGGACTTATCGAACTACTCATCGCACCCCTACAGGTGTTACACTATACTCTCTGGTTTACGGAGTTGAAGCGATTCTCCCTTTAGAGAAATAAATTTCATATTTGAGGACGACAATTCAAGAAGACTAACTACTGAAGACAATTTCAAGTTACAACTTCAAAAGTTAAAAGCACTCAACGAGAGAAGACTAAAAGCTCAATAAGCACTGGAGTGTTATCAAGCACGAATGTCTAAGGCCTTTGACAAACATGTGAAGCCTCGGTCATTTCAGATTGGTGATTTAGTGTTTACTGTAAGAAGACCTATCATCACGACGAGACATATGGAAAATAAGTTCACACCTAAATGGGATGACCCCAACATCGTTAAAGAAGTTTACACAAATGGGGCATACAAGATTGTTGATCGAGATGGATTAAGAATTGGCCCAATCAACCACAAGTTTCTCAAGAAATTTTATGCTTAAATTTTTTATGTAAGGAACTTCTTATCGCAAGAGCCTAAACTGCATGGTACTCCTAGCCCACATGAGTTTAAAAGGTGAATGGTAAAAAAAGATAAATAAATCAGTTGAGCTATATAGGCAACTTAAAGAAAACTTTAAGTCTAGTCTAGAAAAAAAAAAAAAAACACTTTTGTTCAAGGGTATGTAGGCAACTTAAATAAATTTAAGTTCAGTCCATAAAATGTTTTCACAAAAGTAGGATGTCATAATCTTATTTGTGGCTCTACAAAATTGATATCGTTAATTTTATTGAATAAAGGAGAGACACAATAGGGTAGACCGTTTTTAAGGGTCATCCCTACTGTAATCAATTCATGAATCAGTTTATAAGCAATGATTTTCTTAAGAAACACAATAGGGTAGAATAAATCGTTTTTAAGAGTCATCTCTACTGGAATCAATCTATGTATCAGTTTATAAGCAATGATTTTCTTGAGAAACACAATAAAGTAGAATAGACCGTTTTTAAGGGTCATCTCTATTGGAATCAATCCATGAATGAGTTTATAAGCAATGATCTTCTCAAGAAACACAATAGGGTAGAATAGACCCTTTTTAAGGGTCATCCCTACTGGAATCAATCCATAAATCAGTTTATATGAGAAACACAATAGGGTAGAATAGCCCATTTTTAAAGGTCATCCCTACTGGAATTAATCCTTATGTCCTGCATGGCATTCAAATTGCTGCAAAAAAAAAAAAAAAAAATTGATAGAACTCGAATTGGTACCTTTTAGTTGGATACAAATTGCCAGCAAGCCTGTTAAAAGAAAAAAATAAGGAAAGAAAAAAAAAGCAGAAGATAGAGATTATTTTCATACCTTGGTGTTTTTCTTCTACCTGATGATGAAAAACTGATTGAGAGGAGGGTCTATTTATAGGCTCAACAAGTTCAATTCCTAACGAGCTTTGGAATCATATCAAATCTTTTTTAATAATAATTAAAGATTTCAAAAGATTTTTATTTTGGGATAAATTTTGAATTTCATTGAAGATAATTAAAATTTCTAAATTAAAATTTAAGATTTTATTCCCAATTTTAAAATAAAATTTGGTCATAACACAATTTTTTTTAAAAATAAAATAATAATAATAATTAAAAAAAATCTACATTATCTTTAAAGATTGGAAAAGATTTTATTTGAGGATAAATTTTTAATTTCACATTTGAAGATAATTAAAATTCTAAATTCTAAATTTAGATTTTATTCCCAATTTTAAATTAAAATTTGGCCATAACACAAATTTTATTTTTTTTAAAAACAAATCTACATTATCTTTAAAGATTTGAAAATATTTTATTTGTGAATAATTTTTTTGAGATAATTAAATTTCTAATTTCTAAATTTAGATTTTATTCCCAATTTTAAATCAAAATTTGGCCATAACACAAATTTTATTTTGAAAAAAATATATTGTTTTTAGGGTTTAGATCAATAATGAGTTGCTTGTATTTTGATATCAATTTGACATATACCTAGTTTTTATTCCAAATTCAAGTTTAGGTTTTTACCCTCAAGTCAAATCAAATTAAGGATAAAACCTCAAATTCATTTCAAATTTAAATTTTACTACATCCCAAATCTTAAACTTGGGTTGCATCCAAGTTTATTCTCAAATTCTACTTCAAATTCAAGTCAAGCTTACACACAAAATTCATAGCTTGATTGACACGTCAAGTAGGGTGAAAATTTAAGGATATACAAGTTGCATTTTTCGAAACTTTAATTTTTGAGATTCATGCACCCACATACGTGCACAAATCTCGAAAGAAGGAATTTGTTGTATCAGAAATTTTGACCAATTAAATGCTGCTATGTCATCACAATTATAATTTGAATTGGTTTGGATAATTAAAATTTATACCCAATTCGATTTAAGCTCATTGAGTCCAATAAACAAAATAGACTCAAGTCCAATAAACAAAATAGACTCAAGTCCAATAAACAAAATAGACTCAAGTCCAAGTCCAAGCCCATTAAATAAAAGAGGCTTAAACTTAAGTCCAAGCTCCATAAGGAAGATGGCCCAAACCCAAGTCCAAGGCTTAAGTCCAATAAACAAAATAGGCTTAAGTCCAAGTCCAAGCCCAATAAAAAAATATGCTTAAACTCAAGTCCAAGTCTCATAAACAAGATGGGCCCAAACCCAAGTTCATAGGTTTAAGCTCAATAAACAAAATAGGCCTAGCCCAATAAACAAAATACGCTTAAACCCAAGTTCAAGCCCAATAAATAAAATAGGCTTAAACCCAAATCCAAGTACCATAAGCAAAATGGGCCCAAGTTCAAGTCCAACAGACAATGGGCCCAAGCCCATATAAAGACCATGAAAATTCTCTATAAATAGAGGCATTCTCATGCATTTGAGGAGATTTTTTGAGAAGAACAAAGTGCTGAAGCTCTGAAGAATTGAAGACTCAACCTTTGAAGTTCTCCAGATGCAAAAGTTATTATCAACCTCGGGATTATCATCTTCTGAAAATTGAAGACTTGGAAGATTAAACCTTCCTTGAATTCCAGAAGATTGAAGCTCGAATTGATTGAAGATCGAAGAACTAGAAGTTTCATATTTTATTTATACTTGAGAGAAAACATCAAAGAAGAAAATATTAGAGATTGTACTCACTCACTATATTGAAATCAATAAAAAAATTCAAATTCCACGAATTAAATTTCTCCTGAAATCTCGTGTGAACACTCTCATTTAACTTACAGTTCAAATCGCTACAACTCAAAGAATTTAGAATCAAAACTGATATGATTTTTTTTTAAAAAAAAATGATTGGTGTGTTGGAAGATAATAGATACCAAAGAAATTCATAGAATTTTTTTTATGCCAGTAGTGAGATCAAAGTGTGTTGGTGGTGATAGTATAACTTCGTCACCACATACATTCCATTCCTTGTTAGGAAAGGCGGGTGAGATTGAGTTTGATTAACCACACTTGAATTAGATTTTTATTACTTATCTGTTTAATTTTTTGTAACTCTTGTATTAAAATTAAACGTCTTGATATTAATGATTGAAATAACTTTTTATGTTTTATTTCGTTGTCCTTAGCCGTTTTAGATCTCTCTTCTTCTTGATTGGGTCTCCTTCATCAGATCTGGTATGTTGCAAATACAAATCTTAGTTTTCTATGTTGTCTTCCCTCAATCCCTCTACTTTTCTTCATTATCGTTATGATCACTTTTTTTTATTCTAGTCCATATTCTTGCGAGTGCAAATCTGATTTTGAAGGTTGTATTTACCTTGGGGAGCAACATGCATCGCAATTAGCACCATGATCGAGCTGTAATTGCTTTCACGACAGTGGTTCATCCACGACGCAACAATTCTTCTCGACATCCATTCTTACCGTTAGTGATTTCGTATCACTATTTAGTGCTTTCTAGGGATCTTATAGTTAAATTGTGGAAATCAATAAAGAGTAAGTGAAAATTTTGTTTGTTTGACTCTAAATTAATTGGGAGGTTGAGAGTTCTTGAAATTTTGGAATGGAGTAGACTCTATTTTTCTTTTTTATCTCTTATTTCAAAATTGAGATTGTAACAACAAGTGAAGGATAATATCTTCATTAATAAAAAAACATTTTCGATGACTCTAAATGTAAGGTCAAGAAAACTTTGTGTTTAAGGTAAACAATATCATTTTGTTGCAAAGGTACGTGAATGGTATGTAGATGAAATGTTGAGGCCGATAATTTAAGAGGCATCAAAATGGGGGCTTGTTTTAGTTAGAGATATCCAATTTTCCCATGGAGACGGGCCCCGCGGGGACCTGCCCCGAACGGGGCAGAGATTCCCCGGTTAGGCGGGGAATCGGGGAGGGAGTGGGGGAAAATTTTTTGGTGAGCTAATTGGGGATGGGGAAGGAATGCATTCCCTAACCCTGGCCCCGACCTCGTCCCCGTCCCGATTATAGTTTATTTATTTATTGAGTATAAGATGTAAGGTTATGTTATTATGATTATATAAATAATATATTTAAATTTCAACTTTTATTCTTTATTGGCCAAGACAATGAATATGTTTAAATTCAATATATAAATATAGATTATATATGTTAATAATTGACTTATGTTTATTTCCTTTTACTAAAAGTTGGTTAGTTTTTTATGCCGATACTTGACTAATTTATCTTTAAATTCAATTGTCATATAAAACTTACCATAATAAACAATTTAGTGATATATTTAATTATTTAATTAGAATTGTCTTACATTAATGATTAAATTGATTGCCCCGTTCTATGGACATCTCTAGTTGTAGTAATTAAAAATTCATTCTCCCTCCACACAAGGAACAAATTCCTAGAAGTAGATGATACTGGAGAGGGCGTGAAGTAAAAGTTGGTCTATAAACTAGGATTGATGGGTTAGTTGAGAAAATAGTTATGGTGGCCAAGAGTTTGAATGGACGATTTCTATGATGATAATTGATGTTTTATGTTCTAAACTAGATTCTAAATAACTTATTAAGATAATTAGGAATCATCATCGAGACAATTTTATTAAGCTTACCAAGTTGCACACATTTTTATTCTAAACTTTTAATTTCATCAAAATTTATCCTAGATTTCTTTGCAATTTCTACCATCTTGAAAATACATGAAAATACTTTATGTTAACAAAATTTCAAACAAAAGCTTATAAATTAAAGGAGTAAAATTTGGAATATTTTTTAATATCAAATTACGTTTGATTTTCATTTAACTTTTTTCCTTATTTAATGGGTATCTTTTCACCATTTAATGTAATCAAAGCATTCACAACAAAATGATGTGCATAAGATTTGAATAAGAGATAGTAATGATTGAAGCTAAGCATAGCAATTAAGGAAATGTATCACAAGTTTGAATCATGTCTTCTCCACAAATAATGCATTTGATTCCAAATTCTCTTTTTATTTACAAGAACAAATCTTAGCAACAAACAAACACAAATCCCCCTCCAACAGAAGTCATTTTCCCTTGAATTTTTACAATAACAAACACAGTTTTCAGTTCCATTTATTAAGCATCACCATTGGTCGGAACCAGCTACGTCCTAAAACATTTTTGAACAATTTTATCCTTGGTTTCTCTTTAGTTGCTTACCTTTCCAAAACTTCTTGGAAATGGAATAACATCTTTGATGTCAGTGAGACCAGTAGTAAACAGAACGAAACGATCGAATGCCAAACTAAAACCAGAGTGCTTCACTGTTCCATGCCTTTGAATCTCTAGGTACCACTCGTATTGCTCCCTTGCCAGACCCATCTCCTTCATCCTGCCAACAACCATCCATATTCAAACAGATATCAATAACTCTCAAATTTTTTCTTTCTAATATCCGTGAGCATAGTGTCGTCAAACTAGTAAAATTTTATCCCAAGCAGCTATTGCTGGTTTGAACACAGGATAGTTAAGCTAAATCTTTTCAATTCAAGAACATAGATGGCAGCTGGAATGCATTTATAGGTTTTTTTTTGAGTTGAAAGGATGGAGATGAAACCTCTCACCTTTAAAATGAAAAATCATGCTAATTATCTCTGGGCTAGCTCACTTTGGTACGTTCTTTTGTTAAGTTTCGGGACTTTATCCCTCTAAGTTTTGATGGTTTTATTTTTGCTTAAAGTCTTCCTATTTTATCTTTCATCATTAGTTTCTTTCATTCACTCAATGAAAATCTTGGTATCCTTTTCTAAAGAACTCATGAAAGTTAAATTTCTTTTGAGTTTGATTGCTCAACTTCAAATTATTTCATCTTTCTACTTGACCATAAACCTTCCCATTTTATTTAATTGATTGATTAAAAAATCCAAAATTTATAATGGAATCCCCAAACATCTAACCTATGCAGACATCTATTGATCTAGTAAATATATAAAAGAAGTGACAGACAATATCTTAGTCTCTGTTGAATAGTTTATTAAAAACAATTATAGAAGATTTGGAAGTTTGAAGACTGGAAGTCTGGAATGGAATAGACAAGAAAGTTTATCAACAGAAAAGTACTCAAAGCAGTAAAATATCATACCTTGTCATCAATATATCAAGACGCTCCTCCTTTTGGCTGCCAGAAATTACTACTCCACCCTGCAAACAGTTGGGTCCCAGTTTTCAGAAATAAATTTTCATTCAATTCAGGATCCATCTAAAAATAAATTTTCCCACGGGTAAATATATGCCCATGTTCTAACCTTTGTAAGAACCACATCAAATGCTGCCACGGTTTTCCCATCATCATTCAGGCGAACATTAAATGGCTTGGTTTCTTTTGGGTAGTTATATACTATCACAGGCTTTTTAAAGATGGCATCAGCCAGATAACTGTTTAATGTACAAAGAAGAAATAACTTTTTTATTGTAAGTAAATAAATTGAATAGAAAACGAAAAATTGCTTAGTGACTGACTGTAATAGCACATTTTGCACACCTGAGATGATCAGCAGTTAAAGCAGCACCAAATTTAAGCTTTTTCAAGTGTTGAGATTTTTGATTGGTTACCTGACAGTGAAGATTTTTTTTCTCAACATTCAGATGGGCAGGGGTAGAAATGAAAAACTGCGTCACATGATAGACGAGTAGATAATCTAGATTTCACCTTTTCCAGGATTTCAATTGCCGCAGTGTAAGAGACCTTCTCAAATGAACATGATATAATGGATTCAAGGCGATGGATGCTAGTCTTGTCAATGCGTTTTTGAACAAATTTCATATCATCCATACAGTGTTCCAACACCCATTTGGAGAGGAATTTTACAAGGTCATCAGCACAGTTCATGGCATCCTGGACTCCAAATGATGATACAAAAATCCAAGTTAAAAGATGGAAAATCTTCATTTCAGTGGTGCAATGTTATTATGATCATGTATTAACCACAGAAAATAACATTGGATTTTAATGGCTAAATCAACACGGAATCTTAAACCCATAATACAAAGTAGCCATCGTATGAAATAAGTAAAAGATCAAATCCATACCTTCAGTTCAGCAAAAGCAATTTCAACCTCCACCATCCACATTTCAGCTGCATGTTTTGCAGACTCGCTTTTATCTGCTCGAAACCTTGGTCCACAGGAGTAAACATTGCCAAGGGCACATGCATAGGTCTCCAAATGGAGTTGTCCAGAAACCGTTAGATAAGTTTCCTGTGGGAAACAATTTCCAAGAATAACTTTATCTTTCCTCAATTTGGATTTTGATTTTTCTCTGGCTTCTAATTGTAATGCAAGTTCATTTGTTTTCTTTAAATCCTGAACTGCAGCAACTAAGGCTTCTCTGTTGCTTTCGCTTCTCTCAAGCTCTTTGACAAGATTGCTTTTCTCCGTTATAGCAGCCTTGACATTTTCAAGACTTAAGCCATCGGGTTCTTTGTCTTCTGTTGGTTCCACTCTCTTACCTTTACCTGCAAGTGTTGTAACGTGGAACTTTTCACTGAATCCCTCACTGTCTGTGGTTGTGATGGTGGGTAATTGAACGTAAAGAAAGCTGTTATTTTGGAAGAACATGTGATTTGCAAAAGTCAATGCACTACGGATTCTTGTAACAGATGCTACCTGCATAAAGTAAAGAATACCAATGAAGATCAAGATCCAACACTTCATTAGTTCCAATGATTAATTATGCAAAACTCTCTTCTCAAGCTTTGACACCAAATCCCATTGCACAGGTTCTATAAAGGTCATGCAAGCGATCCTAACCAGGAGATTTACAATGAAGTGAAAGTCTTTAATTCACTTTAATCCATGATCATGAACGTTGAACTATATATATCAATTATTTCTTTTAGCAGAAAATGTGCTGTTAACTGTATAAATCTCCATTTTCGAATCTCAAGGCCCTATTTTACCAATCACTAGATATATAATATGAACAGAACGCTTTGTTCTAATTCACATGCTGCTGTGGCATAAGCAGTAAGCACGATCTTAAAGCTGATAGGCACTTCAATTATAGGCATGCAAACAGAACCACAAAATAGGAAATGAATGGAATGTATAGCTGAAGCTTGTGCATATTACCGTAGTTGTTCGAGGACGAAAATAAGAAAATTTCCTCAAAAAATCCATTGGCAACTTTTTCTGGGATAATGGATACTTTTCCTGTTCAACCTTTCCTACATGAAGGATTTTCTCGACTTCAAGCCGAACAACATGTTTCCCAGGTACCGGGACCTGCTTCAATATGCCTTCCACCAAGATGCAAGTTCCCGTTGGCAGCAGATGTGTGGGATGATGTAACGATGACTCAATGACAACCTACAGGTTTCATCTTACTGTGAGAATGCAAAAAACCTAGCACAACCAAAGCTTAAGCAACCAATTATCCTCCAACACATTGTAAAAAAAATTATTAGACCTTCCTTAACTCTGCATCAACTTTAAATTCTGTTAAAAGTTCCATGTTTCTTTTTTGTTTAGGGAAGAATATACAAATCCATTCCTATGCGACACAATAAAAAATTTTAAAATCTTCATTGCAGATGTCTGAATATAAATAATAAGAGTGGTCAACAAGGGCTTTCATTGTCTTCTATGATCCCAACACTTTTGTACGGGGACCATGTTCAGGTCTGACACACGTTGAACACTTGCTAGCACAATCGATATAAGTGGTTATAATTTGAAAGACACATACAAACAGATTAAAGGGAAAAACATCAAACTCCTTTTTAATCATAAGAAAGGTCAAATTGTTCAATAATGTAGCTGTCTCGCAAGAACCATTGGATGTGAATTAAAAATTTGTATGCCTCTAATAACCATCAGGGATGTCATAGAATATACAAGGATGTAAAACTGTCAGTTATATTGTAGCAGCATCACAGAATAATTTCTCAATAAAAAGCCAAAAGACAAAAGAAATAGTACTACTGTATGCAAATAATAAGTTTTGATAGTGAAATACCCCAAACTTTTAAGTTAGCGACATCCTTTACGCAAAACAAAATAACAAACAGTTGGCGTGCATAACAAAAAAGAGGTACCTGAAGGCTTGCAACGCAAGACCCATCATTAACAGCCAGAAAAGCAGTGGAAGGAAGCGGCGGCTTATGAACAGGCGTCTCCAACTTCTCCCCACCGTGCAAATTATTTCCATACAACATCTTAAGCAAAGACCTAACAATCGGAATCCGGGACTGAATTATCTCAATACAGCTCACATCTTTATTAACCTTAGGAGGCAGAGCATCAGGCGGAGGCGGGGGAGCAGGAGCATCTCTAATAACTTCCTTGGAGGACTTGACCCATCCTCCGACCACAAATTTCTGACCCACAAACGAAAGACCCCCATCGGTGGTATCCAAGAGGGTTTTGAGAAGAACCCTGTTGGAATATTTGGAGAAGGTGATGGGGGTGAAGACTGGAGGTTGTTGGGCGGCCATGGAAGAGTGTGGAGGAAGAAAGAAGAGGGAAATGGGGGGATTGAATGATGAAGGAGAAGAGACATGGACTGAGAGATATAGAAGAAGAAGAAGAAGAAGAAGAAGAAGAAGAAGAAGATTGAGATGCTTTTCTTGGGGAAGAAGAGGGGGAAACAATCAAGAGAGGTTGTTAATGGAGGGAAAAGGATTGTTTGAGAGAAATGATTCGGGGAGATTTTGTGGTATGAACTGAGAGAGATTTTAAAGAGAGTTTGAGGTTTTGGAATACTTTGAAGTTTGGATTTTGTTGAAGAGTTACTTTGTTGATTTGAGAGGCTTTATTTCCTTTTTTTATTATATGGGAAATTGAAACCTTACTACTTGAAAGGGCAAACTGTTGGAATAAGAAAAAGTATTATTATATTATTATATATATAACTTTGGAATAAATACAGTTGAAAGAAGTTTGGTGTTAACTAACTTAACTAACTTTTTGTTTTGCCCACAAAATCAAAATGATTGACATTATTTTTTTTAAGATTAAATTTTCATTATATATATGAAATTATTTGATAGGTAATTATTTCATTTCCTTCAGTAATTTTCTTATAAGTTTAGACTATCTAGGCAAAATTAATCATAGATTTATTTTTTTTATGGGGGGGGGGGGGGTATGATTTTGAAAATAGTGAGATTTTATGCTTTTAATTTGAAGTTTTTGTTTATGTTTTGTTGCTCAATTTTCTAGTGTAGGAATTGGACAAATGAGAGAGAGATGAGATTGTATATATGAAGAAAAAAAGAATTAGAGTATCTATGTCCGCTATATTAAAGAAAATTGACTATACTAAAAGCATTTTTAAACTTTTTGTTTTGAAGATTAAGAGTATTAATGCATCTTTCAAAAGTTCATGAATATTTTGAAATAAGGTTTTACCAATTTTCATCCAAATACTAATAATAAGGGTTTTTTTTTTTTTTTTTTTTTTACTTTTTTGTTTTAATGTTGTAAGTGTTACAAATGATTTGATCCAAATTGTTCATGTATAGACATGTGAGTGGTGATATCTTATATAATGAGATTTATAAGACTGAACCCTAAAATATATATTCTCTAGTTATAACACCGTTAAATAAAGAGATTGACTTCCTTATGAAAACATCAATTTTTATTTGGGTATAGACGGTATCTCTTTATTCTTCGTGATATTGAGCACATTTCTAATCCCTATTTGCATTTTAGTGGGTTGGTCTGATATGAGAAGTTATGGGAAAGAGTATATTACAACATCTCTAATTAGTGAATTTCTAATGATTGCCCAATCAGTCTTATGTCCTCCGAGTCGCACGACGTTTTAACCGAAAGAACTTCTTGCGCAATTCATGCCTTTCTATTTTTATGACAAAAAATTGTTCCTTGATTTCCATTTCAAGTTGCTCTCTGGACTTTTTATCAATATGAGGTGATCGTAACACAGTATAGTTGACTCGTGATTCAGGCATTCCAATCTTCCGTGTGTAAGGCGGAAGCCCTCAAAAATGGTTTTCAGAAAATGGGTGATCAAAAGATCGAATCACTATGCGTATCTTGGTGGTCGTGACTTTTGGTGGTCTTTCTTTTTGGCTTACTCCTCTCCCTATTCTATTGAGAGAGAATAATCTGTCAATAGTGTCGCTTAGCGCCTTTTAAGCAACATACCCTCTCCCTATCCTAGCAAGCTCGGACACTTAGCTAACGACTTCTTCATTAGCCTAACCTAATTCGGTGTCAAATTCGTTAAGTCGGTAGGATACCACTGAAACAATAACCATGTAACTCAATTTGAATTCTGAGTAAGTTATGAACTCCTGCTCATGAGAGTTGTTCTTTGATTTTTGTGGGTGAGAGTGACCCTAGTTGCTGACTCAATAAGCCTACCATCTTGGAGATGACATCGAGTCGGGAACTGAAAACATAGCATCACTAGACGGAATTCACTCCTTCCCTCTTTTAGGGTAAGCAGATAGGTTGCTCCCTTAAGTGATGTAACACCTTGACTTTAGAAAGGGGACAATAACTGATGCCACATCTAAATGAAAGGAATCTTGAGAACATGAAGTATGGTTAAGAAAAGTTTAAAAGAATTCAAAGTTACTACCTATACCAACAATGTGCACCTTCATTTTCGTTGACTCAATTATAGAAATTCTAAATTTAAACGTGTTTACCTTGAAGCAATCCTATATTGGGTGACCTCTTGAGAATTTTCTTAAGAAGCATGCAAGTGGGAACAAAGCATGTTGAAAGAATCCTAGACACATAAATATTCTACAGTTCATGAGAGTGCCATTATGAGTCTATAGTGGAGTGCCCTATTGTTAATGAATGCTGATTAATTAATTAAAGGGTTTAATTGATAATCTTGTATCATTGAAGCTTATAACTGTAGGTCCATTAGGTCCCACTGCTAGCTCACAAACAGAATTTAACAATGAATTAGGTATTGCAAATTTGAAAATTTCAAATTATCGTTTAAGGGAATTTATTGTATATGATACAATTTAATATAATGTATATTGATACATTATAATATATAGTTTGTTTGAATAAGATTCAAGTTTAAAACTATATACTATGAGAGAATAATATTTGAGATTCAAATATTAAATATTATGGATTGGTTCATATTAAATCCATACAGTAAATTTAATGTGAAGGAGATTAGTATTAAAACTATAGGTAATTTGATTATGATTGAAATATTAAAGTAATTAAACATTTGATATTTAATTTAAAAATTAAATAATGTTAATTTGATTATTTATTTAAATTAAATTAGATTTAAACTTAAAGGGACATTTTTAAATATTGCAAAATGGACAAATATATTTACAAAATATAGCAAAATTTTATATCTATAATTGAAAAACATTGATAGACTTCTATCAATGTTTATCGATGTCTATCGTTGATGAAGTTTGAAATTTTGCTATATTTCGTAAATAATTTCAACAGTCTTGCTATTTACAATAATTCTCTCAATTTAAATTAGATTAAATTAAAATTCAAATTAAATTAATAAAAATATGTTAAACACCCTTGCATTGCAGTGATGGAAACTTAAGAGATGCACAATGGAGTGAAGGATCAATAACATTCTAATTACATGTAAACGATAGGTATTAAGCATGGACTTTAAAGAAAAAAAATAAAGAAATAGAGATACAACCTTTGATGCTCGATTTCTCCTTAGTTTCCTTATTGAATCTGATCATGTTCATCTCTCGAACTACCATAAGAGTCTTCCCAACTATTGTTCGACCTCAAAACGAGATTGTAGGAGTCGATGAATAATGAATTTAAGGACAATATAAGGTAATGGATAGTTTTTTGAGGTTTTGTGTTTAGTGGTTAATCTCAAAAGAGTTGTAAAAAATTGTAATGAGCAGGAAGATCATAAAATCACTTTATTTTAATACCAAATACATGCATATTATGAAAAAGAATTAACCACTAAATGACATTTGATTTTCCACTTAATCTTAGTGGAGCATCCTTGCAAAATCACTCCTCCACTTACTGGAACTATCCAACAAATGGTTGGATTTTTCCACCAAGCGGTCAAAAGTCAACACATCATTTTGACTATTTTCGGTTTTTTTTTTTTTTTTACTAATTTTTCCCAATTTAACCGCGCTTTGGTTTAATATCTAACTTTAAATCTTACTAATCCCGACCACTCCAATGTGAATCTGAATTCCAATTCTTTAACCTTTAAATCATATTTAAATATTTGTTTATTCCTCTCAATATCTAGCCCTCAATTACTTCAAATATATTTAACATTATATTTTCTAAACTAATTCAAACATTTCAAATTAATCCATTATATTGTTCTAAGGTTTGTTTTGATATGAAGTGATAGGGAACTTTATGGACCTACAGATTATTAGCTCCAACGATCTGAGATTAACTAGCTAAACTCTTTAACCTAGTTAATCAACATTCGTTAACTAATAGATCATTCCACCAATGTCTTGTAACTTCATTCTCTCCACTTTAGATATATTTTTGTCCACTATATATAACCATGACTAGTAAGTCAACCCTTCACAGGTTGTTCATAATTTACGGCTAGGTCAAACTTATCGGTTTATTTCTGAAATTACTTATTATTCCTTAAGTCCCACTAATCCTCTAATGAACAATTGATTTGTGGTCTAACCACTAAATCGAGCCATTCTCGAGCAAGTGAGAGGATGAGGCCCTTATTCAAGTCCTAGAGTCAGCACTTAAAAGAACGACCTCTTTAATATTCCTAGAAGCAGGAATGGGTGAATTCATTTTGCACCCTATGTCTCCAGTTATCTGCCCGGTCTTACCCTAAAATGGGAGGCCTATCGAGCCAATGCTGTTGAGCTAGCCTCACTTATGCAAATCTAAGGATAATCTCAAAGAAACAAGAGTTCATAGTTAGCTCAAGATTAAGATCGAATTATCTAGGTCATTAAATTTGAAATAGTCAGTTTTATATAGTAAATGGTGTTATAAAACAAAAGTGACTATTTCGTGGTTCGATCTTAAAAAAACTCTTTGCTTAGGATGCCCCCACTCGCATGTCTCTACATGAACAATTTAGAATCACATCGTTTGTACCAAATACAAAATGAGTCGCATCCATTGTGTCCTCAGAATAAGACATCCAACCGTATCCCTACTAATATAGACAATTTAGGCTTATTACTCGAATTTGATCCACATTTATGTAGTGAACATTTATGTCATTACATAAAGTTCAAGTGCACATATTATCGCCATAGACCTTAGTTTATTGGATTTAGGGTTGCAATAAGTAAATTACTTATGCAATAACAACTTTATTGAACAATATCTCAATAATAACTTTATTGCAATATAATATATGTTTATCGTTTTACAAACTACGAGTTTTAAGACATAAAACCCAACATGCAAGGGAGTGGTTAGAGGGGTGACGGGGTTTAACTCCTCTCACTTATTATTCTAAAAATCTAACATACCTTATAGATCAATCATTATCTCATAAAAGAATGACCAAGGAAGTGTTTTTTTATTATTATTATTTGGGCTTCCCCTTCACCAATTCAGCAGCCCTCACACTCGTAGAACAATATTAAACTTTTAATTTCTCTCAAGAATTTCAGACTTTGTAAAGAAGAAATGAGAGAAAGTTTTCACCCCACAAGCTCCATTAAAGGGCCAAAAGTAAGTCTTCCACCTGATAAACATTCTCTAAATTCAAGTCATTTTTTTTAATTCTTTATTCCAAGAGGACGACTTGTCTCCACTAGCTTAACACATTCCACTCAATGCGTCACTTGAACCTCAAATATCTTATGGCTGCTTAGCCCTCATGGCATACATGCTCAACACATGGCTTCTAACTTAACCATACTAACCTCTCGACAACAACGTCCTTATGCGATCCTCAACGCATGCCTTGACGCATAACTTCCACTCAAGTCTCAATGCAAGCCCTAACCTTGGTCGAATAACACTTGTGTGAGGTTCCATGGTCGCGAGGTACCTACCTTGCCTAGCTTGGCCGCATGACACCACCACAAGACTTTGTTTGGATGCATATATCCTTAGCACTTAGCTCATGCTCGACCACCTTCACTTGTCTCAACTCAACTTTGGTGCATGATACTAGACTTGGCTGGATAGCTTAAGCCTATGCGTCCATCAAGTTTTCTCCTCCTAGCCTTGGCATCTCCACAACCCAACTTAGGTATTTCCTTCTCCTAACTTAGTCTCACATAATTTAGGTTTATTAAGCACACTTTTCTTAATAATTGAAGGGCATCAAACACAAAGCACAAAATGAAAAACAAATTAAGAGAAAAAACTGAAGTTGACATTATACTTGTTCAATCGAGTTGATTTGGATGAAAAATATATTTTATCTTAGTTTTGGAGTTAAATTATCATGTTATTCCTCTAGTGACTTATTGGAGATTTGTCAAAGTAATTAAAATTATATTTTGTGCATGTATAAGTAAAAGAAAAATATTATTGATTTGCTCGTGCATAAGCAAAAAATAATATTTTATTTTTTTCTATAAAATGATGAAGGACATTTAATATCGAACAATAGCTGACAAAAAGTAGGTGAAAAACTGACATTGAAGATGATGTTCAATGTCAGTTCAATCGACATTGTATAGCTTATATTGAAATGTTAGTCATCTATAATGTCGATTTAAAACCGACATCAACAAAGAAAACGACATTAAAGACCTTTAATAATAACACATTCTTTAATGTGGTTTATAACCGACATTGTACTCCTATAATTTTAGTTTTAAACTGACATTAAAACTCCGTTTTGTACTAGAGTCAGAACCAATAACTCCCCAAGCTACGTTGTTCCTAAGAGAATAGTACAGAAGGCTAGTGGTTATGTCTTACTTGTGGTGCTCTTGATTTGATCGTGCAGTGGATCTAGAAAATTGACAAAAGATTGAAGAGGTTCTACAAAGGTATAATTACTCTTCTCTTCAATATTTTAGAAGCATACTTAAGGTATCTCTTTTGTATTCTATAATTTTTCTCTAACAAAATTGGGACAAAGCGATAAATCACTTCCGCAATTGGGATTCAGTCCCTTCACAGTTTATATCTAAGTTATTTTGAATTTTTTTAAAAGTTTATGGTATTATTGAAACTTTTATGGTTGTTTGAGGCACTAAATTGGTTATTATAGTCGATGAGTCATAATTGTGTCATAGGTTATATTATTTGTTGGGAGTGCATATTAGTTTAGCTTGTGTTATAATAGCGTGTGTTTAGGTTGCAAACGATTTAAGTATAGGTAGTAAACACTTTGAAATAATACTAATATTAATTGTTAGAAACACCAACTATTAAAATTGAAGCTCCCAACATGAACTGAAGTATTATAGTCCACTCCACCCACTTAAAGTTGAGGTTCAAATTCCGTCTTAAAAAGTCAAAAGACATTTTTAATACAAACTGATTAGTATTTTCTATAATTTAGCCTACATCTAGAAAATATGACTTCTAAGAATTTAATTTGCCTACCTCCCTCCCTCCAAATTCTCCTCCCTTTCTACCTCCTTCCCTAAACTAACCAAAATTTATGATATCCTGGTTTAAATATCTTCAAATACATATCCGCTTATAGCTGAACCCATTAAAAAATAAATAAAAATAAAAAAGCAATGTCCTAAATTGTTTTAATAAATAAAGTCATGTGAGCAATGTAGATATTGTGCTACAAGATGAACATTGGAGTGTTTGTTTGAAGATGTATATAACTTAGAAATCCAACTTGACTCGCTTTTTACTCATGCCTTGTATTAAGTTTGGAATGCCTTTCTACTCTTTCTAATTTCAATGTCTTCTTGCATCATTCAATTTTTCTTAGTTGCGATAGCTCCTCGACACTAGTAAATACTACTACAAAAATTCTATTACTTGACGGTTTTGCACTGTCAAGTATTGAATTACTTGACGGTTTTAAATACGTCAAATGATTCGGTGTGAAGAATAAAATACTTTTTTTTACAGTGTATAAGCGTCAAGACAATACTTTACTTGACATTTTATACCCGTCAAGTATATATTTTAGTTGACTTTATTTACCGTCAAGTAATGCTTATTAATGACCGTTGTAAGTAATCAAGAATTAGTTACTCTTGACGATCATTACCTATCAAATGGTGTAAATTCTTGACACTTTAGAACTGTCAAGTTCATATTATACTTGACATTTTTGCCCATCAAGGATTTTTTTAAAAGAATTTATAATTTATAATACCCATATAACATAACATGTATTTTGCAGTCCTAAAATGGTATATATACAACCAACCAACAATATTATTCTTGAACAGTAATATTAAACTTCCTATATATCCAATATATATATATATATATGAACAAAAAGAATGCTCATAACATAAAGAATGATCATTATATACTTTCAGTTGGTCATTATATACACACTTAAAACATAAATAATGATCATAACAAATTGTCCCATATCCAATATCCACAATGTATATGCAGATTTTCCTAATCCTTTACCAATATATGTATCTCTAAAAATCTAGCTTAGCAATGAACATCTACTTATGTATCCAATTATATATGAACAAAATAAGTGTCTAGCCCCAAAAACATGTCACAACCTATCCAAAAAAACAAGTTCATTTTCTATCCCTTAAATAGATAAATATATTTACAACCTAACCCAAAATGTTCAGCTAATCACTGTATCACATATGGTCACCCAAAAAATCAGCTAGCTCTATACGCACTTCATCCAACTCGAATTGACTATATGAGCTCTTTGTATCAATCTAATATATATAAAGCCCAAAATATGAAAGTTGATACTTGTTTTGTCAAATTCTATATTTGAACTAAATAATTCGTCAAATAGTCATTAACATACCAAGTCTCTCAAGTCTCTCGTCACATAGTACCCGTATTCAGTGGTTCCAACTTGTAAAAGACACTGTAATACATAAATTACAAAAATGTAAGTAATGTTGCATGTGCACTATGAATAGCCTATATATGTATACTTTTAAATGATGAATAAATATGTTTACACTTAGATTGTATTCCATATTGGTTATTTTCGACATTTTTTAATATTCTTCTGAGATCGAAAGATTATAATAGCCCTATTGCCAAGAAACAACCACACTTTAAAATAAAATAAACTTTAAAACAGTTCAATAATTTGTTTTACACTTCTAACATTGTTCTCTTCATACATGTGGGTGTCAAACAAAATGTAATAATTCTCTTGTGGAATAAAACTAACATTTTTTTTTGTTGCCTAAACAATTTGGATTTGAAAACAATAACGAAAACGCAACAAGGTGTGAGAATCGAACAAATTAGTTAAGAAAGAGTGATATTCAACAAATTACCAAAGCTCGTAAGGGTTACATGACAAAATTAAAAATTTATAAGATACACGAGCAACATTTTATTGGTTTATAAAAATAGAGTAATTAAGATAGATGCAACATTGAAGTCCAAGCTTACCAAATGAGCATCCACCCCAACGAGATAACATACACTCACTCAAACCTACATGTTACTATTGAATACTAAAGCTAACACACACGAGAAAAGATAGGCCAAAAAGCCTTTACAAATATTCTAAATACTTGGCTCTCCATTCTAACATCCCAAAAATTTGAGATAATTTTATATTGTAACATCCAAAAATTTGAGATAATTTTAGTTTAGTTATCTTAAAATACTAAGTTTGATTTATTTTTAGAACTAATTTGTTTTGGGATGTTAATTATTTTGGTTAAGAAATTAAATATATATATATATATGAGTATATATATTTAATTGTTTTGATTAATTGGTGAGAAGATAGAGAAGATCTAATTTGATTTAGAAAAAAATATTTGATTTGATGGAAATTTGGAAAAGATAATAATAATAATAATAATTATTATTATTATTATTTATTAATTGATAATAATATTATTATTTATTAATTTAGAGTTGCATTTGAATATGTGAAGTTAAAATAAAATTTGCTTTTCCTTCTTCTTGTTTTTCTCTCACGTTGCCGCCTCCTTCTGCCGGATTCCGACGCACCCTTTTGGCTAGCAACGAAGTCTCGCATCTGTTAGCTGCCGCGTTTCAATCCCTATCTACCATCGTTGTGTTATTGTGCCATCGTTATCGCCGTTTGTTTGTGAGTAAACTTTATTGGTTTTATTTATGGATTTTTTAATACCCAATAAAGTTAAATTGATAATTTATTTGAGAATTATTCTTGTTTAATTGAAGGTTATTTTGGAGCTATTGTTAGAATTAATTTGTATTGTTTCTCCTCAGAATTAATTAGAGCGTCGACAACGAATTGGTAAGATTAAAGAACTATTCTGAAGAGTTTAAGGGTAAATTTGGTTAATAATTTTTTATGAAAAAATTGTTAATTAAATTGTTATGTATAGATTTGACTTGGAGCTTCATTAAGGAATTAATTCGTAGAATTTTTCCTACGAATTGAATTGGAGTTTTCGACGACCAATTGGTAAGTTTAAAAACGAATATTGAAGAATTAAAGTTAAAATTAATTAATAATTTTTATGAAAATATTATTAATTAAATATTTTATGTATAGGATCAATTTGAGGGATAAACTCAAGCAAAAGTATTATCAACACCTTGAGGTAAGTGACTTACTACTGGTTCCTCGACAAGGATATTTATGTGACAGTAAGATTATTTATGCGACATCTAGGTTGCTTGATTATGTGATAAATGTATTGACTGATTAGGTAACAAGTTTAAGTTTTTTTTAATTAATAATTTTTATGAAAAATTATTAATTAAAATTGGATGAGTAAGGGATACTCTACCAAATTCACGCCTTAGGTGTATAAGGTGTGAAAGATGGATTGGATCACATGTATGTCTTGTGTAATGTCTACTGTCATTGATCTGTTTATTGTGGTTATATTTTAAGGATGTTATGGGACACCTTATATATAACACTTTATGTCATGGTTGGAATGTTGGTTATGTGACAGCTGGATTCTTTGGTTATATTGTGGTATGATAATTGGGTCTTTGTATGATTAACTATGTGGTTTTTATGCATGTCCTTTCATACTATGTGAAATCTGTAAAGCAGATTAACTGTACCATGTGGAATAGAGTTATGTTTGTGGCTACTTTACTGTTTGATTGTTGTCTCCGTTGGATTATGATGTTTGTTAACTCTACCTATTAACTTTGTGTACTTGTTTGTGCGACGAATTGACAAGCATGTGTGGCGTATGTCACGAGGGTCGAGTTAACAAGCCTATATGGCATATTGTTCCAACTGGGTCGAATTAACAAGCTTGTGTGGCGTATTGTTCCAACATAATTTCTTTTGCATGTGGTATAACAAGCCTGTGTGGCGTATTGTTCTGACCATGTCGGGTTAACAAGCCTGTGTGGCGTATTGTTCCGACATGATTGCTTTTGCATATGGTCCCACAGGTTTGCTAGGACGACCCTGACATTGGGTTGTATGGGCATTCCTACCAAACCATTTGACTGTGTGTCGTAAAGTACAAGTTAATAGAGAGAGTTAATGGTCCTCTAGTGGACTCGATGTTATGCTTATGTTGAACTGTCTGTTTATGGTTTGTGTGATAAACGGGTTATTAAGTATCAATGCATAACTCGTATGTCAAGCTTGACTGTGTGGTACGCTGACATGATATGTTTGGTTATGTGACGAATTGCTTGATACCGGTTTATGTGGTGAGTTAACTAAATGACTAAGTTAACTGTTGGTGATGGTTATGTGAGGAGTTAACTGAATGGATTAGTCAACTGTTAGTGATGGTTATGTGAATAGTTAACTGAACGATTTAGTTAACTTCTGGTGATGGTTACGGGTTGAGATTAACCGAATGGACTAACTCCCGAGTTAGCTGTTGGTGATGGGTTATCTATGTTGAGATGAACTGAATGGCTATGTCTTTATGGTTTGCTATCTGGTGATGGGTTATCTATCTGTTAGGACGGATTGTTACGAAAAAACCAATGAGGTTGTGTGGCGATATGTCTTTATGGTTTGCTATGGAAAAACCATAAAACAGGATAAAGGTGTGAGGTGTTTGTGGTTCTCATTTTTTAATTAAACTGCATATGTATGCTTATGAATGTTTTGTTTTAAGATTGCATGTTTTGGGACTATGGTAGCTGTTAACTTCATCTATTAGCAATGGTGTACTCCGTATGTTGGACGATAGTTGCTTTTGCATATGGTCCCACAGGGTTGCTAGGACGACCCTGGCATTGGGCTGTATGGGCGTTCCTAGCAAACCATTTGACTGTGCGTCGTAGAGTACAGTTTAATAGAAAGTTAACAGTTAACCTAGTGGGCCCAGTAGTGGGTTCCTTACTGGGTATTTACGTACTCACCCTTTTCATGTTTATTTTTTTCAGGTAAGTATGAGGACACCAGCGACCGACAGGAAGGACCAGTGACCATGTGTGTGGGGACTATATTGACAAATGCTTCCACTGAGTTGATGTGTTTTTATTGACAAATGTTTCTGTTATATTTTGTAAAGATTATGAGTTTTTGTTTCATTCTTTTTTTTTAAAAAAAAAAGATCAACTTTCTCGCTTATTGCTTTAGAAGGATGGTAAGGGAGTTCGGTTAGGAAGATTTTTTGGACCAATATGAATTTTCTGCTTGGCGAGTTGATAACTTAAATGACTCAGATAGAATCTTCAATTCAACCCAACCCAGCACTTAACATTCGAGTCGAATTGGGATGTGTTGTTGAGTTTTCTTTAAGTATATATATTTTTTTATTAAATTAAAAGACACAAATTTGTCTAGGACACATTATTAATATCTAAAATTTCATAAAACTCAAATGTTAAATATCATAAGAATGATGTGGCAGTTTCAAATTACTAGTTATAAAATGAGATTAAAATTTCATAACAATTGAAGGGATAAGTTAGGAAAGAAGAAAAAAAGAGTTCAAAGAAGTTAGGACCTTCCCTTCTTTTAAGGTCCTACTACCCTAAACCCCAAACTTAACCAAACTGTTTTAAACCATGAAAAAAGAAAACAAAAAAACAAAATATAAAAAGACAAATAATATTAATTTGGTGTAAAAAAGGCTAAAAGGAAAGACAAAAGGAAAAAGAAAACTTAGGGAATCTACGTAGGGTAACCCCATAAATGAGAGACAATATGTCCTACATTTTTTAACACCCCTAACATCACAAACATGTCGCTTACTTTTTGGCATCACTTTTGGGAGATTCTTTTCCATTAGCCTAAAAAATAAGTTCTCCAATTTTAATGGTTGTGAGTAAATTTTAGTAGTTCAATTCGTAGGAACGAGAATGTCACGTTTGAGTAACTCAAACATTAGTCAAAAACCAATGCCTCAAAATTTTAGGATTTTGCTTGTTTGAAAAAATCTTCTATTGTTGCAGTAGGAGTAGGAATAAGTAGAAAAATAATAAATTAATTATAATAAAGCAAAAAATTGAGATTAGAAGAATTAATGTGAAAAAACTCTAAACTAGAGAAAAACTATATAATAAAAAAATTTCACTATATAAGTGAGAGTAGCCTGAATTGTTGGCTCAATATGCTTATCATTTCGGGAGTTTAACTAAATAGGGAGTTGAAAACATAATTTCACAAGATGAAATTCACTTTTTTCCATGTAGAGTAAGTAGATGAATAATTCTTTAAGTGATGACTCTTGAACTTGAACAAGAGTGGCCTATCATTTTGACTCTTGAACTTGTTGGCTCAATATGCCTATCATTTTGGCGACTTAATCGAATAAAGAGCTGAACATAATTTCACAAGATGAAATTTACACATTCCCATATAGACTAAGTAGATGTGTAGTTCTCTTAAGTGTTGACTCTGAAACTTGAACAAGAGGTTCCACCCTCTCACTACCTTAAGAGAGACTTAGTTTATGATAGAACCATAAACAAATTGTTTATTAGAGAATCAGTGATATTTAAGGAGATAGAGGTTACATGGACAAAACAAACTTTTGACCCAACTATATTTTTAAACAATTCATGAATGATCAATTTGCTTATAATGGTGATATCCATGGATATAACTTGTCCTACAATGCATAAGAGTGTAGGACCATAGTGCTTTGCCCCATGGTGTTAATGAATGAAGATTAATTAATTAAAGAGTTTAGTTAATTAGTCTTATAACATTTGAGCTTATAATCTATAGATACATAAATTCCTTTGTTAGCTTGCAAAGAATCAACACAGATAGTAGTTGTAGATAAAATAAGATATTTTGCGATATTTTAAAAATATTTTGATTCATTTTGCTATATTTAAAAGTAACACCATTAATTATTTAGGCTTAGTTTGGTAACAATTTTCAATATTTTTTTGTTTTTTTGTTTTTTTGTTTTTAAAATTATGTTATTAAATTTTTGCTTATTAGAAACAGAAATCATATATGTTTGGTTATTGATTTTGTTTTCTGTTTTTTGAAAAACAAAAATGTATTTTTTTTAAAAGTTTTTTTTTCATTTTCAATTTTCCTTCCTAATTAAAAACAAAAAAAAAACTGAATTAGTTACCAAACACGCATATTTTTTAAAAATTTATTTTCAAAAACAAAAGGTAGGTAACAAATAGATTACCAAACATGCCCTTAGAATTGTTTTCCTTTTGCTTTTTGAAATAAAGAGGTGTACATGTATATTTTGGTTAAAATAGATAATCATATCTTCTTTTAACATCAAAATTTCCAATTAGAGGTTGCTTTGATTGTTTAGAGAAAATGTTTTTTAGAAAAATCGTTTTCACGAGAAATTTTCTCACGTGTTTGATTACATTAAAAAAATATTTTTATACATAAGTATAAGCTTGTTTGATTTGCTATATACTCAAAGTATGATTTGCTATATACTCAAAGTATTTTGTTAATGACAAATTATTATAAAAGACGTATAAAAAAATACTATAAAAGACAACTATTAAACAGTATGAACTAATCATTTCAAATTTATATTTAAAAACACTCATCCAAGTAGGTTTTCTTATTTTTCTTTGAGTACATAATCAGTCGATCAGTTGGTCATTAGAATCAGTCATTGAAGAATGATCAACAAAGCTGGTGGTCAGAGTTAGCCATAGGAAGTGATTGTCAAAATTGGACATCTCCAGAGTTGAGCATCAGAGATGGTCTTTGCTAGAGTTTGTCACTAGAGTTGTCGTCAAAGGTGGTATTCGTCGAAGTGTACTGATAATGACAAAAGCTAACAATGGTGATTGTTAGAATGAGAACAATAGTCATTGGTAGTGGTGCAATTTATGTTGGAATAAATGTTATGTGACCATTCATGTAGAGTGTTGCATTGTTTCATAAATGAACATGTTTTTTAGAAAATAACTAACTTGAAGAAGATACTCGACTATTCAAATGACCACGAATAGTTGATAAAAATACGCATTTTCTTCAAATTGCTTATGAGAACTTTTTCAATAAGCTTTTTCTCTCACAAAACATTTCAACCTTTTTTGTAAACTTATTCAAGTTCGGTTTATTTTCACAAAGTATAGTTCCTTGGATCTTGTGGACGAGGTGTTGTTTCTATGAAAAAATTAATTTTTTCAATCTTGAGAGACAATTGCTCATGAAACTCATACACTAGAGTGAGTAAAATTATCTTAAAGAGACAACGTGAATTCGCTGGACTCATATTCTATTTGATATATAAGGTTCTATATTTTCCTTAATGATATTACTCAGATAACAGTTTAAGTCATTGGAAATACTGAAAGAAGAGAGAATTGAGTTAAAATAACTCAACTCAACATCTCAAGTATGTGAGCCAAACACCAAGTTAGTAATTTCAACTCTAGACAACTGTAGTAGGTGAGTGAGTAGGATGAGTTAGTAATGTTAACCAACTCAAAACACAACTCAAATTAGCAAGTCAACGTAATTATGTGTTTCTTTCTCTTACATTCACCGGTATAAAGTCGTTAACGAATATCATTTTGCGCCCTGAGTTGAATAATTTTTGTATGGTAGGAGGCACCTAGCTTGGAGAATGCTAATGGACAAAGGGATGTAACCCACACAAAAAGAGTTGGGTCCATCAAGTGAAGGACAGTGAGTCCTACAAAGTCATCTCATGCCAAGCATACCCATTACTCATCCCCCTTTCATCACAACATGTCCCTTTTCCTTCTTGGCATGACTTTGAAACATATTATTTCCCGAATTCTAAAAAATTAGTTAAAATTATACCTTTAAATTTTTTTAATTCAAAATTTATTCAAAATTTTAAATTGAACTTTCAAACTTAACTATCTAAATTATATTGATTATATATAAGTTTGTGGATTCAATTTTTATCATTTTTGGATTCAATTTTAACACTTTTAAAAGTTTAGGAGTCAATTGTTATTGAAAATTTGAGGGTAATTTTTATAATTTATTCTAAATAATAATTATAAAAACAAGATCTTAGGAAAACTAGTTTCATCTTTGTACATCGAGTCATGTTTTTATTTTACTTCATCCACCTTAAAATATCTAAATTTAGTCTTTATATTCTTAAATAAAATTTAAAATTAATCCTTAATTTTCAGAAAATTTGTATGGAGATTTTCGACAAAGTATATATTTGGTTTAAATATTTTGTCTATTTTACTATTTTTGATAATTTCTTCGAGACTAATTTTAAAATTTAATAAAACCACACAAATTAAATTTAGAAATTTGAAAAGATATGCATTGAAATAGAAAAAGTTTTGAAGGGCAAAGTCCAAAATATTTCTTTTTTTATTCAAAATTTAATTATAAGTTTAGTCTCTAAACTTTTAAGATTAAATCGAATGAGTGCTTAAATTTTAAAATTAAATCTATTATATCTTAAAATTTTATATGTTGTATATGTAGGATCTTTATCCATTGGATATTCTTTTAAATATAATTATTAAATAAATAAAATTCATTCCAGTGTCAATTGATTTGAAAGTTTTAAAATTACTAAACGGGGTGAAGATTCCTTTAGGGATATTAACTAAAAGCTCTATCACCTATAGAATAGACAAACCACTCTAAAAGTTGACATGTTAAACTTGTAATTTAACTAAAAAAAATATTGCAGTGTTCATTAATTTTTTCAAAATTAAATACAAATTTAATGGAAAATTGTAGGGACATTTTTAAATATAGGATAATGAACCAAAATATTTATAAAATATATTAAATTTAGACTCATCTTATTTTTTAGTATAACATTGAAAGATGCACTTTATAGGTATATGTAGTTGTTATCAATTCTTTTTAAGTATTTTTCAATCATATACTTTCATATATTTAAAAAATTTCTCATTCGGATGTGAAATCGATTCATTCATGTATCTCTTTTGAACTCGAGCGTTACAGTAATATTAGTATACTACAAGTCTATTATCATTACTCTTTTTGTTCACTTTATAAATTTAAACCTCTTATAAAAAAAAATTTAAATGTCGGTTGACTCGATGTAATTTTCAAAAGAAGGTTGATATACTACGACTACTATGTAGTCGTCAGATATCAATTATCGTTGAACCTCTCATTTGTAAAATGAAAGATTATGTCAATTACTGCTGAGAAAAGCTTGTTTTGGTAATCTTCTTTTAAAACATACCAAAATGATAAATAATCAAATAATAAAGTATTTCAACTACTAACGTCCAATTTTGTTAAAATATTTAAATCTTAAGATCATTTAATCATGTTTTATTCATTATCTTTCTTCTTATTATGGTTTACATATACCTTAATAAAAGTATGTAGTTTTATTTATTTAGATAAACTAGTGTCGAGTAGTTAACAAAAAAAAAAAAAAGGAGTAAGAGGGTATTAAATAAGTAGTAGGAGAAATAAAGAGGTAAACCAATATTAATGATTTCTGTTTATATAATATCAAAGATATTTTTTCAATTCATTTTAGTTCAAGAAAATTTTTGAAACAAAATTTTAACGTCTTTTGTAAAAAAAAACTAACGACAAGAGTAGTTTTTAAGATTTTTTTTTTTTTTTTTGGGACAATACCTCTAAGGTGTAGTTAAAAAGGAAAGAGTTTGAAAAGGTTGTGAATTGAATGATTGATTGATTGAAGTAATATAGGTAGGGATGAAAGAGATTTGTGATTGCTTTGAAATTTGGTAGCAATGAATGTATTGTCTATCAATTTCTAAGGTTTTGAATTAATTAATTAATTAATGAAAAGTCCCTAGATCCTTCTATATTCAACTTTTCAGATCCATCTAGTACCACCTACTACTTTCTATCACCAATATATTTTAAAATAATAATAAATAAAATTAATTTGATTTGTTCATATCTCTCTTGAAATTCCTTTTCTGTCCTATAACAAAATTATATTTTAGTTTCTATTTTATATATATATATATATATATATAAAAAGAAATATCTAACTTTTAAATATCTATTATAAATAAAGAAATATCTAACTTTATATAAATGTCTTATTTTTATGTTTTGGGTTCCCTTCACCATGCTCTAAAAATTTTGATTCTTACAATATTAATTTTAATCCCCAACACTTTAAAGAGAATAATCATTATGGTTTTCTTGTTATTTTCCCCTCTTTTTCTCCCTCTTCCTTGAGTAGTGTTAATGCCAAATTCTGAATCAAGGAAAACACCATTCTTGACCTACATGTAACAACAACGCTAAATTTGTACTTTGTGGAATAATGAGACCTGCAAAATTAAAAAAATATGCATACTAACTTGATACTTGCCACACAGGTTTCGATGCTTAAGTTAGGAAGCGTATATGTGTAGCAAGTAGAGAGTTTGAGTATTAGAATAAAGTTATTTTCTTTGAAGTCATATTAAGGTATTTATAGTGAAATCCAGACCTAGAGTATCATTCTCATAGTTTTTTAGTAATATTAGGTTATCTCATGGGTCAAATAGGTAGGGGTGTGCAGTTGGGATGCCATGTTCATCAAATTCGGAGGGCTTGATCTCGACTTTCCTTGGTCAAGGAGGTTGGTTTTATCTTTTGACTTAAACTATCATCTTCTCAAGACCCAAGGAAGGTGGTCAATCGTGGCTTCATCCTTGACTGAGGCGGAGGTCGACAAGGCTATTTTGGCTCAAAGTCAAATTTAGCCATTTTCCTTAAGTCCATCTTATCCTCTTGGTCTAGTTGCCTTTTTGTCCAATATCATTTTTTTAGCCTAGTTATTTTATCTTCTTCATTATGTCACTTCCACTCTTTAGCCTGAAAATCATTCATAACAAGTAGGCCTCCATACTATTTTATAGCAAGATGGTTTTAATGGGAGGAGTGTAGCCAAAGAAGGTCAATCGAACTCAGTTAGGACCTTTGAACCGTTTTAGCTAGGTTCCATGCAATAATTGTGTGTATCAGTATCTCTTTCAAGACTGATAACATCTGATTTTGGTTCATATGTTTGGAGAAACCTACTAAACCCGCCTTTCTTATCGAGTGTGATTCCTATCTTTCAGTTCAAACTCTTTTCTATCATCCTTAGGAAAAGATGGTACTTTGCCTTTTCCTTTTCTCGTTTGAGCCAAGCCGAGAAACTCGAGCAACTACCCGTATGTGTTGATCGCTTGCGCATCTAGAGCCCCAGTGCCCAACTTTGCTAGATTGGCATAGCTTGAAAGATAATGAAAATAAGTTTCAAATAGGTATTTAGAAACACAAATAAAGATTAGAAAAAAGCAGTTAAATAAGGCATGAAATCCATGTGAAGTAGACCGACACAATCATATAAGGAGAGATTCAATCAACCTTATAGAGAAACACTTGCAATTATCTCCAGTGACAGAACATAGTAATGCTCTTTCATCGTTTTACAACCTACACTAATAAAGTTCTCTCCAATGATAAAATTCCTAAATGCATTTATCAATTGATCTTTTCAACAAATGACATTGTTAACACCTCTTCTATAAAAGAATTTTGGTTACTATGACTTTAGTTACATGCATTAACGTTTTGGCTTTGATATCTATTGGAGCCACATATGTAAACTAAGACCTGATTTCTGTAAAATCAAGACCTAAACATTTTTGTAACCGTCAATATCCAAATCCCAAGTTCAAAGCCAATTTTAGCAAAGTTCACTTACAAACCTCTATTTTTAAATGCTAAATTAGCTTTTTACCATGGAGAGAGATTTACTAATATTTTAAATAGGAAAAGTTATTAGAAGAGGGTAGAATAAGGTGGTAGTATAAGAGAAATAATCTCAACACTCGAACAGAAAAAGAGTCCAAATGAACCGAGATCACACAATGTTATTATCAAAACCAACACTTGATAACTCACACTTATATTGTGAGTTATTTAGCTCTAGAACTCGATGAATTCATGAGGTTACTGATCTAAGAAATTGACAAATTTTGTTTGAATCAAATCTCAACTATGTTTCTCCACAATTCTCAATTACAATGAACAAGGCAGTGGTGCATATTGATGTAGGTGGGAAACCCTAGCTCTAGAGGCCTATAAAAGATAGCTCACAAGCTTCAAGATTGAGGGATGATGATGATCATGATTATTCACTATCCTCTCCTCTCCACCAACTCTATTCTTCATCATTTTAGATTGTAGAAAGCCTTCTCTCATGAGAGTTCTTCCTACAATTTTGAACCTCTCTTTGGACTCCATTTGAAACTTAAAAGGCATTAAAGTGCAACTCATACTTGAAAGAAGATGAATAAGCTAGAAAGGAAAGGAAAGGAATTTTTAAGATCCCGTTTGTTAACTATTTTTTTTTTTTTTTTAGTTTTTAAAAATTAAATCTACGTTCTGATCTTTTGCATCTTTCTTAAGTACAATAATTTAGTTATTAGCCAAATTTCAAAAACAAAAACAAGTTTTTAAAATCTACTTTTTTTAGTTTTTCAATTTTGGTTTGGTTTTTTGAACCATTAGTAAAGTGTAGATAACAAACGAAGAAAATTAGAGGTAGAAATAGTGTCAATAGACTTCATTGGCAAAAACAAAAACATGGTAAATCTGTTATTGCCCAATATCAAAGGCTTTTAAAACTAATTTTTATTGAAAAAAATAAAATAAACATAATATATTATTGACACATCACGTCTGTTCAAACAGCGGCAACACGCGTACATTTGTTTATCTTCTCACATCTTCTAAAACATGGGTACCTGTGAGAACATCTCAAATTAACTTTGATCTTCGTGTTTTTTTTCTTCTTTTTTTCCTATCAAAATTAGCCAAGTGAAAGCACAAGTTGAGGAAGGAATAAAAGAAATTGATATAAATATATATAAACAGTAAACACACATACACACACATATATATATACATATACATATACATACATATATATATATATATAGTTTGAAAAATGGGGGGGTATTTATGTAATTTGGATGAACATTATTCCATAAAGTGGGGACAAAACAAGCTATATGGGTGTAAGCTGGGGATGGGGACCAAAACTGTTATATTTGTTTAAATTTTTACATTTCTTTTTAATATATATATATATATATAATTTTAACAATATTGTTCCAAATTTTATCTCCTTACCAACACAACTATTAATATTACACACCACAAATATATATATATATATATATATATATATATATATATATATTATTTTCATTATTATTGTTTCCTTCAAAAACCATTCTCTTATCCTCTCTTTTCCAATGGCAAAAGCTGCAAAACCACTTTCAGTACTGCTTCTTCTTCTTCTTCTTGTTGTTGTAACCCTAATTATTACCTCTGTTTTCTCAACAATGGCAGTGCAAGGTCTCTCTCTCTCTCTCTCTCTCTCTTCTTCTCCTCATTATTCTTCCTCTTGCTCTCTCACCTTTTTTTCTTCTCCTTTTGGGTTTCAGGATTCTCCGCTCGAGATCCACTGCCCCAATTCTCTTCTCTACAACCAACAATCATTCCATCCCAGGTGAGTCCAAATAATCTCGTTTTTACCATATATAT
>JBBPDJ010000008.1:12683770-12698326 GCA_037974625.1 Cucumis cinereus | reverse complement strand
TTATATATATATATATATTATATATAATATATGTTTGTTTTTCCAGTTCCACCTTTAGTGACTAATGTTCTCTCCTACACTACTAGTTTTGTTTTTGTGTTGGTATTCTTTTCATTTTCATTCAAATTTGGAATTTAAACTATATAGTTTATGGTGTAATTAACTCACTTTTATTTAGTTCAACTATTTTTAGTTAACAATTTATTTATTTATTTATTTATTTATTATTTATGGTAATTAATAGAAGTCTATATGAAGTGGTGTTTGAATCTATATTTATAAAAGAGTTAAAAGCCAAAATGAAATAAGCATAAAAAAAAAATCTAAAACTAAAATTTTGAATTCTTCTATGATGTTCTACACTGTAATTTCTTTTGTTTTTTTCAAATATGATAATAATTATTTATTTTTCTTTCACATATATAGAAACTTTATAAATTTTCTATTAATTTTTTTTATATAATAAAAAACTTTATTTACTTTCAACTTTCATTTCACAAACTACTTTGATCTATACGCATACTCCAATTTTTAGATAGGTGAGAAAGAAAAAGAAAAGTTTAAATCTCATTTTTTTTAGTTTACCAATTAATATTTTGGTTCATTTATGAAATTTTAAATTTATTTTAACCTCTAAACTTAATTATAAAAAAATAATTACTTAAATCATTATTATTTCTTAATTGCAACAAATTCATTAATATTTAATTTTAAGTACGTACGTACATATATATTAGCATACGTATCCATACAACCATAATTCAATCAAAGTAGAACATAAGTTACGTGAACGACTAGAATAAATCGAGAAAAAATGTAATTCGGAGTCGTGATTTTATGAACTTTAGGGTAAAAAAGAAATGTTGAGAAATTGGAGGAGGTTGATGATTGGTTCAACAGCACCAACATGTACTTACAATGAATGTAGAGGATGCAAATACAAATGTAGAGCTGAGCAAGTACCTGTTGAAGGCAATGACCCAATCAATAGTGCTTATCACTATAGATGTGTTTGTCATAGGTAATTATTCATAATTAATCTCATTTTCTTACTTTTAATTACACCCCCTAAACCCTATTATTATATTTCAATCCTTCCAAATTTTGCTTATTATTATTATTATTATTTCCTTTCAATTCATTATTATTGTTTAAACTTTTGTTATTGTAAGTGACTTTGAACTTATATTCTATTTTGGTTTAAGAGATATTTTTGTAGAATATAATATCATATTCTTAATATGTATACAAGATGTGGATGTAGTTATTGCTATTCTAAAGTGAACAATATTAGTATTATGAGACATTTTTTCAGCTGATTTTAAGTATAAAATTATGAGGAGTTAAGCTTGAAATAGATTAAACAAGGGGGAAAACTTAGCTGCAGCTAAGATGCACTTATCTCAAGCGTATCTCGATATATTACCATGTGGTAATCTAATTTTTTCAAAAAAATAATTAATTTTCAAAATTTGTATTTGTGTGGTCAAAAAGTGAAAAGCGTGATAGTTAGGTGCATCATCGACGTCTTATAATATAGAGAAATAAGAGTGAAAATGAAAGAAGAGAGATAAATAGAAAGATTAAAAGTAGCGTTTTTCCCTCATTTATGTTGCCACTTAACATTGGTCAATTTTTCATTTACACATTTTGATTTAAATTTAATGATTTTATTTTAATTAGCGGAGTGGCTTTTGGAAACTCAAATAGTCGATTTAAAACGTGAAAAACTAATGTCTAAATTGATAACCATTTTGTTTATTGAATGAAAAGATATTTTTGTGGGATTAAATTAATTAATTAATATAAGTAATTGAATAGAATTGTTGTTGGAATGGGAATGGAAGGGAAATTGAAAGAAGGATTGATGGATGGAGAGTAGTAATTCACATGCCTTTAATACATACATAAAAAGGACACTCTGTGTTTGTCCCACACACACACACACACACTCACTCAATTCTCACTCCAGTCAAATCAATGCCCCCCCCCCCTTCTTCTTCTCACTTCTCTTTTATTTCCTTTTTCCTTTTTTTTTTATTTTTTATTTTTGTCTCCACATTTTTATTTTCTCTCTTCAATTATACTTTTACTCTCACTCTGTGCATTCGTATTTAGATTACTACGTTTGTTTTGTTTTACGATTATTTTATAATGTCCAAAACATTTGCTTATTAAAATTATCTTCAAAGTTTTAAACTTATACTAAATTAACTGTAAACTATGACTAGACGTAATGGCATTATTGGAACATTATATAATTTAAGATATCTTCAAGTAGAAATCCTACAAAACAAACAAAGTTATCCAAATATTACTAGATGTTTTCACAAATATTCTTACAAAACAGTGAATTTTCCACGATCAGAAACAACAATTAAGATATGGATTTGACTAAATCCTACAAAGTCAATAAAATAGTAAGGTGGAAAAATATATCATACTTTTAACCCAAACAAAAAAAAAATGTATAAATGCAACAAAGCAATGAAACAAAATAGTATCTAAAGGATGAGTAGTCAAGACTTAAAGAAGGAGAGAGATTAATATCCAAAGGCCTAAAAGTCATAATACACAAACATCTCACATATATACAAAGCAAACTTGGAATTTTCCCACCATTTCCTTGGAATGGTAACTGGGAACAGAATGGGAATTGATGAATTTTAACAATGGTGGAAAAACTGAACCCATTGCTGAAATAGTAATCATCTTGCTTTCATTTCTGTACCACTTGAGGCTTAACCATCCATCATTTCTCAATTCTTGATCTGCAATATAAACAACCATTAGGCCTTTTGAACAATAAATAAAGTAATCCACCATTTTGTTTTGTTCTACTTAAATCTCATTTTAGTTCATAAACTTTTGAGCTTATTTCATGTTGATCCATGCAATAACATGCTTTAAAGTCACATACATTGACTGAGCCAAGCATTGGGAGGGTAAATACGGAGTAGAAAACTAAAAAACACTTTCGTTTTAAAATTTCATAGGTAACTCAAGTGAAAGTCTCCATGAATTCATACCTTGCTCAAGTACTTCTTATGTAATTTCAACGCCTCATTACATGCTTTTTTGGCATCCAGATTTCCAGTTACATCACCCAAGATCTAGAGCCAAAATCATGGATCCAACATTAAAAAGAAATATCCACAATAATCCTATCATGAATGGTAAGATACAATGAGAGCGGAAAGGAAAAGAGAGATACATCCTACTTACGTTTACAACATCATCCAAACCTTTGGCTTCCTTGAGAATTCGCTTATTCTTGGTCTCAAGAACACTTGCAACTAGGAAAACTGGAAGTGGAAGTTGCTGGTCATTGGATCCCATCTTCACATTTTTCCTCTCAAATTTGCCATATTGTTTTAGGTGTTTGTCGTTCCCACTGGTTCCCGCTCCTCCCTTTGAAGCAGATCCTGACTCATAGGATAAGAACAAATTTGGATTGTATTCCATGGCCCACATCATCTGAAACCAGTCTATATTACTGTATCAGTTAAACAAATTTTAATATATACATATTAAGTTATGGCTATATATATTTTTATGTTTTAATCTCTAACGTTCGGGTATTTTTACAATTTAGTCCACATCCATATTGATCAAAAAGTTCATTTGATCCCTTGCTTTACTATTTTACAATTAATGACCATTTCAGTTAGTAAATGTTAGTATTAGTCAACTAATTGACCAAGTTGGTAGATATTAAGAGGAAATATTAAACTATTAATTTTGAATAATTCCTTGTCATAGAGTTTTTAAGAAATGGACAGAAATTTCCCCTTTTCTTTCCTCATGTGGCCTAGTTCTTCCTCTAAATTTTTACCAAGTATCATACCATGTAAGCTTTTATTATATGTTAATTTTAACGATCACCAACAAGAAGAGTGTAATTAGAAGATAAGAGACCAGAGGAAACTTTTCAAACAATAGGGACTACGCCTAAACACCCTAAGGATTCAACAGTATATTTAGCCTAAACACAGATAACACTAAGTAATACAGAGCTCCTCATTCAGTTTTTTAAATGAGGCTGTAAATTTGAAAGGTTAAATAATATTTTGGTAACATTTATCCGGTACTTATATAGCCACCACTTTTTATTTTGTGTTTTCAAGAGGTCAGTTTTCATTTAAAGAAATTGTAAATTATTATTTAAAATTCAATCAATGTAGCAAGAAAAGTATAACAATTATCAACAATGATTGATAACCAAAAGTTCAATACTAGACATGGTTAAGTAAAAGAGAAAAATTATTTATTGTTATTAATATTTCGTTTCATTTAAAATGATTTTAGAGTGGAAGAGATCCAAGAGGATGAGTTTGGTGGTAAAAATTGATTTGGAGAAGACATATAATAACATTGGTTTGGATTTCTAGTTGGTCGTCATTAAATGTCTCAACACCTATCTAGTCTACTAAAGATTGTAGATTGTCTAATTGGTAATAAGGACGTGGCATCCATCCTGACGAAATTAATTCAGGGAGAAATTGGTGAATTTAGATCAGCACGGTATGTCAAATACAAGGCTTCTAGGGTTACTAAATGGAAAAGACAGGAATAGATAATAGAAGTATATTTACGAGGCTTGAGAAAGGTGATCCCTTTTCCTCCTTTCCTTTCTGTTTTCCTAGGGGAGATGTAAAAATGATTTTATTGAAGGACTCTGTATGGGTAAAACTAGGATTCATATTTTCACATTTTCAATTAGTGAATGTTACAATATTGTTTGGCAACGATAGTCTCAAGAAAAACTTGAAAATAGTTTTAGAGGCCTTAAGCTTGAAAGGTCTACTTGGATAAATCAGTGATTTATGGAAGAATGATTTGAGGACCTCGCCACTTAATTTATTTTCCTGAAAATGGCAAACTCTAATAGAATTTTAAATAAAGAATTCCTTTGGTGATTTCTTTTCTCAAAAAGAATGCTCACAGTTTGCAACCAAATTGATGCGGGCAGAGGTTGGAAAGAAACAATTGAATACACAACAAGAAATCAAGAAAACAGGAACAAGTTTTGGAGTTGGCCAAACTACAAAAAGGAGACATAGTCTCAATAAATAACTAAGAGGTCCTGGGTTCAATCCATGGTGGCCACCTACCTGGGAATTAATTTCCTACATGTTTTCTTGACACCTAAATATTGTAGAGTCAGACGGGTTGTCATTAGTCGAGGTGCGCATAAGCTGCCTCAGACACTCACGGATATCCAAAAAAAAACTTCAGTCTTCTCACTTAGTCTTTTAAATTCGAGGTTTTGACTTTATAATATGTCTATAATCAATCTAGATGGGTTCACCACTAAAGGCTGGCATAGCAAACGTTGAAGTGGTAATGGGACAGGGAGGAAATGAGTTCAAGCTCCATGGCAGACATCTATCTAAGACATTAAAATCTTATGAAGTTGTTGACAATCAGATTTTGTAGTAATATGCGTTAGCGTGTAGCTAACCACACTTTAATATGTTTGCTCTTGTAGTAGACACGTTTTCATTATTTCAATGACTGGTTTCCTTTTATTTATAAAGAATATTATCTCGTTATTAAGTAGTACCAACAAATGTTTTTCAGGATTACATGTTACAGCATTTCACATCAAGAAGTACAGACCACATCTTCTACCAAGCTCATCAAATAATAACTCTTTACCTCCCAAAGATATAAACTGTCCACAAAGGAGAACTCTCTGCGAAAAAGCACCATCAACATCCGAAATGCAAACAAATACTCTCCACCATCTAATTCCTCTGCAAATACAAAAGTATAATCTTCTGTAACACAATCTTTAAAAGCAAACTTCAAACCCAGAAAGAACCACGAAAAGTGAGAGTAGTACGGACAAAAATCTTGTGAGTGACGTGAAATTGATATTTGGTATTTTATGAAAAATATGTATACGTTGTATTTTATTTCAACTCTGAAATCAACCTTTGGAACTGAATGCATTGAGCTGAATCAAAGCTTTCCAAAAAACCAAAAAACTAAAAATACAAAACAGAACAAAGCAAAACAAAGAAAAACAAAAAAAAAGAGCATCTTCCAGAAGATGAAAAGGCATCATGGATGAATAGATGATGAATGTTCCACCTTCAAGGTTTTAGGATGAGTATTCATCAATATAATTAGAGTTCTGCTCCAGATATAATGCATTTAACATTTTCTTAAGCAGTTTTAACAAACTTTTAGAAAGATGAGGGAAAAAAACTATCATAAGAAAACATGTACACTGGCAAAAAACTATCGTGGACAGACTTGACAAATTTTTGTACCAGCTAGACAATCAGGATACATGGGTGTGTTCTTCAATTGTAGTGTTTTCAAGTGAAGTATTTTTCTTTTCTAGGTTCACTTTATAGATCGCTTAATGAGAACAATGTGATGGTTGGCTTTTATTAGGAAGAAACTTCAAGAGGCAGTGTTCTCTGAAGATCAAAGTTGGTTAAAGTAACTCCAAACTGTTTTCATTAAAGTATATATTTGGTTAAATTACAAATTTGGTTCCTATGGTTTAAAAAATTTTCAGTTTAGTTATTCATTTGGATCTTGTTATCCATTTAGTCAAAACTCACAAATTATCCTTATCATTACCATATTAACACTTTTCAATAAATGGCAATAAGCTAATGGTTCCTATTTGGCTAATTGTGGTAGTTGACTTTATCAGGATTTATATTAAAAATAGAAGAAAATAGTTTGATGTTTCATCAAACCATATGGACAGAACTAAACCTTTTTAAATCATAAACACCAATTTTGAACTGTTCAAACAATACAACTAAATTGAAACTTTTATAACTACAAGGCATTGAAATGGTGCATTATAAAGAAACTCAGCATACAATTTCTGAATTTAGAGAGTGGTCATGACCATGATATAAAGAGAGATATCGCAAATAATTAATTCCAAACTGACATTTGGAGTTGCATATAAAATTGGAACAGAGAAAAACAAAAAAAGGAGGGACAAAAAGAAGAAGAAATCACTCCTATTGTATTTTGGTAAACAACATAATCAAAAAATGCAGTATCTGGGTCCCCCTATTAGAAGATGATTTTGAAAAGAAAAATCCATACCAAGATGCTGATGAAGCTTAGGATCAACAATTTTAATTACTTGCGATAATGTACTCAGCTGAGACTGCACACCTATTGTACCAGTACTGCACCTAAAGTTTTCTCTCTGCCATTGCGGAGAGGGGAAGAAAACAGGGTATGAGAACAGTGAACTGGAAAAGGGGCATTGTAAACAATAAATTATAGAATTGACAACATGGAGCATTTCATTTTGGTTAGAAACTGACTTACTTGAATAGGATTAGTCCTAAAGGTTGTACAACCGTGGCCTTAAGTTTAAAAAGTTTTACTTACTCAGCTTCCAAGGATGTGCCTATTTAATCTCTGTACTTTAAAAGTAATGATTGTCATGGCTACGTCTAATCTTGTACTTATGTTTTCAATAAGTTCTTGCACTTTTAATTTTGTATTTAATAAGTCTTTGTTTGGTCCCTATAGTAGGGAATGTACCGCCAAGTATCCAGGAAATATTTGTCCAAGTAAAGTTCCAATTTGATCCTTATAATTTAAATTTAATTCCAATATGATCTTTATACAATAGTTTAAAAAATTGTTAATTTGGTCTCTATGGATTGGTTGAACCTCACAAATCATCCCCAAAATGTATTTTATCCAACTGAAAGACCCGCCCATGTCCTTCCACATTTTATTCAACCCTAACCCTAATACAGTCCACTATTACTGCTAGCAAAATGAAAAAAATTTGCAAGATTTATCTAACCTATGAGAACCAAATTATGATTTTTAAAACCATGGAGAGCCCTTCAGAACTAAATTGAAATGGTTAAAACCAAAACCATATGGGACCAAATTGAAACTATGCCCAAACTATAAGCCAAATTTGTAATTGTATAAAATAAAACCGACTCCGCTGGGGATCGAACCAGCCAAATTTGTAATTTAAACATATCTTTTTTCAACCAAACGTAATTTAACCATATTGTTATCACCAACATAAGATGTTTCAAAAAAAATTTATCACCAACATAAGAAGATTAATAGTGCACACCAGTCTTCGCATTGCATGATCAAAACACCAAAAAGCATCTGCTTCGTTTTCGAGTAGAATTATAATTGGTGAGCAAATATCATTCATCCCTGCCAACAAATAAAATCCATCAGAACTTCCAATTGGAATGTATATCATAAGAACTTGAATGAGTGAATTTGAGTGTTTTTCTGTGTTTTATGAATTAGGAAGGATTTTTAATTTCCAAATAGTTCTGTTATGTAACTTTCACCTGATAAAAGAAAATTTGGATAACGCCTTGTAAATTACTTTTTTATTTTAAGAACTCTGTCTTACATCGCGGGCGGCAGGGGGGGGGGGGGGGAGAGAGAGAGAGAGAGAGAGACTTGCCTTGCATATAACCAACTTCACCATCAATCCAAGCATAAACTGCAAGAATATCCCAAAGTTTTGCCTGATTAGCTTCATTCTCATAATATACAAGAGCTCGATCTGTGCGAACAACATCCAAACCTGCAAGCCAAATTCTATAGCTCGAGTTAAGCACAACTCGTCAAAAACAAGTGGTAAATAAAATCATTGGTAAGATATGGCATACAATGCTTGAAGGCGAAAACACTGGAACCTCAAACAATTATCCATTTTTTGCTTAAAGCGCAAATCACTAGCCCACAACTCAAACAGAACTTACATCTCATCTAAAACGCCAAACATGTTGTGGTGTTAAGATCAGAACAGCACATACAGATGAAACAGCAATAGGTCGTGGTGTTTAATTTATATCACTATGTTTCATCTCTGAGTATGCATTAATAAATTTAGCTCTTCCAAATGCATAAATAATGTACTAATTAAAGAAATGTACTGCACGAAAAAAGAAAGAAAAGAAGCTTTCCTTTGAACCTTTGGAGGATTGCAATTACAGCAAATTTTCACTTCCGCTCAAACTAACTTTCTTCCCTCCTGAATGGTTATCCCTTGTAAGAAGGAGAAGAAGAAGAAGAAGCGGACATTCCCTTCTGCATGTTGGACACACCATGCATTCTCAGAGCGTGACACAGACATATCCATGTCCATATTTCCTAGTTTATCCTCAAGACCCACTAATTACTTTTCAAATATCAAAATATTTCTCAAATTCTATTCTTAGAGAGAATCAAAGACCCAGTACAAATATTTACAAAAAATGAGAATGAATATAAACAAATCAATCCACCTTATTTGTTAGAGTTGATATTAATCAAATTCTTACCTATCTGATGTAAGGTTAGCTTCCATTCAGTAACTTTCTTGTCTAAAGCAGAATCGTTTCTGCCCAGAGAAGATCCAGAGGATGTGCCCACGGTATCTATTTCTTGTAAATTTCTGCTTCTTTCCTCTTGTACTGGTCGTCCGTCCTCAGTGACAATAGCCGTTGTAACGAACCTTCCAGTACCAATAATTGGAACCATCTTTCGACATTCATCTTTCCAGATGCCATATTGCTCCCTTAATAAAGTCAATAAATTATTTTTAAAAAAATATGCCATCCTGCTTCCTAAGATCATGAGAGTGCATTGGTTGGTGTCTTGGTGATCCAAAAACAAGACGTTGACATAAGAAATTTAAGGATAAATAGCGTTGCATTCCATTTTCACTGTTTTAAGAAAGTACTTAGTAGCAGATTTGGAATACAAGAACGTTAAACATGTGAATATTGTTTAAAAAGTTTCTATTTGTGATTTACAAAATTCAAATATACACTCCAATTACTATTTTTTGAAATATTCCCAAACAAAAAAGACCATTGGGCTTATTTGATTCGACAAATCGGAAAACAAGAAATTGAATCAAGATAAGACACCATGAACAGAAAGAATGATTCAGTTGAAAAAAGTTACAAATTATGTGGAAATATCACAGTACAATGTACACTAATATTTGGGAATAGAGATATACTATTAAAAAAGAAAAAAAGAAAAACTTAAAAATAGAGGCATGCATGTTTTTATAATAAGCATATAGTATTCAGTTATAAATCCAAGGAAATTGCGCATTGAGATCCGATAGTCCTTGCAAAACACTCATATAAAAAAATAATTTATCAATCCCATCCCATGAGTAAGGGAAGAGAACTAAGCTCAAGTTACAAGATAATTTGAGGGGAACAAATGTTTCCTACTATGACTAAGTTTTGAGTTCCTACTTCCACAAGCCAAGCATAAATACGAAGAAATATACCTACGTTGTCGTCTGATTCCATTCCTTTCTTCAAATGTGCTATTAGGATCATAACAACCCAACAAAAACTCCCAAACTGCACCCTTGATAGAAGGGTGAATGCCCTATTACAACAAAAACATAATTAGTGATAGAAATAGTTGCACAAGCCTTTTGCTACATTTTGACATATTAAATTAGCAATAACTGTGATCAGACTAAGAATATTGTCATTTTCAAAACTAAAATAAAGAATTTAGACTTGTAATTGGAAGATTTGAGGTTGTGCTAGACAGAAGACTGCCGCATGAGGTGAGTCAAACAAATCCGGCTGATTTTATGTGAAATCCTTTTAAATGAGTCGTGCCCTTCTTCTTTACCCAAAGGATTTATAAAAGGTTTCAGTTAGCTTCAATTCACATTCCTACATAACCCTACAAATAGGTCCCAAGTTACTTAAACTTGTTAAAAACTGTTGTCTCAGCAATGGGTATGGTAGTACTTCGTACTCAACTACGGTAAAAAATGGTAATGCACCTAATAAAATCCCCATCCCCAATAAGTTCAACAGAGAAAAAACTTATTGATCTGTTGACGGTATGAAATAATCTCATTGATCAATTTTGAAAATAAAGAGAAAATTCAGCATAATCAACTTTAGTGCTATGAGTAGTTTATTGTAATAGGTGTACCATGAAGATAGATGATTGAATGATGCATACAAGATTAATATTATAATTGTTATCGAATAAATATATATTACCCCACGGTGAATTCGTCTTAACACTTTGGCTATATCCAAATGGCCATCTTTAGAAAATGCTGCATCCCATCTTCTTGCACTAAGAGTTTTCCCTGGCTGCGACATAACAAAATAAAAACAGTTGTATTCATATTGCAATATATGTGGAATAACTGAAGTCATCATCATGAGGAAGATCAAATTCTAGAAGTGAAAACCATAAAGAATTATGAGTGAGTTAACTGAAAACAAACAAATTCCGTTCTTTGGTTGTCTAATATTTTGAAGGAGTGAGTTTATTGGAAAAATAATTCCAGGATACTCAACTACTAGCATAAATAGCATTCCAAAGACGAGTTTTCTTCTCATTTCGAAATTTAACTGATCAAAAGGCTTTAAAGGTTCTCATACCTTAATTTTAAAGCGGGTCTTCGGAATATCTGCTTGGCATTCAGGTCTGATTGGATAAAATGCATCCACCTCAGTTGCGGCTGCAGTACTCGTCATAAGAATCCCAGATAACTTCGCGCAACCAAGCATCCAAGTCAATTAGCCTGTCTCAGCAATCGAAGTAGGTAATTCTGTTAGAATAGTTATCAACTTTAAGGAAAAAAAACCAATTTTCATTAAGACGAAGAGAGGTCAACGAAAATCATTTTTAAGGAAAAAACAACAACAAGAAAAAAACCAAGTAACTAACAATAAAAGAAACACAAAACATACCCAAAAAAGAAAAAGAGAAGATAAACGAAATACATGTCCTTTTTCTAGTTCAAAAACATGTGTTGTTGGGAATTCGAACATCTAATCTTTTGGACGAACTCATGACGCTGTAATAGTTGAACTATACGCTAAGTTGATACCACATACCCAGAAATTGAATACATATAATTCCACACTTTGAGAGCAAAAGGACAAATATCCTATTCCATATGCATTATGTAGTTCACAAAATTTTCACCACCATAAAACACCAATCTCCCAAGCTCTAAACCAATGTAGACTCCGACAAATTGACCAACTAAAATCCCATCTCCTAACAAAACCCATTCAGACAACCAAATTTCTAACATTAAACCAACCCACATATTTGAATGCAAGATGAATCCTCTCAAACATGCGAGAAATCAGTTGAATAGCCCAATCAAGAATGCAGTCATAGGATTTCAAGAATTCATTTCAGATTACCATTCACAACGAAACTTCAATATCATAAATGGGTTTGTTACCTTAATTACAAGCGATTTCAAGAATGAAAGGAGTATGTGAAAGAATAAAAAACGTTCCTCCGTGATTTTCTGGTTAGAAGAAGAGGATTGAAGAGGCAATGGAATGAATGAGAGAGAAAAATGGGGAAAATTGAGAAAGCGATGAATTATGCTAGGAATGTGGAAGACGAATCGATTAAGAAATATTTATGGGTCGACGAAGATTGATTTGATGAAAACGCTTTGAATAGCTGTGTTCCTCCTACTAGTTTTTGACTAATTTTAGAGACTTTCTCCTCTAAATGGGTTAGACTGCAAACAATGTCCTTTGAACTAATGAAGCCTAAAAAACTTCCATTTTTATAACAAAAAATTGAATTCAAACTCAACATTACAAGTTTTACATTTGGGACAAATCATTCTTAGGATGAAAAAAAAAATTTGGTTCAAATACTTGTTTTATCCATTACCTTTTGTACTAATACCAATTTAGTCTCTCCATTTTTTAGATACTTGTAGCTTAGTCCTTGCTTTCAAATCTACTACGATTTAGATATCGCTCGACAACCATTTGATTTGTTTGGTTTTTGAAAATTATGTTTAATTTTCTCATCGACTTATCTAGATTTGTATCTTCTTAAATGCAAGAGTATAATTTTTTGTCAAATTCTAAAAACAAAAACAAAATTCTAAAAATTGACTTGATTTTTTTTATATATATTTGTGAGTGTCCGAGGCAGCTTACACGTTTCCATGACCTCTTAGTTAGTTATTGAGACTATGTCTATTTTTTTACCACTAAATCAACTCATTTTATGATGGTTAACATTTGACTCTATTTTTAAAGCATGAGTAAAAAGGACAATGAAATTAGTGTTTAATTTTGAAAAAAAAATTCAAATGATTCAAAAAGAGACCTTACCTGTTGAAGTTATTATAACAAATTATTTCATACTATTTAAATTTTTTAATAATTAAACTGCTTCTTTTAAAAAAAAAATTATTGAAAATTAAAGGGTCAATATTTATTATACAGTGACTTAATCTTTGTTTGTGACTAATAATTTTATGTGATCTAAGTTTAAAGAAAAGTAGAAGAAGGTAAGAGAATTTTTATCCGATCAAAGTTCCTTTATACGTAAAACAATGCATTCTATCGTGTGTGAGACTAAGAGTGACTTCTTGACAAATTTTGTACAAACATTAAAATTAAAATTATTATATTTTCAAATTTTTAGCACGATAATATGAAGACATCAAAATTAATATTGTTATATTTTCTAATTTTTAAAAGTTGATGCTAACTAAATAAAATTGTATAATATTCATTTATTAGATGAAAACTACGAGTTTTCATATGCATTTGAGCAATTTTTGCAATTTTTTTTTTCTTTTAAGTTTTGAATTCTACTAAAAAGAAAAGGATCTCACAACCCGAGGTCAAAACACAAATATAGCATAATTAAAAGAGCTAAATGCCAAGGTAGAAAAAAAAGGTACACAATACGACTAACCACCTAGTAAGGACACAAGGTAGCCAAAAAAACATAGATTATGTTATCCTCAAATATGATAAATAACAGTATATCAAATTATCTTTTAGCCCTTATGTCACATTCAGATTGCTTGCATTAAAATATGACAAGTCTAATCAAGTTCAATGTCCAAGTGAGAAATCATATGGGAGCTATAACCCTCCAAACAATAGCAAATCCCAAAATACCCTATTAGAAAGAATAAATGGTCGTAATATTCAACACCACCGGTACACAAATATATAAACCCTATGAATATCATAATATCACCCACTAAAATTAGCTAGGTGTATAAATTTTTATCTTAAATTTTCAATTTCATCAAACTGCATCTTAAACATATGAGCTCCAATCTTTAATTTGAAAATGTAAAACAATATATGTATATATATAGCCTAATTAAGTTATTAATAAAATATCATTCCATGATTTCATTTCTCCTCATTTTTTCTTATCAACATCAACATTTCTCCAAAACTAATATTGTCATGTTCCAACCTTACTAAATTACATAATGCATAATGCAACTTAAAAAAATTTGACCCAAGACTTTAAAAATCATTAATCTTATTTTAAAAGATATATATAAAAAAAAAAATCATTAATTAATGCATATAATTATTTAATCCCAAATTCCCATTGACTTAAAAAGAAACTCCTAAAAACATCTCAATGACTAACCAACCACCAAACAAATTGAACTCTTCAAAGATCCAAAACACTTAATTGCTCCCCAATCAAAGAAAAAAAAATTCAACCAAAAACCCACTTGTGATATCAGATTGGGAACTGTAACTTTTTCTTTTATTTATTTTG
>JBBPDJ010000008.1:12637374-12673766 GCA_037974625.1 Cucumis cinereus | reverse complement strand
GCCTACGTGGGCGTGACTGGGCAAAGAGAAGTCGTGTACCGGGTACACGACTTCCTTGCTACAGTAATTTCACCCTACTTTTGTCAATAGTTTCATCCCAACCCCTTTTTTGTCAATTCTTTTAAAAACACTATTATTTTAAAAATTAACCCGAAGAAGGTGTCTTTAAATAGAGAAATGAGATGTTGAAATTTAAAATCAATTTGGTCCATTGGATCTTGTAAAAGAAAATCAAATGGTGGATATTTAAATTCAAGTAGCTGTTAGACACACAAAAAATAATAATATAATAATATATATCTTTATAAAATCATTTCTTTTAAAACTCAAGAAAAATAAATCACCATTTTCAAAAAACTAGCTGTTAGATACAAACATAAAATAATATTAAATTCATTTTCCTTTTCAATTCATTTTCTTTCTAAAACCAATCTAAATAATCAACTATTTGTTTCTCCCTAAAAAACTCCACATGACACTCACTAATTGAATCCAATTTGATGATTTGGCCGCCACGTCATTGTCTCGAGTATTTTTCCGTTAAGCTTGTTTCGGCTATAACTTCTTCGTTTAAACTTCGATTCAAGCAATTTAAATTGCGTTGATTCATAATTTGTAACTCTACATAATAGGCTCATCAAAACACTCAAACTGTTAATAAATAAAATCAAGTTTGTTATCATCAAAACATTGATTGATTAATTAATTAAAATTAATTAATTTGAGATTAATGGCCAAAAAGCTAACAATGGTACCGTTGTCATCATAATACTGTCATGTGTTTTTCATATCATTATCTAGAGAGACTGTTGTTTGAAATGATCTTATCCTTTCTTGTTGGATCTTCTCAACACTTACATATATCGACGGTCTGTTGTGGGTATATTCATGAAGCAAGAATCGTACATCATCATCATCCTCTACTGATACAATAGGAGACTCTACGTTTGTACGATATTTAACCCAGATAACTAGATTGTATTCTGATGTGATGCACTTGGACACTTTGTATATCACTTCTTTAAATGCATCATATGTGATTGTAGAATCCACTTCGACACCCTTCTGACAACCTTTCCTGTAGCTTTGTTTCTTCTCATTTCATGTACCACCAAATTGGATGAATATATACCTTTTTTTCATCCTAGAATACAAGCAAACATAATAAATCAGCTAAATATATTCTACCATACAAACATCATCATTATGCAAAATACACGTTACACGCTACTCAATGCAGGCTACACAATTCACGCTACTCGATGCAAGCTACTCGATGCACATTGGAAGATATTCGACGAATGTATTTTGTTGCTTGATTATAGCTACACCTCTCAGCTTACATGACATGCAAAACCAGTTACCATGTAACACCTACTGAGCCTTGAATGCAAAACACACTCGTTCTAATATATTTGACCAACTCATGCATAAACTGATTATTGTACAACCTTGTAAGTATCCAAAAATAGAGTTTTAGTGCAGCTTACATGATTGACTTGAACAACTTCCTACAAAACGATGTCTTCAAAGGAAATCGTTTGTGATATGTTATGAGTTGCTATGAGTTTTGATTTCTTCTTTGTTGGAATTTTTTAGGAGAGAAAATATAATTTTTGAAGTGTTACAAAAAAAAGGTGGTTTATTATGCAAAATAATTTTTCATTAATTTGATAAGACCGAATTGTACCCATTGTCAAGAATTTTCCCAAAATTGTGGCTTAACGTCAATTCGTAGAACAAATTTCAAGGTAAAATGCATCGAGTATAGCGAAGAACGTGTAAAGTGTATGACGTGTAACGTGCATCAAGTAGTTAAACGACAGTTTATTGGTTGACTTGTGGATCGAGTTATCGAGTAGACGAGCAACGTGCATCAAGTAAACGTGTAACGTGCATCGAGTGGCCTGAGACGCGCATACTGAAGTTAGAGGCAAAAGAGTAAACTTACAGGGTGCTGATGTAGTCATAAGACCATTTTTCAAATTTTTAGGCCAAAAATTGAATAGGCCTCTAAAACGGGGCCATCCGTACAAAAAAACCTTATAATAGAAAAGGGAATAACTAGATTTCTTAAAGTATTTCTAAATACAAAGATTTAAAACCAAAGACATAAGCTTCTTTTATAATGTTTGAGCCATAATTTTCTTGAATTTTGCGACAATTGAATTAACGATAAACATAGATATTTATAATTTAGGATGGGAAATATACTTTTTGAAAATTTTAAAATTAAATTTTCTTTTTTCAAAGTTGAAGACTAAAATAACATTTTAGAAATTTTAGAAATAAAAATTCAATAAACACCAGAATTTAATATTTTAAATGCCACAAGTTTCCCTAAGTCGTTTAATATATTAAATAACAATGAAAAAATCAACGAATAGGATGCAAAAATAAAATTATAATTTGTCTAAAAAAATTATAATTTGGATTATGTCATGTTGATAGATTCATTATGCCTTATAATACATTTGATCCTCACTATTTGTTTTTTTCAAAAAATTATGTCATTTAGCAAATCCAATTTATTTGTTTTTTTTTTCAAAAGATTATGTCATTTAGCAAATCCCATTAAGGCTCAAGTTTGAATCTAAATTAATAGATTCTAAAAGTTTGCAATATTTGTAAATATTTTCAACAGTTTTATTATTTACAATAATTTTTCTTTAAAAAAATTAAATATTACCGTATAGAAATGATATACAAACATGCATATTTAAGTTGACCCAAAATATGGATCAAACATGAGAGCTTGCTTGCTTTTCAAAAGAGTGATTCATATTCCATCGAAACTTTAACTTTGGGGAGATATTGGATTTAGACTAGGGGTTTGGGTTTAGGGTTTCGGGTGATAAATCCATAAACACTTTTGCACTAAGTTTTTCACACAAGGATTTGAATCAAGTTCTACACTATTTGGTTAGGGCTATCTATACATATAGCCTAAACTAATAAGTAATAAATATGTTTCATAACATAATTATTTAACATTTTCTATATTTTATATAAATAGTCTAACGTGCTATTATTTTACATAAAAATGTAATCTATTCTAATACTTTTCAACTCTCTTTACCTATCATTTTTTAAAAAATGTATAATAATACCAACAGATCAAAAATGCAAGGGGAGTTTCTTACGGGTTATGAGCTTCTCGATTTTTCTTTTTCAAAATCTATGTAAGTAAGGAAGGTTTCTCGAAAAACTCGAAAACTGAAGTTAGTTCCTATGATCTTAAAAGAAGTTGTTGTTGTTCCTTTTTTTTTTTTAATTATTATTAATTTAAATGGAGTGAAGGATTTAAACGAATGAAATCTTGGCTTTCAATGTATTCATGCCAAATAACCTAAACTCTTTTTGTTCTATGGTTCCAAAAGTTACACTTTAATCTCTACGATTTGATATAACTTCATATATAGTTTCTATTTTTTGTTAAAATATTTTTAAACGATTTTCATCATCGGAACTATTTATGAATTTTTTTTATCAAACCCTAATTACTAAATTCTAATTAAAAAATCAAAAGACCTAAATTCTATATTAAAATATTTTAAATAATCTGCACTAAAGGCCAACATAGTTCAACAAACATAAACGTGTACTATCGATCTCCAAGTTTTAGGTTCGATCTCCCAACTTTAAAAAGAAAAATGACGAGGGAGACAATAATTTATCTAAAAACTCGAAACTCGAAACTCTGAGTGCTTCAAATTGGTCTGACTTAACAAAAACATACACCTGCTTTATAATCATGGAAGCTTATCACTTCCTTGAACTTATTAGACGTAGAACAACTCCATTAAATCTTTCATTATATATATACACACTATAGATTTTTATTATTATGCACAAAATTTTGAAAAAGTTGTTTAATTTTGTCTCTTTTATCTAATAACATTCTTCCATTTCTCTCAATACAAATCATTGTGTAAAATTAGTGCATGATAAATTTATAGGCTATTATGTCTAGTAAATGATGAAAATTAAGTAAGATATTAAAAAAAAAAGGTCATCTAAGCAAAAGATTAAAAATTCTCCAAACTTGTCAGAATATTGAAGAAGAAATTGGAAAGTTTCTCACTTAAAGCTTTTTTCTCAATCAAAATATTTTGGAAAGTTCATCATGTATACCAAATACCATGTCACGTAGAATTATAAAACTCTTGAAAATATTTACAAATATAACAAAATATTATAATTTATCACTGATAAACTATGATAAACTATATTGTATATAACATGATATAGATAAACACAAATATAATAATTCATCTTAGTCTATTACGATATTTTGCTGTATTTGTAAATATTTTGATTCATTTTATTATATTTAAAAATATATCTATAAATTTATCATCAACAAATTATATCATTCACCAATAGCAATAAGCTAACAATAATATAGACCAAATTGTAAAAAAAAAAAAATCTAAATATTATTTTTTAAAATATATATGTAAGAAAAATTATAAAAAATCCAGAATATTTATACTTCATATAAAAATGAACTATAATAAATAATTTGTTTTTTATTTATTTTTGAAAAAACCCTTATATATATATATATATATATATATATAGTCATAATCGAATCAAAACCAAGCATGCTTATTTGTTACAAAATACAAATTATACATGTTTTTGTTTTTAGTTTTTAGTCTATCAAAAAATGTTCAAATATGATTGGTTGATATGACGAAAATGTTGAACATATCGCCCAATCACCGCTTTCTTCTGACGCGTCTCTCTCGATTTATGACAACTCAGCCAATTTCTTGGATTGAAAAAACAATTTCACTTTTAAATTTAATCAGCTTCTTCTTTCTTTAAATATTATTCTTTGGATCAATACAATCACCATTCTTAGAACAATTTCAAGACGCTCAAATGAAGGTTTCTCTAGTTTTTCTCTTCTTGCTTGGATGCACTTTAGGTATCTTCTTCTGTTTAATTTCTCGTTTGTTTTTGGTCATTTAGATCTCATCGTAATTCATCATAAAAATCAGTTTTCGTTCATTCAATTTTTGGGGTTTCAATTGATTTTCAGTTTACGCAAAGACGACTAAGGATGTAACTGAGTTACAGATTGGTGTGACGGTAATGTGCTTATTTATTCTATGCATTTCAGAAATGGGTTTTTGTTTTTCCGTACATTTTAGCCGACATTCTGTCTGGAACTCTTTTTACCATGAATGAATGTGGAGGTCTCCCTCATTTTCATATTTGATAGGAATTTAAAGATCTTTGATACTATGAAGGGATTTTTATGTTCTACAAGTTGTTCTAGTCTAGTAAAATCTTTGTGGTCATTGATACGGTATATGTGAGACTTTGATTTTGGGAAATAGTTGTGGTTAATATGAGATCCATATGCCCAATGAAAAGTGTACATTGGGTTAACTTTTGGATGGTCTTGAGATTAATTTATGAGATGGCGTTTTCTCCATGTCTTGATATGAGTTTAATTTGATCTGAATGTGATATGTTCTACCCAAAAAAACTCACTCCCAGCTGTCATTGCGGCTTGTGCGGTAGAAAATGAAATAGGAAACTTTTCCTTGAAATGATCTATTGTTTGTCTCTAAAATCAATTACCACTATTGATCCCATAAGCTTGGCATTGTTTGAGGAAGTATGTTAACATGCTTGGGAGGCTATATTTTGTAAAATGAATTAGGGCTTGGGACTGATCTCAAGATTTGGAGGGTCCAAGTACCTCTAACACTTGGATATATCTTGTAGTTTGATTGTCTTTAATATTTCAATATATTCAGGTTCTATAAGTTTCGAGTGACTTTCTATAAACTGGCATTTCAGACAGGCAAGGTGATAGTTTTGAGCAAAATGCCAGCATGTCTACAAGCTGCACTTTTTTTCCATAGCTTTCAATGATTGATGTTTGATATTGAACTGCTAGTTTTAAGATTCTGGAATACGTTACGTTACTCTTGATCACTGTCCCAAGTTTCTTCTTGCTAGTTCTTTGTTTTGAAGTTCCTTTTTTTTTTTTTTTTTGCAGGGTAGGCCAGCATCATGTGACATTCAAGCTCACAAAGGTGATAAAATCAAGGTTCACTACCGTGTAAGTTGCATCAATAACTTCCTTTGACTCTTACTTTTAGTTTTATGTTTGTTTGGATTTGTATATATATTTACGTAACATTCAATTTGTTAATGCCCGTCAATGGCATAAAGGAAGAGTTAGGGAGATGTCAGAGCAAGGAAGATAGTGGGGGCTCTTAATTTGATAATGTATGCTTTTCATATATAAAAATAATTAGCTGGAGGACTACAAAATTCGAATTCAGTCCGAGAAATTTATTTGAAGGAATTATATATTACTTAATTGAAATGAATAAGAAACCAGTTGCAGCCTAAACAAACATTATAAATGGATGATTTCACTAATATGATTATGTCCATTTGAAGACTTAGCACAGCTGATTCCTTTTATTATGAGGCTTCCTCTTTCGGGTTTCATCTTCTTGACTGATCTTTGTTGTCATATGATTAAATAGGGGAAGCTCACTGATGGGACTGTTTTTGACTCTAGTTTTGAACGAGGTGACCCCATTGAGTTTGAGCTAGGAGCTGGTCAAGTAATTAAAGGTATTTTTGTACAAAACACCTACATCTAGTCACTGGTAGCAACTTTCGCTGCCAAGGCAGTTTTTTTTGTTTTGTTTTGTTTTGTTTTTTTTTCTTTTGCTCTTTTTGTTTTCTGTTTTGAATGTTTCCTTTTTGGTGACCATTATCCTGGACTCCGTGTTGGTCCAATTGGGTTTTGGGCTCATCTGTGGTCAAGAAACAATTCGTCTATTATGATAGATCACAAGTAGTTTATGCATAATTTATAAATACAACCTGAGATGAGCTCTTCAACAAGTAGTTTATAAGGGGTTCCACTAAAATATTTTTCCACCTACTCTATCAAAAATTTCTCTTCCTGGTTGCTACTTGATTGGTGGCCTATCAATACTCTAACTATATGTTAGAGGACATTTGCTTTAGCCTCTTATTCTTTTTTTTAAACAGATACGAGTCTCTTTATTAATTATATTAATAAAAGAGACTAATCCTCCAAGTGAGACTTGTACTAAGAACGAATAGGACAAACACGGTTACAGACAAACAAAAGTACAAGCAAAAAGAGCGAATAGTAACAACAAGAACGAAACCCTGAGCCTGAAAGAAGAAAAATAAGATCAAAGTAAAAAATAAGAAACTAAGATTTGCATCAAACCAAAATTATTCCGCATTTCTCAACAATAGACTTCAAATGATTGAGAATTTTACAAGATGAGCTTTTGGAGGAGATAAAAAGACTCGTTTCTCAGTAATTAGATCCTCCTCGGTCTGAAACAAGGTATTGAGGTCATATTCTTAAAGGATCATTACCCGACTGATCATCCTTCTTTGCTGTCTTTGGCATATGTTCAGCTTCCTTTCTCCTTACACTAAAAGGAGATTCGAAATTTGAGGCACTTTTCTTTTTCGACGAGGGGAAAGTCCTCTCAAAAAGTTTAGTTTTGAATTAGGCATGGAGAAAACAAAGTATTTATAATGAAGATGAACAGAGCTCTGAGGATCTGACTTGTTTTATTGAGGAGCTTGTAAACGGGTACAATTTTCTTCCAAAAAATCTGGGTTCTGATCTAGAACCCATTTTTTGTTTAAATTATTATTTTGTACAACCTCCTTTGCTCTTTTCCTTCTACTCTTTTCCTTCTAGCAAAATGTTTTGGAAAAATCTTGAAGAGATGAGGTTGAACCTTTGATTTTGGGTGTTTTTTGTGCTTAGCCTTTGACCCAGAGTTGGTCGAGGAGTAGTGGGAAAAAGAGGAAAGAGCAGTCGAGGAAAAATTGGAAGAAGGAGCTTTTTCGATGAGGATTTCATTGGGCACAATACCGGCAGAGCAATTGAGGGTAGAGGGCTTTGATGAATTGGATTGAAGTGTCTTGCATTGGGAGGAAGGAGGGTTGGCGAGATTAAGGCTAGAATTCAAACGTCCTTCCTTTCCACCCTTAATGATTAATGATAGGTGAAATTCCAATTGGCATTAAAGACTGTCCTGCTGAAATAATCTCTTTCATTTCTAATTGCTTCTTTTCGGCTTCCCTGCAAAATTCCTTTTTCTAAATTTTTTTCCTTTTTTTCTCTCCTCATTAAAACTCTCTTTAATTAGTCGAGACTTTTGGGCTTCCTTCTAAGAGCAAACCGCTGGCAGAATTTGAATTTTTTCTTGAACCCCACGGGCCGACGAAGCCTCTCTGTTTTGGCAGACTCGAGTTTCGACATCTCCCCTTGAGAATTCCATTGTCAGCGGGAAGAAGGCTGTCAGAGGGTCTCTTTCTAAAGATGGAATAGAAGAATCTAAAACTTGCTTTAAACGAGCCAAGTCAATTGGGTTGGAGAAATCATTTGAAAATAAAGCATCTTGAGCTTTGTTCGGGGTTCCAAGCATTCGATATCTCCAAAATTCAGAAAAATGTTACCTCTTTCCTCGTCTGAATTTTCTATAGTAGATGACATAAAACCACATGAATTTTTCTGAACTTGAAATTTTGCTTTGGCAACATTAACAACATTCAAAGTTTCATTAGCAATAGAAACTAGACCATCGAAATAAGCTGCAACAACTTCAAAGGTTTGTCAGTTTAAAGGTAAGTTTTTAATCGAGATCCACCCGCCATAATCCTTCACTACTTTCGGATGACCCTGTAACTGCTTGTTCCATCTTTCGAATTTTAAATGAAAGTGATGAAAAACTTGCCATTTCCTTGGGAATTCAACAAAATCTTCCAACTCACCTTGATCCAAATGGAGTAAAGCGCTTTCCGCACACAAAGGATTGATAATGACGTCAGAATCAAAATATAATTTTAAAGTGTTTGCTATTTTTGTCCATTCATCAAACTAAAACAATCTTGTAACAAACCAAATATTGTCAAAGTCAATTTTGCAAACTTATGGATTCTTGACAATCCAATAACGGCTCAAACTCTGTTTTTCGGGTGCTAGATCAGAGGAGTGGATGAAGCTCGTTGGCTTTACCTTCTCAACATAACTATCTTTCAAAACCTTAAAAGTTTTCTCATCTAACTTCTTGCTGCCATTTGACGATCTTGATTGGGATGAGTACCAAGTCGCGTACTCATGATTTATCTTGAAACCTTCTATCATTTTGAAAGAATCCCAACCCTGCTTGTCTTGACCTAAGGGAATATGAATGAAGGATCTACCACCTGTACGGGGCCAAACGATGCATCTCATTATCCATTCGAATTTGGCTCTGAATTTAGAAATTTCAACCATTCCAATTTCAACTTTTTCATTTTTTTTTGTAGAAGAATCTGTCTTCTGGTTTTGGCTCAAGTCTGAGATGGCTTTGTGAAACCAAATAAGTTGTCAAATTGATAGTGACAGTATAATGTTGGCTTCTACATCTTCCTTTTGAAAAAAACCCTTTCTTGAACCAAATTATGGAATAACAAATTACAATAATACATTTTTCCATGTCCATCTTTGATTTTGGTTGAAAGTCGAAAGAAAAAGACTGAAAAAACTCGCCAGAGTAACCAAAACCCAGGAGGAGTGGTTGGGAGGGAAGAAGGGAAGGAGGAGTGGTTGGGAGGGAAGAAGGGAAGAAAGATACGAAGGGCTGAATCTAGCTCACCGGGAAGTCAGGGTGCCCGAGAGGGGAGAGGCCTGGGAGGAAAGAAGAGAGGAGAGAGAACTTACATTTTTCTATGCTTTTGCCTCTTATAATCATATAGATTTTTGTATTTTGATTTGTTTGTTACAACTTATGGGACAGTGAGTTGTTTAAATATGTTTGCTTAATTTGGATTATTTCCAATGTTCTTGTGCTATGACTTTTAACCATTTAGAAACACAAAATGTCTTCTAAAAGTTCTGTTATTGGCATCTTAGCTTAACTTCTTCTTAAACCTCCTCAAAATCCCATTCACGTTATACTTTATAGAAAATGGCCCTATTAAGCATATATGGGCTTCCCGAAAGAAAATAAAGGGCAAAAATAGCATTGTATCATATTAATTAGTTTCATTACGATTCTCATTACTAAAGTGAGAACGTATCTTAGATCTGGTGCTGTTTTAAACTCAGTTTATCTACCCCTCTTCTTATTTCTTGAATGTAGGGTACAGATTGTCGTACACTCCCTCGTTTTACCAGAATTTGTTCCTTCACTTGTCCAACTTGTCCTGTTCTGTGACCTATGAACTCAAATGTACAAATGTTATGATTAAGCTCAGAAGATTCAATATAGTGAATGTGAATACAGTCATTACCTAAGGATCTGTGCAGAACAAATTTGCTGGTTGCTGAGTAAATACCTATTGTGCTATTGTGCTATTGTGCATATAAGTTTTTGAGAACTGAAATTCTTCCATTTGCAGGATGGGACCAAGGGTTATTGGGAATGTGCGTTGGTGAGAAACGGAAACTGAAAATTCCTGCAAAGTTGGGATATGGACCCCAAGGCTCTCCACCAACCATACCAGGTATTATTTCAATATATCCCTATTTAAGAAGGTAGAAGTTATGACTATGAGCATCTTCTGTTTTCACAGAAATATTCTTAAATTTTCAAATCTCATTTATTTTACATCATCTTCACTTTTTGGTTCTAAAATGAATAATGTGAAACACAACATGGCAACAGTTGGGTGATGATTTGATGTTTTAAAAGATGACAGTTAACTTAGTAATTGCAAGAATTAAAAAGAAACTACGACAATTTCCGTTATGCATTTGAGTTTAGATTTGAAACCATAATGTTGATTAGTTTCTTTGATAATTGGTATCTTGCTACTACTTACATTAAGTTCATGACTTACCTCCAATATTTTTGGGAGGCTTCATCTACCTCAAGGCTCAAGGCTCAAAGCTCAAACCATGATTTGAATTTGATCACATCATAGAACTGAAAGATGAAGCTGATATATGTGGAAGCTCATGTTGGTCCTCTGTTGGAGTTTGAATCTTTGACATTTGCCCCATAGGACGCTGATTACCAACTTATTAATTTTGATTCCTCTAAAGCTAAATATAAACATAGTTCAATTGGTTTAAGCAGATGGCCTCGGATCGACTCCAAGGTCAAGATTCTAATCCCTATTGTACTCATTTTTTTTATTTGTGTAAAATTTACAGGTGGTGCAACACTCATATTTGACACTGAGCTTGTTGCTGTAAATGGGAAACCATCAAGTGGTGGAAACTCAAATGATGTTGATGACAGTGAGCTATAGTCAAGTCAACAATTCTACCACTTTCCCCTTTGGGTTTCTTAGATTTACTGATTACCTTATCAATGAAACCTATTAGCTTTTAGTTTTGGACATTTATGGCAAAAAGGTCTGATTATGACATAAGTTCCCTCTATATTGAATTATAGAGATACTTGGCAATTTTTTTCTCCAAGTTTGATATCTTCCATTTTGATTATTCTTCTCACTCTCTACTCATTCCCTTTTTATTTTCTTGGTAAAATACCAGTTCAACTTTGCCTACTTTTAGAGGGTGGGGATGCTCTTTGTAATTGTAGGTAGCAGTTTGGACTTACTTGTGTCCTTTACTTAATTTTGATTCGAAATTCCAAACTTAAAAACTTTTAACTGATGCTACTTTATATACTTATTTGTTTCAATGTTATTATAAAATTAAACTGATATTTATGTTTTAAGTAAGGATACTCATTTTATTTCAAAATGTTGTTGAAATATTAATCAAACTCTTTGAATGAAAAAACAAAAGTTTGTATTTTTATTTATTAAATTGGCTGAAATTAAAAAAAGAATCAAGGTTATTAAATGTAAAACAGAAAGATAATATAATGGTCTATGGCGAACCTAATTTTGACCTTTAAATGTACTATTGCACATCTGTTGCAACTTGGTCTTTACAAACACTCCATCGGTGTCTTTGTTCTATTTATAAAAAAAATGTTTTGTTGTTTTGTTCTACCCACATACTTTCAAAAGATCAATTTTCATTTGATCTCATTGCTAAGCCTCTTTGTCTTTCTTTTACACGCCAAGATCGAGAGATTATAAATTTTTGTAAATTTAAGAATCAAAATAGACACAAATCTAACTCATTTTCAAACGCGTGTGGAAGATTATATTTTCACCATAACTCATTTTCACATAATAGTTATGGTGAAAAAAAAAGCTACAAATTGTAAATTGTAAATTGTTTTTGTTTATACCAAATTACAAGAGAAATACACTATATTAACTTAATATTTTAACATTAAAATGAGTTTAATTTAGTAATAATTGGAAAAGCTTTTCAGTGCGAGGTTTGATCTTTATTCTCACAATTATTATACAAAACCTAATATATTAACAATGAATTATGATTTAGAACGCATAAGGTGTGTTTGGAATCATGGATCACATACTAGAATGAAATTGATATTCACTAAGCAAAAAGCCTTCACTAAGTATCGAAATGTACTCCCAAAGCATACTTGAGCTTTGATTTTTTTTTTCTTTTAATTTATAAATACTATTTTAGTCAGTATAGTTTTAGCTTTTAATTTATCAATTATGGTCCTTATACTTGCAAAATATTTATTTTGATCGACAATTTTAGTTTCTCTATCTTCATTTTATCTTTTAAAGGGTCAAAATAGTCAATTTGAAAGTAAAAAATAAACCAAAATTAAAAGTGTAAAATCCCGACCAAAGCCAAGAGGGTAAGTAAGATATAGAATAATGTTTAAACTTTATTTATTTATTTATTTATTTTTACAGTTTGATTCTCTCTTTCTAGAACCATCCTCACCATTCCCTAATTTAATCTCACACTTTTTTCATTTATTTTCTTTTTGAAGATTTAATGATTCAATCTTAAATCTCTAAAAACCCTCACTTTGTAGAACTCTCTAGAACAACCCTTCCTTTTTCTTCTTCCCTAATAATCCTTTCCATTTCTCCAACTTTCCCTCACTCATTCCTTGCTCTAATCTCACACAACCATTTCATCAATTTCTTCCTCTTAATTTATCCCACATGGATGAAGATTTTGATATCCCTGCCGCCGCTGACATGGCCGACGACTTGGATCTTCCTGATGAAACCGTTGTTCTCAAGGTTGGTGAGGAGAAAGAGATTGGAAATCAAGGCTTGAAAAAGAAGCTTCTTAAGGAAGGTGAAGGATGGGTTACTCCTGAAAATGGCGATGAGGTTGAAGGTACGTCACCCACTACAAGCTGCTACTCGAATTTCGGTTTCTTAGACGTGGGGGGTTTTTTTTTTTTTTCTCTAAAACAAGATATATTTTTTTGTTCTGAGTTTTTGGGGTGTTCTGTTTGTTTGTAATGTAGTTCACTATACTGGGACTTTGCTTGATGGTACCCAGTTTGATTCTAGCCGCGATCGTGGAACCCCGTTCAAGTTCACTCTTGGTCAAGGTTAGGAAAACTTTATTTATTGTATTTTTTTTTTTTTTTTTTGGTTTGGATGTGTGATTGACTTATTGTGATGTTTCATTTATTTTGTAGCATTTAGTAATTTAGCTTATTTAATGGGAATTGAAGTACATTGCTGCTGTTTCGCTGTATGTTGGCCATTTTCTTGTGATATAATGAATTCTATAATGGGAGTTTGGTTTAATTTATCATTCACTCTTTTATGACATTGAAGTGGATTTATTGGTTGAAAGTTACTATTTTTATTTTTTTTAAAAGTAAAAGTTACTATTTTATTGCAATCATTTGTGAGAGACGCAGACCGTGTTAATGCTCCGTTGTCTGTATGGAACAGTATGTCTTAGAAGGTATTATTATAAAGCATTTATAATTCAGGATATCTTACGTTCAACTGTTAGTTGTTGAATGCTTGAGTTATTTAATAAATTTTGGCTCTGCAATTGAACAATGGTTACCTGGGCTTTTAGTTTGGTCTATATATGACCAGTTATGAGGGTCACATACAAAAGGGAAAAGAAAATCCTCTTGTTGTTAACTGGTACTTTGGCTTGGTTCAGTTAGTTCTGATTAAGAATAAGCACCTGAAAGGTAGCCAAGGTAGCCATATTCTTTGACATTATTATTTTTACTATTTCTGTTTATGCTTTCGTTTTCTAAAAAAATCTTTCTTGTGGGGATACTTTTTGCTATATTAAGAAACTTCTGCGGCTCTTTGTTTTGCTTTTTTCCAATTCTGCAGTTTGAGTTGCAATGTATTCAATGATGTCACCAGGGAATCTATTTTCTTTGATTTAGAGGTCATTCACTACTAGCATTCCTATTTTTGGGCAGGCCTTCTGGTTTCTGGCTAAGATGCTTCCATTCTTGAATGGTCATTTATGTCACCTTACATTTTTTTTCATTCCTTTTTGGTGCAGGACAAGTGATCAAAGGATGGGATTTGGGTATCAAAACAATGAAGAAAAATGAAAAAGCTCTTTTTACCATTCCTCCTGATCTGGCATATGGTGAATCCGGCTCCCCACCAACCATTCCTCCTAGTGCGACATTGCAGTTTGATGTTGAGTTACTATCTTGGACAAGCGTTAAGGACATATGTAAGGACGGAGGAATATTCAAGAAGATCCTAACTGAAGGGGACAAATGGGATAATCCAAAGGACCTTGATGAAGTGCTAGGCAAGTACATATGCTAAATTGTTCTGTAGATATTATTTATTATGCCAATTTTCTTGTTTTATATCGGGTTCTTTTCATGTCATGTTGCTACAGTTAATTTTGAAGCTAAGCTAGAAGATGGAACACTTGTTGCAAAAGCTGATGGAGTGGAATTCACTGTTGCGGATGGTAATAATGTTCCTTTGGCTTTGATTGAGAAAAGATGTTGACTTTGATTGGACAAAGATGTTTTTGTCAGACCTTGGTTTTATGTGAATCTCAAGTAAAGCACATCTCAAAACAGGTTACTTTTGCCCTGCACTCTCGAAGGCTGTAAAAACCATGAAGATAGGTGAAAAGGCACTTCTCACGGTGAAGCCACAATGTATGTCTTTAATAGAGGCTCCTCAAGTTGAGGTTGATTCAAAATGTCTCTTACATTCTCCTTTTCGTTGTTGTAGATGGGTTTGGGGAGAAAGGTAAATCAGCCTCTGGCAATGAAGGTGCAGTTCCGCCAAATGCATCTCTTGATATTACTTTAGAGTTGGTATCTTGGAAGACTGTTTCAGAAGTTACCCCTGACAAGAAGGTCATCAAGAAAATTCTGAAAGAAGGAGAAGGGTATGAGAAGCCAAATGATGGAGCCATTGTCAAAGGTTCGTTTCAAGTAAAACAGAATTGACTTGCGTAAGCTACACTTCTTGCTTCATTTCAGAATTCTAACTCTACAACTGAATTGCAGTGAAATTGATTGGGAAGTTGGGAGATGGCAAGATATTTTTGAGGAAGGGACATGATGATGGTGAAGAGCCATTTGAGTTTAAAACAGATGAAGGTATGTGTGGGCTATGGTATTGTATTCTTTTTAATTTGACGCTCTTTCTCTTAATATTTTTACTTCTGGGAAATGTAGAACAAGTGATTGATGGCCTCGACAAAGCTGTGGTGACTATGAAGAAAGGTGAGATAGCCCTGCTGACAATAGCACCAGAGTATGCTTTTGGTTCGTCTGAGTCACAACAGGATTTAGCTGTAGTTCCTCCAAACTCAACTGTGTATTACGAGGTTGAGCTGGTGGCTTTTGACAAGGTTTGTACTTTGTTGTGCAAATGTGTGAACTCAACTTTCACGTCTTATATGTATCTCATCGTAATTCTCATTTTTAATTTGTCAGGAGAAAGAGTCATGGGATATGAATAACCAGGAAAAGATTGAAGCTGCTGGTAAAAAGAAGGAAGAAGGAAATGTGTTGTTTAAGTCTGGAAAATTTGCTAGAGCTTCCAAGAGATATGAGAAGGTGATTATCCTACTTACAACTTCAGGCACTTCAATATTTGCCATAAGTTTCTTCTTATGCACCTTATATTTAGTGAATCATTCTTTTTACAGTTTAATTTATTTTCAAACATTTGTTGATATAAGATGGAGAGTAGTTTGCTATTTTGTATCAATAACACTATTTCTGCTTCAGGATTTTGTTGACGAGATGATAAAACCTGCATAATTATTTTATTTTACATCCGTCATGGATTGGAGGTTGGAATTGTTTCTTTTGGTTAGTGTGCACGATTGTGGTTTAACCGATATTCCAGGATTTTTGGTATTTCTAGAACTGTGTTTTTACTTGTACAAGATGGAGAACAATCATTTAAAACATGAATATTGAGTAGACTCAGGGTTTGTTCGTCTCTCCTTTTGTTGGAAAACAAAATTTATGTAAAGAGAATACAAGATGAGTTCGTTTTTTGATGGATGGATGGACTAGCTCATGTCAACTTGTTTACATGCTCATGTTTTTGGGCAGGCTGTGAAGTTCATTGAATACGATTCTTCATTTAGCGAAGAAGAGAAAAAGCAGGCGAAGGCATTGAAAGTTGCATGCAATTTGAACAATGCAGCGTGTAAATTGAAGCTAAAGCTGTACAACGAGGCAGAGAAATTGTGCACCAAGGTGGGTGAGACTGAGATGCATAGAAGCCGATCGAGGCTTCCGTTTTTTACGTTTCTTCCAAGTGAACTCTGGATGAAACAGTCAATCTAACCTCATTCAAACTGATGCAGGTGCTGGAACTTGAGAGTTCGAACGTCAAGGCTCTCTATAGAAGGGCTCAAGCATATATCCAACTAGCTGATTTGGACTTGGCTGAATTTGACATCAAGAAGGCTCTCGATATCGATCCGAATAACAGGCATGACCTTTCCTCCTTTTCTTTATTGCTCAATATTCAGTTGCTTGCAGATTCTTCTCTTCTTATTCAATTGATATTGTTGATAACATCAGGGATGTGAAATTGGAATACAAAACTCTGAAGGAGAAGGTGAAGGAATACAATAAAAAGGATGCCAAGTTTTACGGCAACATGTTTGCCAAAATGAAGAAAGTAGAATCTGCATAATTCAAGGAGTAACCAGAAGAAGCAGTGGCCTCATTTCATACACGAGGCAGCCTGCCACCGCCAGGCCTGCAAGTTCGATTCTCGGTTTGGTTTGAGGGAAGTAGAGTGGTTTTCCTTGTATCTCACAGTAGTTTTAACTTGAGGTTGTGAGGTTTTAGAGTTATGAACTAAAATCAGTGAATGGTTCCTTCTGGTTTCAAAGTGAGATCATGACACCATTTTTATTATAATTAAGTTGGCTAACTCCATCTCTCATATGACTTGACAAATGCATTAACATTGGACCATTTGCGAATTGGCTATTTGGGGAAGCCAGTCATTAAGGGAAAAAGTATTCAAATACGTCTTGGATCCCGTTCATACAGTGCTGTTTTTTGTTTTTGCTTTTTTCTTCAGTACCACAATTGAGGGAGGGAGGGATTGGAGTCACATTAATGTATTAAGAATTAGAAAGAAATGTCCAGTGCGCTTAAAGAAGATGATCAACCAATTCAAGATAAGGGAGAGATCATTCATAAGCTAAATAGGAATCATATTCCAATGGTGAGTTTGATGAGAATATTTTTGAAAGTATGCGTTGAGAAAGGAGGAAAATGAACATGCAAGAAATCATCTGCAATGAATGAAATAAAAAAGTATGACTTTTAATATACCCTATTTATATTATATTGATACGACAAATTGCTAACGAGCATGTAAACAATAGATATTATGATAGACATCTATCACTGAATAGACAGTAAGTAAGTGATAATTTATCATATATATCTATAAGTAATTGATGTTCTGATGTTGTAGGTTTATCAACAATAGATTTGTATCAATAATAGTTTAATTAATTATAGGAATACATACATCAATACTCACCTCAAGACACGTACACCCTCATACACATATATTGCTTCTTGAGAAGGTAAAAGAATCAAAAGTGTGGAACAAACATCAAAAGGACTATCAAACAAAATCTACCTTTAGTTTTTCTTTTTTTTTTTTTTTTTTTTCATTTTTAAAATAAAGCTTACTTGCATAGTCCACTTTCTAAAAGTCAAACCAAATTTTTTAAAATTTGTTTTTACTTATAAATTTTGATTAGAAAAAACGTTTCTAAAAAAAAAATGAAAACAGAAATTGTAAGAAAATAAGCATAATCTTAAATTAAAAACTAAAATTTGATATTATTAACAACAATCCACTTAAATATCCACATAAGATGGACATAAGCAAATAAATGGATAAGTAATAAGTTGGGAGAAATGACAACCTTGCTATTTGTCTTAAATAATTAAAGTTTCAAAACATCAATGAATTTCAACACATACAATGAAATATATGTTCATGGTACATAAATCATCAGTTTAACAAAAATAAAGAATCAAAGGTTCCAATAATCTCAGAATTTCTTGCTCTTAGCACCTGCAAGTATACAATTCTCTATTTTATCACAATCTTCCCCCAAATAATTTCACGGTCTTTTTTCTTTTCTTTCTATAACTTTAACATCTCACATCCTTTGCTCTACTTGAATTGATCAAAACTACAACACAACAGTCCCACAATTAGAAGCAAATCGATCTCAAATACACGAGCAACAAGTGATCTGCAGCTTCAATCGAGAGCGAACGAGATTATGAACACTAACTGAACTACTATGGTTCTGCTCTAATATCATCACATTGCAAAAAGATTTTGATTTGTAGGTAGGCCACAGATGACCAGTAAGTAACCCGTCTGCTTCTCGGGTAATTTCGTTTAGAACTAACTCCAAAATCGTAACAGCATGATTTAACTGACCTGCTCTCCGATTAAATCCAGACCAACCACTAGAAAAGTGATACCTTGAAATAATAGGAAGTAGAAGTGAATTCCTTGAGCAGATAACAGACTTCTTGCTGAGGCAGTTAACAAAATGAATGCAAGAGCCAATTCCTTCCTATACAGACGATTTCTTTTGTGTTTCCCTGTTTTTTTCGATATCTCGAGCTTGGTCAGTTCCTGAAGGCCGGATTCTGATGAAGATCGATGAAGACTTGTACCCTCAACTAGAGGTTCTAGTTCTTTTTCGAAAGCAACAAGATTGTTTTCAGATGATCTTCCTAATTTTTTCGTTACAATCCATTCATATGAACTTCCAAAGCGGAATAACCCTGATATCATGGCATTGAATTTGGTAACAGACATGGTGTTTTCAAATAGAAGATAGGGGACTAGAAATGGAAACGATCGCGGTGCGGGAAGAATATTTAAGATGGACATGATTCCGGGAACATAGCAAACGACCCAAGCTGGTAGATGAGCTTCTGGAAGGAACATGGTGAGGGGGAGAATTATGCAGAACAAGGTAAAGGAATAGAAGGGAAGGACAAGCTTTCGCAAGAGGAAGAAAAGAAAAATCAAATTAGCTTTCTTCTTCCAACTCACCTGGAACATAAAATCAAGTGTTTAGCAAGTAGCAAGCGTCAAACTAAGTATTTGAAACTTGCAAACAAAGTGTTAAAGAACATATGTACTAGCAAATGCATTGAAATTGATAGGAATTTTTATACATAAAATTCAAAATGAGAGAAAGAAAACTGTTGAATGAAAGTAAATAAAGAAAAATGATGAGTAATAGGACAATGTCTACATCATAAAAATCTTAGAAACCTTTTTTTGGGCAAAAGAATCTAACAAGGGGCACACCTTATTCAAAGATCTCTCAACCCCCTTCCAAATGAAGAAAAAAAAGGCAAGATTTTGGCATTATTTAATTGGTCTTGTTTTGACACTGGACAAGAAAGTTCGGTTCTAAAAGTCGTTGCAAAATGAAAATGGCAAGAAGATGACCACTTTCATTTTTTCTCAGGATCATTGATATTTTAATGAAAGGAGCATTCCCATTAAGCTATCATCTAATGCAGCAGAAAAGAGGCATGTGAAAAAATGTTATATATTTATGGTCATCATCACTGTGAAAGCAAAAAATTAAATAACCTCCCTATAACATCATTGAAAGAAAAGAAACACTGCCGATTTCCTTTGACGCTCCGATTCGTTAAAATAAACAAAAATAAAAAAGAAAAAAAACACTCCTCACCATTCTCCTTGCCCCACAACCAAAGAAGGAAAAGAAGAAAAAAAAGAAAGAAAGAAAGTTGTCCAATATATTTCGCATAAGTTATCTAATATATCTGGCATACTTCCAACAGTTCACAGATATTGAACTCCTGAGAAACAGGAAACTATCCTTCTAGACAAAATAGTAACATTTGTTCAAATGCTTTTAATAATATTTAAGAAGGGCAAGCACCGAGGGTTGGCTCATTTGTCTAAAAGATAAACTATAAATCCAGCTATCAATCCAGTACGAGGTTATGAGTTCGAGATTCTCAATCTAGAAGTATCCAATGTGTTTTAAATGCTGTGGCCCAGAAAGAAAACTCGTGGTCGAAGAGTGAGTGGCCTCATAAATATTGTTAGTGAAGAATATTGTTTTAGAACACAAAAGATTTGGAACTTCATCCTTATCTTTCTCTTCTGATCGTTCAACATACAACAGAGGAGGGGAAAGTTTTTTGAGCTTGACTGCTCAAATTTATCCTCAAGCGCTATTTGGTACTGCTGTCATAGTCTCATAAATTATCGTGATTTGGGTCTAGAAAAGCTCATCCTGTTGCCCACCTCATAGGCAAGACACAAATTTGAATTGATATATGTTACATTGAAGCATACTAGGCATTTGTGTGCTTTTTAAATGCTTGAAATAGATCTACGAAGATTAGTTTCTTGAAGAAGTTCAAGGATGAGAGGATTTCAGAATCAGATGATTTATTTGAATGCATTTTTTATTTTTCACTCCCTTCAGAAGATTGTATCCTGAACTTTTTTTCCCTTTTCATTATATTAAAGAGTTGTTCTTATTCCGATACTAATAATAATAAAATAAATAAATAGTAAATAACAGTTTTGCTGAAAAATCAACTTAACTTTTAAAAATTTCGAGACAAATACGCCAATTTCAAGTTCTATTTAGTCTTTTTCTTTCAATTACAAAATAATTCACTTATTTTCTGCAAAACTAAGATCAGGAATTCTCATTTTTGAATTAAAATTTTTGACCATGCACCTATCACCCTATCTTACCCTTCTCACTTTCTCAGTTCAGATAAAATCTTTGAAGAGAAAAAGATACTTTATGTTAAGTGATATATAATTAAATTCAGTCACCCATCAACTTAAGCTTTTAGGTCAATTGGTGATTCAAGATAATATCAATTGTGTTCAAGCTCCTGCCTTGTTGTTTTCTCCCCATTTAATATTGATTCCCAGTTGTTAGACCTTCTTCATATATTGAGCCCACAAGTGAGGGAAATGTTAAGTGATATATAATTAAATTCGTTTCACCTATCAACTTAAGCTTTTGCGTCAATTGATGATTTAAGCATGCAAAATTACTAACAAGTAAGTTCGTACCTTTGATTTGAGTATATCAGAGAAGCATAAACGAAATAACTGCATAGGGCCTGAATGCCAGCGGTGTTGTTGTTTCTTGTAAGCTTCATATGATTCTGGAAGTTCGCAAAGGCACTGAAAATTTTAACAGTTAGAAAATATCGTCATCGACAACTTTGCAAAGAAATTCCAATGAATAAGAACGACCACAAACCTTCACATCATTTAGATATATGAACTTCCAGCCACAAAGATGGGCACGAACTGCAACATCCATGTCCTCGACAGTTGTTCTTTCTAACCAGCCCCCACATTCTTCCAAAGCTTTGATTCTCCAGACTCCGGCAGTTCCATTGAAACCAAAAAAGTTGATAAACATGCCATTTACTTGCTGCTCAACCTCAAAATGGAAGGACAAATTAATGTTCTGCAATCTTGTGAGCAAGTTTTCATCCTTGTTCACAAATGACCACCTCGTTTGGACCAATGCAAGTTCATCATTCCCCTATGAAAAATATTGAATAAAATAATTTTTTTTTAAAATAAAGTTTAATGCCATAGTTTCCTTGATGGAAATCACGTTGTTAGAAAAGGAAACAGCAAATCAAGTGGATATGATCTGAAGTCACCATTTAGTAGAATAGAATTAAAAAAGGGAATTTTAAAAATAAGGAGGGAAGGAAGGGTAGAGGAATAACAGCGACTTCCACCCAAAGAATAACTTGATATCCAAACCTAATTTGTCTAAGACTAGGGCCTAGCCCAGTAAGTTTAAGAATCCTATTTAAGTAGGAGGTAAATCAACTCCCCCAAAGACCTAAAAATAATATCTAGCTCGAACTTCCATGAAAGGCTCTAGAAAGTTCAATAACATTGAAAAACATGATAAACTTATGGGCAAATAATTTCACAGCACGGTGTACTAGCTGCCTGGTGAACATATACTTGAACGCTTAAAGAACAATACATTACATGCAAGGTTTTGTATCACTAGGCCATGGATGTCATATATATACTCTGCTAATTTGATGGTGTGGTTGTGATAAGAGAGACAGGAAACAGACTGTGAGGGCTTTTCATTTAACGAACGGAAGTTGTATTCACCTGTTGTACACGTGGACACAGAAGTCAAGAAAACCAAAGAATTATGCAAATTTTTTTATTAGATTTAAGCTCAGAGTCGAGCTATCTGTAAGAGGTTTCTTCTCTAGTTGAGTGAGTGAGTGAGTATTTTAAAGAAATCGTTACAGAAGAATTGGAATGATTTTGAGTGATTGAAAAATAAAAAACGCCACATCTTCCTTGAGCGTGAACAAAAGTAGGATTCCTTCTTCAGAATCAAATAAAAATGTTAACTAACCGGAGTGGAAAAAATAAGAGTCACACAGTCTTCCCAAAAAACAAAAATGGCGAGGCATGCAACGACTCCAGGGACTATATCAAACATAACAGCTTAACACCTATTAGCTGAAAAATTTATAAACTCCAAGACTTTACTCTACATCAAAGAGAGTAAATGTGACAAAATATACATCTTGCAGCTTATACAGGATAATTCAATTCAATTACCTTAAAATGTGGAATAGTTTTCTTTAAGAAGTCTGGTCCTGGCTGAAAATCTGCGTCAAAGATTGCCACAAACTCATAATCTTTTACATAATCACACCCCATTGCAGATTTAAGATTCCCTGCCTTGTACCCTGTACGTATGAGGCGGTGTCTATACAATATACGGACACCTCTCTGTTGCCATTTTTGTACTTCAGCCTTGATAAGTTGTTGAACATCTAGCTCATCAGAATCATCTAAAACCTGAACAAGCATTTTATCCTTAGGCCAGTCCTGGATACAAACAGCTGCGATAGATTGTTGATAAACCTGTCCACCCATCAGTGAGCGTAAGTATGAAAACTTGTAAAGAGGTCACATGAAAGAACAGAAACAACTTAAAAAAAAAATATGCTTAAAAGTATACTATTATATATATATATATATATATATATAATAACTGACAGACATTTAATAGAAGAAAAAAGCAATCGACTTTCAGCCTAGAACACCAATGAAAATAGCAAAAACAATAGAATCCTATATCTTTTATAGACAGTCTAAAAACTCCTATTTAATCCAGCAAAAGAATCTAAAGAAGAACTTTCTTACTTTCTTTATGACAAGTTCAGAAATTATTTTTTGATGATAATGATTAAAATCAATCGAGTTGACGAAATTGACATCTTTGAATCTGCTGGATAGTGGAGTTGTGAGTAAAACGTCAGGAGACAACACAATCCAATGAGTTACTCAGCCAACCACCTTCAATTCCACAATTTATCCCAGGTAGAACACTTGGCTAATCCTTTTGAGACCTGACACCTCTTCAAACAAAAAAAGGGACCTATTCAAAGGACTAGAAAGACTCTTCACTGCCTGAAAAAAGGATAAACGTGGCACACCCAAACTATAAACAAGTAAGATGGACCCTTTTACTACATTATTAACAGCCTCCTCAGTCTTTCTCTTTTTGCCACTATAAGGTAGAATGCCAGGATGCACCACGAAAATAATAAAGAAAATTGGGGGGGGGGGGGGTAACCCTGTTAAGTAATACCCTATGAACATTATCTTAGGCCTAAAAGGGGAAAAAAAAAGATCAATACACTCCTTTTTCGATAACCCTCAATTTTCACATTGAGCAAAAAATACCATTAAAGATCTACTCAACCTACCCAAACAAAAGTTCCTCGATAAAGAGAACATATACACAGCAAGACCTTGATCCTAGAGGCCAATACCTTGGAAGTTAGATTTAACCTAAGCCAATAACACAAAGAGTAATGGATCTTTACTCACTCACTCCACATCCAAAAATCCTCAAGGTAAAAGATGATATGCATTTCCTTCCGTGTAATCAATAATCCCTCTACCATGAAACTTTTGAAGCAACCTTCATCAAGATTCAAGTCCTACTTAACAATCAGTATCTTAGAAAGAAAATTGGAGGGAAACTAGGAAAGATCAGGGGGTAAGTATAGCCCACCAAATAAAAAGTACCACTATAACTACCAGTCATTCGAAATATCCCTCACCCGCTATCCATCCTGGAGGAAAGTGGAGGACACTGAGTAATGAGTACCAATTTTCTATGTTGTCCTCATCATTAAGAATTTTCCTCTGAAAGAAAAATTTAAAAGTTATGCTCCTCCCAAGTGTTCTTTTGTTTGGATAGGAATTGAATCATTTCATTGATAGAATGAAATTACATACAAGGAGAAAACAAGGATTCTATCCAATAGGTGTTTCCATTCAATTGAAACTAGAACTAAGATCCCCACTCATAGATCCATTTGATTCTTGCCTTTTTCTCCAGCACGATTCTTTACATGAAAGCAGCATAGTAGTAACGATCTTTATGAAATAGTATATTTAAGAAATAGCCTACCTCGTGGACAGACAGACTATACTAAATTCAAGTGGAAGTAACGCATGAATCATCCAAACAATATTTAACACAGATTAATGGATTCATATAACAACTCCTAGAAAACTAATTTCTTAACTGCAACCGTGAATTATCACAAAACACAATCAACATTGTCAAATATAAACAACACATGCAATGCAACAATAAAATAGAAAATGGAGTTAAAGAAGGGTCAAGGAACACCTACATCTTCTTACCTCCCTCTCATTGCACATGGGAATCTGCACCAATACCATTGGATAATCTTCAGGACTAGCAACATTTTCGTCCGAGGAAGAATACTCAAATGCCGCAACGGGCTTCAATCGCCTGAACTTGATCCAAAAACACCCGAACATTAAAAGCAAACGATCCACTGACTGGATCAGGAACAAGACAATGCAGAGATTGGTCAAGTACTGCAACGGTGGAGCAAGGTAATTTGCTCGAATCTGAAGCCAATTAGCATAGAGAAACCCTATCATTCCAAGCACCTCCGCAGAAGCGGAACTCACAGAAGGGGGGCTGAAATGCCAGCCATTGAAGTACGCCACGAGCTCAAAAACAAGCAATAGAAGCACTACAATCAAGAATACTTTGATAATCCTGTAAAGCCGAGACGAGGCCGAATCAGCTGGAGAATCCGGCGATGAGATCCGACGATTAGCAGTGCGGATTAGATAAACGACCCCATTGGTGATTGAAGCCAATGAACCAGCAATCTGCTGGAATTTCAACAACCAAACCCAAGAAATCTGACGGGCACTCCTGGTCCTTGCCCGGTCCTTATCAACCATCCGATCTCCAGGGCTTCCAGAACTCCGGATCTCAACAGAGAGAAATGCAGGTGAGGTCGATAAGTTGGCAGACTTTTCCGGTAAGTGTTCATCATGGTTCCTTTCTCTCTGTTTGTTCCACCATTCTTGGAACTCATAATTCGGTGTTCGAGACATACAGAAACCCAGAAATCAAGACAAAAAATGAACAAAATCAAACAACCCAGATCTCAAATTCTCTTCTTTGATCAATGGGGATCAGTAATTCATTAAGCTAAGCAAAACCCAGAAACGAAAATGAAAGAAATCGCAGCAGAAATGGAAGCTGCGCTAGAAATAGCAAGAATGAGAGTGGGAAATCATAAACAACACTCGGTATTTTTTCCCCCTTGGTTTTTTTTTTCCTTTTACAGTTGGTTGTTGTTGTTGTTTGTCCGTAATGGGAAAGTGAAATGTGAAAATTTTCTTGGTTTCGATGGATGAATGTAGGAGAAGAAAGGGCAAGGCATGTGCGATTGTGAGATTCGAAAATGGACCTTACGATTCTTCACGCGCTCCATTGCGCCATTGTAAGCGTTGGATTGGTTAATCTGATGCTTTGTCGTCACTCCAATCTTCCACGCTTCCATTTTTTCTTCCTAATTTTCCATTTACAGGAGAGAGTCGCATCTGTCGTTTTTCTCACTCACTTTATTACTATTATGTTGTTGTACTTCAATTCTATACTTACTTTTGTAAAGTTTCAATTTTTACTATACTCTTCCTCTTCCTCATGTGTATCCATTTTAAGTTTAATTAATGCACAAAATGAACCTTTAATAACCATATATCAAAACTCACAAAATTCCCTTTCAAAATAATAATAATAATAATAATAATAATAAAAGAAATGGAAATTTTAAATAAATATGGTGATTTTTTAACTTATTACTAAAATATTGTTGTTTTGAAACTTATTATCATTTTAGGGTTGTTTTATGCTCTCTTTTGGGCCAAGTATGTATGTATATGTATATATATATATATAATGGTCGAGTATTGAATACTAGTTCATTTGGATATTTTTTTTAAATTTTCCAATGGACTATTAACTTTTTTAACATTAATTTATCGATATGTATTTGTTTTACATGTATATGGTGTTTGAATTAAAATTTACAACAGGTCACACTAATTTCTATGGTTTAATTATTTAAGAAAATTTATGATTGTAATTCGTCTGGTTTATATTAATTTTATTTCGTATGAAAATTTACGATTAATAATTGTTTATAATTAAATATATTAATATGATAATTTAACAATTTCATTCATTTTAAAACTAAAAAAATGATGTGCTCCACATCCCGGACGTCGTCGATTTCAAGCTGGTTGTCGACGCTCAAAACTCTCTAATAATCTAGTCCCTCCTATTTCTCTGATTGTTGTTGGTCCTCTAATTGATCAGGTACCTTTGCAGGCTCTTCATAGTATAAATATTCGTTATACTCTCCACGACTACGTTCGTGTCTATGCATGTATGAAGATGTTTGGTCGGTCCCTAAATCACCAATATTTTGTTTCAAAGTTTGACGACGATAGACCTGCCTTTGAATTGTAATATCCTGATTCAAAGTGTGACGATTGACCGACCCCTGAATCATAATATCTTGTACCAAAGGCACACATCATCATCATTGGACTAACCTAACCAGTTTCATTTTGTGTTTGTGTCACATGAGGCACTGAATCCACGTGATGGTCAACTTCATCCAACTCAGGCTCTGACACTTGAACAAGTTTCCTTTGGACTGATGCCTGTACAATGGGTACATCGTACATACAATGTATATTGTCGCACCATCCCCTAGACATTACTCTCTATATCTAAAGGATGGTGCGAAGTTAGTAGACATCATATCTATCTTAGCGAAATTTACTGACAACTTACTTACTTGGACGAATAAAATTTAAATATAAATAGTAATTTAAGAAAAACAGGTAAAACAAAAACATATGTTTATAACTATAGTCTTAAGTCATTAAACTTCAAACATTATTTACATCGACTTAAACCTAATGAATTAATAATTTACTTTTTACGCTGGTCTATTACAGACAAAATGCTTGTTCAAAGATCCCGACGTACACAAAAATTACAAAACTAGACAACAGACTAACAACAGTTGGTCAGGTTCTAGAATCACGATCTCTACTTGAAAATAGAAATTATTTTGAAAACGTAAGCTAAAGCTTAGTGGGTGACTAAGTTTAATAATAATAATAATAATAATAATAATAATAATAATAATAATAATAATAATAATAATATAGTTTAAATGGGTCTTTGAGATAATGATTTGGGCTTATTTTGCTGGGCCATATCTAGACTCAAACTTCTGGGCTGCCCACTAAGCATGTAAAAGGAGTTTGAGACTTGGGCTGTAGTTCTAAATTTTTGTGGGTTTAAAAAAAAAAATAAAGAAAGAAACGAAATAACAAATAAAGTCAACTAGAAGAATATATATTTTTAAGTTTTCGTTTGGAAAAATGGAAAACCTACTTTTTCTTTGTAAAAATGGCGATTCGAATTAAAAATATAATAAATACAAATTTGCAAGAGTTCAACATACCCCCAAGTCTATAGCTGAGCAACTACTTTCTACAACTAAAATAAATATAATTACACTTTAATAAAACCTGACATAAAAGTTTAATCAATCACACTAACCAGTACAATTTTGAAACAACCCTTTTTCTTCGAGCACACATTCCCTTCATCTTCAAACACGAAAATCCTCCATCTTCAAGCACGCAAACCTTTCATTTTCAATCCTCCACTTCGATCTTCCATCTTCAAGGATCCATCTTTGTTTTACAAGCTCAAAATATACAGTCAAAACCTCACCATTCCATCTCCAAAATATTATGTTTTTCTCGAGTAGACGGGTATACCCTTGCATTCTCAAACCCTAATGTCTCATTGTTAAACATAAATTTCATTCTCAAACCAGAAGAAATAAGTCGATGCGTGGTCCTTTGATGTTATCCTCTTCGTTTTACTCTCTGGTCATCTTCCATTCAACGATAACAACATCGTTGTAATGTACAATAAGGTTTATCGCTGGGAATATCAATTTTTCGATTTATTTTGAAAGCCAGCAAGAATTTTGTCTTCCAATTACTGGATCCAAATCCAAATAAAAGGATGGGCATTGAGACGTTGATGCAACATTCATGGTACAAGAAATCATTGGGATCAAAGCCTTAAATTAGTAAGGAGCTTATTTGAATCATTGGGTAATTACAAATCTGAATTGGATGTTTCTGGATTGAATGCATTTCATATAATTTCAATGTCTTTTGGTTTAGGGTTTATTTACTCTTTTAATAGTAAAATGAAATTAAAATAAATATCATCATAAAGCCAATTTTAAAAATAAGAAGAATTGGTGAAAAAATGAAAAAGATATATCATTTTTTATGTTTAAAATGAAACTATATTAAAGATAATGATAAAAAAAGATTTATAAACGGTTTAAGAAAGAAATTATAAAAAAGATATTGATAAAAACTATCTAAAAGTTGTAAGATTAAATTAGCATTAACATAAAATAAAAAAGATTTATGAATAGTAATATAATATGAAATTTCAAAATTCAAATCAAAATTAAGAGATAGAAAATATTTTAGATATAAATTTGGCGGAATTTCAAACCAAAAACCGAAATTAATGGCATAACATCCGCAATATTTGAACCAAAACCAAAACAATCAGAATTGTGTATTTGACGAATTAGTTATAGTATATATTATGACTGTTGGATAAATTACAGTGTAATTAAAGGTGTTGTCAAGAGTATTTGTTAATTGAGCAAGTATAATTGTATATAAGTGATGCACCTAAAAAAATTAACAATATTGTACTAACTAAATTAATTATTTCTTATTAACAATTAGGTACAAGTATAGAAGAATTAGAGGAGATAAGAGAAAAAAATGATGAACATAGAGCTGCAAAATCATAACCATTAAAAGAAGCTGCAAATGCACCAATGAGTGGTATATGGATTGATGTAGTGAGGGACAAATTGCCGAAAGAATCTAAAGAAACTGTTGACGAGAATGCACCATTCTTCGATCTTCACTTGAGTCAGACGTAAAGCAATGTGATCATTGATAAATACACTATTTTGGACCTAGAATTGGAAATTCTGAACTTGTGTTTCTTTTGTTTAGACTAATTTTGATGTTTTTTTTAAATGACTTCTTAATTACAGTTAATGCTATAACTTTTTTATTCTATTTTCTTTTAATCATCGTATGAATGAATTGAACTAAAGTGTGTAATTTTATGTAGATATCTAGTTAATCTATATGTTGATAAGAAGTTAATTTGAATAAAAAAAACACTTAGTAAAAAATAATTATTAAATTAAACAATCTGATTCAAACTAACTATGTTTCATTACAGTCCTGCAATTATATAACATCGCACAACATTTTAAGATTATGCCAAAATCCAATTGACAAACAGAATCATTAAATTAGTGGGCAAAAACATGAATGATTGAAAAAAAAACACTAAACACAGAAAGAGAATGATCAATGATTGTTAGACACATAAACAACATGAGAAAACAAACTTTAAAAAGCAATATATTGTAACAAAGGGATATAAAAACATTAAGTATTGATAATTACAGTGAACTATTGCTAGCAAGATGTGACGTGGTCGCTAACAACAGAAACATCATTAGAGGAGGAATGTGAAACAAAGGACAACAACCGTAATACATATTTGTCTTCAATGATCCTAACAACATTAAGATTGCTGTAGTCATCACGATCAAAGTCAATCGAGAAATTATACATTTAGAAAACAGAAAAATTGTAGATTGGATTAGATCAACAAACTTGTTGAAAGATGTGTTCGAAGGAACACAAACTTCAATGAAATTGAAGTCATGGTAATGGTTATTTTCATCTCATCTACCATTGAACAAAATTCTTAAAGGTTTAAGATTCATGACAAGATATTATTCAGTGAAAGGGGTGAAGAAAGCTGAACGACGACTTAAAAATTCAAATTTCAAAAATTAAAGTATATTAGCAAAACTCATTTTAATTTTAATCTCTAAAATGATTAACTCTCAAGATTCATCCCTTGAATATTGTCAAAGTTAACCGAATGCATAACAAATACATATTTTATTAATATAATATGACATTTTAAAACTAACAAAAACTAATAAAGTTGTTTAATTACCGAAGCCAACTCTTAAATCACTCTTAAATCCCGGAATGTGAGGAAACAGTTACAATTTGATGGTTGACAATGATGGTTGACGATATAAAACGTAGAAATTAATTACACGAGGTATTTCACTGCAAATTGTTAAACATAATAATATAAGGGATCTATTAAGTGATCCGTAATTTTTGAGACAAAATCTGCAATCTAGCTGTATTTATCTGAATTTATTATCCATCAATATATATCTAATTAATGGTAAATATATTTTATTAATTACTTGTTTCATTATATATTCAAAATATATAATAAATTAAAATAATTTTAAAATTATGTTTGGAATACATTTTTTACTTTTATTCGTATCTTTAATTAAATGTATAAGTTGCATTCTCATTGTTGAAGGAATTATCTAGGATCAATTAGAATATATCAAGTTTATTAAATTTCTTGTTCACATTTATTAAAAACGTTGAGGTAGATGAAGCTTTTTCAAACATGCGTTATGTAATACCCGTACTTTCTAAGGACTTGAGTGATGCAATTATTGTGGAATAGTGAAAATAAATATGCAAGAATGTTTTGGTAATTAAGCTTAAGGGTCATAGGGTAATTTTTGATAAAAGGACAAGGAATTTATACATAAATTTTGATTTATAGTATAATAGTATATTATTACTTTTTGTAATGAGAAAAAAAAATGGATAAAGAGAAAAGTGGAATAAATAAAGAGATAAATAAAAGAAATGGATTTCTTTTTTTAAGGAAGAGATAAGAAGAAGAAAAACAGAGGAATGAGATAAACTTCTCGGTAATGTGATATTTTTGGGAAATCCAAGCAGAAGGTGGCCCGAATTGAATAATTGATTGAAGGAAAATATTTGTTAAGTAAAGTAGATGAGTTTCGTGAAGGAAACGGAAGAAAATAAAACAAGAAGAAACCGAGTGAGAAGAAGAAGATTAGTCTGAAATTCGGGTTTATGAAAACAAAAAAAAAGGCAAAGAGAGTTTGAGCTCGATTCTTGGCCAAATTTAAAAAAATTTGAGTCTAAAGTGATTAAAAGAAAGAGTAGAAGCTGACCGTAGCTTCAATTTGAAGAAACTTGGCCGAAGAGACCACTAGAATTGAAGAAAAAGTGACTCGGGCGGCTGGAAAACAGAGAAACGGGACCCAAAACTTTCAAAATTAATTTCTCCGTCTACAGGCCGAGTTAAGGTCTCAAATTTGAAGGTAAAGTAGATTGAGAGTTCATTTAAAGTTTTGTAAAAAGGTTTGAGTTGATTTGGTCTGTGCAGGAAGAAATCGAAGTTTTAATTTTTGGGTTTAAGCTCCCCGGAAAACTAGGCACGTGAACTTCCGGATACGATTTGGAGCTATCCACAAGAAGTTTGAAGCTCAAACTTTTAGGTAAGTGAGTAGACTCATGTAGAAAACATTTTCCATAGGTGAGAGCATCTGGTTATTAGTAGATTGAGATAAATAGGTCATCGAAGTTAGGCCGAAGTTGTGGCTGAAAAACTGGGAAATAAAAGGGAAGAAAAATGTTGAAGAAGAAGATGAAATGTCCTTTTATGTCCGTCATGGTAGGTCTCAGTTGAAATTGAACTTCTTCTTCCTATGCGGCTGTTCATGTGAAGTAATATATTATTATTATTATTATTATTATTATTATTATTGTATGCATATACATATATTTCCAAATTTTAACAAGTATGTCGTGGCCAGTAGCAATAATAATAATAATAATAATAATATATATCCCTAAACCCTAAACCCTAAACCCTAAATCCTAATATATATATATATATATAGTACTTTAGGAGAAAAGAATTATTTAAAAAAGAATTATGCTAATATTTCCACATTTTAAATTAAGGAAAATTTGGTCTTACTCGATTTTCGTGCCAAGTGATTTAAGGATCGATTCTGAATTTGTTTTTTAGGAGATTTGGAGTTCGAAAAACCTTATGAGTCAGAGATAGCTCATCAAGTTTGTGAGTGATAGTATTATTTTAATATTTTAATATTAAAATAATGACCGAAATGCACGTTTTTCGAGATTTTGCATAATTTTTAGAAAATTTCAGAAAAATCATGCTGTTCATATTTTTTGATGTTCTCTCACAATGTAACTTGTTTGAAGCATGATTTAAGTGTTTTAAGGCATTTCCAGTAGTTTGAATATAATAGTATTATATTGACAAGTTTCACAACGCCAGTGCCAAACTTAAATTTAAGCATTTATGAAACTTTTGGTCCTAATTATGTTTATTGAGTATATTTTATTGATTTCTATGCATTATTATCCATGTTTGAGTTCAATGAGGGTCGAGACAGTTTACACGTTTTACGAGATTTCAGTAAAATTTGAGATATCATGATTTATCATGTTTTAAAGAGATTCTCAACATGTTTTCAGTTTTATGATATTCATGATGAGTTTGATGAACTATTGGAGATAATTTACATGATATTTACACGTTTTACGATATATTTTTATATAGAGCATGTGTATCCATAATTGAGTATGAGGCTACTATACTCAGTGTGCACACTAGGATATGCGCTGTCATGAGTGTTGGGTTCGCCCCACCATGGCAAAGACGTTGTGGAGGGTGGCTCTGCTACTTCGTAGTATGCGCTGTCATGGTGTTGAGATTACTCCACCATGGCAAAGACGTTGTAGGTGTTGGCCTCAATGTAACGTAGTTTAGTTGTCGTTAGTGCTTGATTCGCCCCACTACGACAAAGACGTTATAGATGCTCGTTCCACTATAACGTAGAATATCATCGTGTGTATTGAGCTAGTTCTACCACTGCGAAGACGCTGTTGGTTCTGATGCCACCACTACATAGTTATCGCTGTCGTTAGTGTTGAGATTACTCCACTACGGCAAAGACGTTGTTAGTGTCGGGTTTTTCCCACTACTACGTAGTTCAGTTTGATACACATCGCTTACAGATTTTCAGATATTCATGTTTTAACATGATTTCAGTTATGCATAGTTTTACCATGATTTACAGATAAGTATCGTGCAAGCACCTTTCAAGTGATTTCAGTTTAAATTATGATTTATAGTTTCAGTTATGATTTGATTTATGAAAATTTCTAAGTCGATGATTTTTAGTTATGCTATATATATGTTTTAAGTATTTTCTGTTAAAGCATCCCTCACTGGGCGTTCTAGCTCATTCTTTCAAATTGTTTTCTCACTTCCAGGTAGAGATCGTGATTCCGGAGCTTGACCTACCACAGACTGTCTGCTACTCGAGAAGTTTTAGTACTAGTGTACGTAGTAGTATATCATGCATGTTACTATTCTAGTAAGTTTTGGTACAGTGAGATGGATTGTATAAGATAGTATGGGCTGCACTATATATAAGATATTTGTTTAGTAGGTATTAAGTTTAAGATTGTATTTTCGCAGTTAAGTTTATTTCACACTTTTTAAGTTATTAGCATTGTTTAAGTCGCAGTTAAGTTAAGATGGTCAGTGAGGATCGTCAAGTTAAGGACGAGATTCGCTGGCTTAACGCCGTCTCCTAGGCTAGGGTTAGAGGGTCTGGGAGAGGGTTTGACACGTTGTCTGTGTTGGAGAACTTTTTTGTATTTAGTTTGAAGAAGTTGATCTTGTATGAAGATGCGTTAGAAAATACTACGCTGTTCGAGCGAGGTTGTTTGGCTTCGAGGAAGACAGGAAGCTCACCAAAGCGATTAAGGTTTCGAGGGAAGGTTTAGAGATTGATTACTTGGACAGTGTGTGATTAGATTGTCTGTTGGTTGGAAAAGTGTGATACAATGATGAGGTATTTTAAATTTTGGAGGGATTGCATATTTTAGAGTTAATGGTTATTGGTAGTAGTGGCAGTTTAGACCTTTTGTTTCTTTTATTTATTTAATTTTCACGTTTTTGCCATTTTTACAATTTTTCATTTCTATTTTTTGCCATTTGTCCAAAGTAAACTTTGAAATTTGCTATTTATCTAGTCGACAAAAAAAAAAAAAAAAGGCTATGGTTCCAAATTTTATTTGGCCTATTAAGTTAGTCTTCACTAAATCTTATAATTTGGACAAATTCTTCCTTTATGCTATTTTCATAATAAAATATATTTTTAATTATATAATATCAAAATTTATCTAACTAATTCAACTTCCATACTTAAAATTCTTATTAATAAAAGAAAGAGTTCTTACAAATTCTCACCACCTTTTTGAAATTTCGTCCTCGAAATTTGAAACCTCTAATTGAATAAGGTAGGATACTTGCTTCTAATTTGTTCTTCTGTTTCCCATGTTGCTTCCTCTACTTCATGATTCCTTCAAAAAATCTTTACAAGTGGAATTGTTTTGTTTCTCAACACTTGTTCTTTCCTGTCAAGTATTTTCTTGGCTCTTCATCATATGATAAATCTGAAGGGATAAAAACTCTTTGCAGCCGAAGACTTACATAACCATTCTCAATTTTAATTTGGAAAAATATAAAATACCAATACATTGGAAAAAATTTCCAAAAACACTTTGAGTAAAATTAACGTTTTAAAATTAAACATTTTTTTTTAAAAAAAAAATCAGAGAAAGAAAACTTACTCTAGCTACAGTCTCAGAAATCTACAAAACATCAAATTGTAGCCACCCCCACTAGAAACCTCTTCTATTCTTTGAATAATGGAAGTTTGACTTGTGGGAACAAATTGAGACTTACTTTGAGAGTTTTTTGAGAAAAATAGAGAGTTTTATTTTTCCAGACCTTCTGCAATTTAGACGTATGTTATTTCAAGCGCCTGCACGAAACTGTTCTGCTCTTCTCCTTCTTCAGGATGAAGAAAGAGAAGTTAGAGATATTATGGGGAGAACGTGGGAGCATTCCACGAATATTTGTTGTCATTAATGAATATCTTTTCCTTTCAAAAAATGCCCTAGCCCACCTTTGTTTCCCAATACTCTCCAATTCATGTCTAATGCTTGGAGAAATGTCATCCAGCTTCCTCATGTGATACTCATACTCTATAACAGTATATGCTCTAGCACAACTATGAAAAGAACCATCAATCGGGGTTGATTTGTGATTCTTCTTTAGATTTTTTAACAAATGAAATGCACATAATCCATGCTCAGCTGAATGATAGACAGAGCTAAAACTACTAGCTATACTTTTATGAGCATCTGATACAATGACAAGCTCATTGGGTTCCCCAAATGCAGTCTTTAGGTTGCGAAAAAACCAAGACCATGATGCATCATTCTTTGAGTCAACAACAGCAAACGCCAAAGGGACAGTCTTTGAATCACCATCAAGTGTGCATGCAGTCGTAAAGTACCCAAGTATTTATTCTTCATAGACGCACCATCAATTGATATTATAGGTAAACAATAAGTCCAAGCATCTAAAGAAGTAGAAAGTGCAACAAAATAATACTTAAACCTCCCTTCTTCATCAGCTTCTTCCGAGGTATATGTTCCTGCAATAAATATAA
>JBBPDJ010000008.1:12626782-12637274 GCA_037974625.1 Cucumis cinereus | reverse complement strand
AAAATTAAAATGATTTGTGCTAATATAATTTTATTTTTCAAATTTGAATTGTTAATTCGCATTTTGTTTTCTTCATCACTTTGACTCAACAATATTTGACATGGATCATAAACCTAAGAATTTTGTTCAATGGTAGATGGGATGAAAATGACCATTACCATGACTTCCATTCCATTGAAGTTTGTGTTTCTTTGAATACATCTTTGAACCACTTCGTCGATATAATCCAATCTACTGTTTTTCCCTCTTATGAATTTATAATTTCTCGATTGACATTGTATCGTGATGGTGGCAGCAATATTAATGTTATTAGGTTAGTTGGAGACAAAGATGTATTATGATTGTTGTCCTTTATTTCAGGTTCCTCCTTCAATGATGTTTCTGTTGTTGTCGACCATGTCCCATCTTGTTCATCAAATCCTCCTCTTTCACTGTATTTTAGGTCTAGAAACAATGAAATGGATTCTTCATCCAGGAGTTCCAATTGCACATCTAATGTAATTGACTTAATAGATTTGGATTCGTGTGATGTAGACTTCAACATAAAAGAAGGTTCAATATTTAACAGCAAAGATGCCTTAAAGAAAGCAATGTATTTGTTTGCTATTAAACATAGTTTTGAGTTTAGGACTGCTCGCTCCAATCGAACGTCTCTTGAACTTTCTTGCAAGACACTTCTTGTAGATGGTTTATTAGATTGTCTGTTTATAAAAAAAAGTGGTTTATGGATTGTTTGGAAGTTTAACAATGTTCATAGTTGTGCTATTGACATTGTTAAGGATGCTCATAGTCAAGCTACTTCATGGATAGTATCTGAGTGTATGAAACCATTCTTCAATATGAATTCTATGAATCCATGTCGTCCCTATGATGTAATAAGTTTTATGAAAAGGAAACATGGGGTTAATTTCAGTTATGATAAAGCGTGAAGAGGTTGTGAGCTTGCATTAAATTCAGTTCGTGGGTCCCCAATGCTTTGATTGAAAAGAATCTAGGTAGGTTTTATTTTCTAATTATAGGATAATTACATTTACTAGCACATCCCATCATTTATTTATTGACATATGGTTACTTTTGTATTTAACTTTTGATAGGTACAAAAGAGCACAAGAAGTCAACGAAGAAGGAATATTCAAGTGCTATTTTATGGCTCTTGCTGCTTCAATTTTATGCCTCTTGCTGCTTCAATTCATGCATGGCAGTATTGCTTTCCCATTATTTCAGTTGATGGTGCAACCTTGAAGAACAAATTTTGTGGTACTATACTAGCTGCGTGTACAATGGATGGTAACTCAAAAATTGTCCCCCTTGCATTTTCTATCGTTGATTCTGAGAATGATGATTCATGGTGTTGGTTTTTTCAAAATTTGTGAGCGTCATGATCTTGTAATTGTGTCTGATGGCCATAAGAGTATTCAAAATGCTATAAGTGCTATCTATAATTCAGTTGAACATTAATTGTGTTGTTTTCACATATTTAAGAACCGTAAAAAAAAATTACAAGTCAGCTCCAATTGAAGGATCATTCTATAGTTGTGCTAGGGCCTACACAACTATTGATTATGAACATTACATAAGACAGTTGGATGATATTTCTCCTTTAATTAGAATTAAATTAGAAGAATTAGGCAAACATAGATGGTGCAGGGCATTTTGTGCAAGAAAAAGATACAATTTGATGACCACGAATATTTCTGAAAGTTTGAACAACAATCTCAAGGAAGCACGTGAGCTACCTGTTATTGGCCTTCTTGAATTTATTCACAGTTTGATTCAGCGATGGTTTTATGAACGACGTAGTAATGCTAGTTTCAAACGTTCAGAACTAACTTCATATGCAGAAGATGTCCTAAAAAAATCTTTAAGGGATAGTAGGTCGATGGATGTGAGTTATTAACTAGTTGTTTGTATATTTAGTTAATTTATCATATGTATAATACACTGGTTATAATTATTGGAATATTTATTTTCCAGAGATATCCTATCAACCAACATGAGTTTGAGTCTATGATGAGACCAAACAGTTTTTGGTAATCCTTACTCGCAGTTGTTTGTGTCGTCATTGGGATCTAGATGATATATCATGCTCCAATGCTTGTAGTGCCTTGTCTTTTCGGAGCCTTGAATTGAAATCATACACACATAATGTTTATTGTGTTTCCAATTCAATTTTATTTGTTTTTTGAACAATTACTTCGTATTTTTTGTTTGAACATTTCTAAATATTTTCATTCAACATCTTATGAGCTTTGTTAGTCCAAGTGAAAGTTTATTGGGTTTTATGTCCTAAAACTCGTAGATAGTAAATGTAAACCGTTAGCCGTTATTTATAAAGAGTTATTATATCAATTTCAATAAATAATTATTGATTATTTTTGTCTTATTAACCCAAATCCAATAACTAATGAAAAAATCATAATACGGTAGCACATATCTTAATAGAAAACCAAAATTACAAATTCAATAACGATTTCATTTTCTCCTCTTTAAAGTGACAAGATCTTCTCTAATTGTTTGTTGTAAAACTACACATGCATGCACACACATGTATGATGATGATAAGTCTTGTTATTTTTTATATAAGAAAACAAAAGAAAAAAATATAACTCTCTTCACTTCTTTTTTTTTCCCGAACAACAACAAATCTACAAAATAAAATAATGTAAGAATAGAGATAATGTATTAGCATTTTTTTAAACAAATATCAATAATACAAACCTGAGGATTTGTGAGTTAGATTTAGGATTGAAGGTTGATATCTTTTTTTATTATTATTATTTTTAAGATTAGGATGAAGAACGAAGGAATTGAGGAGAGTTGTTGGAGAAGGGAGGGAGTAGGGAAAAGGCAGTGAAGGGAGTTGCCATGAGTGTGTGTTGTGGGTAAGATTGATGGGATTCTTAAAGAGAATGGGCGAGTTTTAAAACTAGCCCTCCTCTTTTCGATTGGACTACACGATCATAGGAATGGGTAGCTGCATGGTAGGAACAGGGTTAGCATTCTGCATGGCGGGGTAGGCATACAAGTAGGACTATGGCAACCCTTTGACTGCTTTTAACTCTTCACGGCACGAGGGCTGGATGACACTACGATGAGTGTTGACACTAACACTCGTCCTTTGTCTTCTTTCCTTTTCTTCCACGAACGAGTGTTTATCCTATTTGGTTCAGAAACTCGCCCTTCTTCTGAACCACCATATTTTGATAATAAGTTTCAAAACAACCTTATTTTACTAATAAGTTTGTAAAAACAACAATATTTAAATAAAGTTTCCTAAAATAAATCACAAAGTTCATCTAATTAATGTCTTTCTTACTTCTCTAAAATCTTATTGTTTTCTATAAACAAGGCTTAAAATGTCAATATGGATGGAAATATTGAAGTTTAATTTTACGAAAATTCGATAAAAATAATGATAAAATGTCGATTTTGATGAATATTTATGAAAATAATTATTTAAGAAAAATTCAATTTTTTTATATTAGTAAATAATCGTTTTATGATTTGAAAACAAGTTAACATATCCATTATTTATATTATATTTATATTACTAGTTGCTTATTTTTTATGTTTCGTTGATTACAATACAATGAAAATATCGATCCACTCCTTACGTCGATATCAAACCCATAGAAACATAAAAATATTGAAGAAAATATCAATATGTCGATGAAAATTTAATATTATGCCTATAAAACATATATTTTAGAAAATTTTAAGGTTTGTTTGGTAAAGAAAATGAAAACAAAAAATTAAATGAAAATAAAGTTATATTTCATGAATTGAGATTTGTATTTAATAGTTAATTCAGAAATTGAATCCTAATTTAAACAATTGTTTTAATTTTGTTTAATATTATATTTATAAACAATTAATTGTAATTACCAGAAAATATTAAGTTGATTTAAACTATAGTGGATTGATTTATGAACATCTTTTATAGTACATTACATCATGCATATTTTAATTAAAAAAAATATTTTTTCAAATTTTCACTATTTAGATCAAGAAATCTAAAAAGGTTTTAGAAACAAAAACTAGATTATCGGTCAAACGCATATTTATTGAAAAATTTTGAATCTAAAAACATAAAATAAAATTAGTTTGTCAACCAACTGATCTTACCTTTTTAGTCCCTAAAATTTGATTAAGTTTGCACTTTGAGGTCGAGTTTTCATACTTAATAATTTACTCCTAAGGTTTGTATCCGATATCATTCTTCATCCGTAAGTCAATTTTTTGGTTAATTACTACGTAAACTCAACAACCTATCTTTTCTTATTACATAAAATTCTTTTCATTATTAAATTTATTTCTTTTTTTTTTCCTCTCCCTACTCCCATTTTGACTTTGGACGATCGCCACCATCTAGTTTGATGGACTATGACTTTAGTACTTTTTGAATTTGAAATTTAGATGTTTGATTGAGAAATTGGAGTCAATCACATATTTGCACTGCCTAACTTTCTAATCCATTACTGAATTTACCTACACATATAAAATATGGAAGTCAATGACATGGATGTGATGAAACGCAAGACAATCATATTAATAATACAAATCTGTTACAATGTTGGACTATCTAATACAATTACTTGGAATATAAAAAGTAAACACAACACAAGAATAAAGATAACTCTATATCACAATTTCTTGCTTTCTGGAGTTGAACTATCTTTGCAAAGCTTCTTGACTTGGGAGTGAATAGAGAATGAAGAGGGTGGGATAATCTGGACAGAATTTCGGCTTCAAGTCTCTCTGCGTGTATGTTCTGATTATCTCTTTAGCCTCTTCAAAGAGGTATTTATAATCTTTTGACACTCGCCACTCACTAAGGACGTCTCATGTTCTTCGATGACTATTTTCACGTTAAGTGGTCTCAGACACGAATAAAAAATAATTGTGTAACGGTCTGAGTTTTTCACCACAACCCAAAATCGTTACTTGAAACAAAAACAAGAATTTAAAACCAGACTCATGAAAATTTCAAATCGTTTTATTAAAGAAATGGAAGAAACATTCAAATCAACTTTATGCAGAAAATCAAATGAATAAATCCACAGAACAATGTAAAACTTTTGATGTTCGGACCCCATGTAAGACATGCAATTTTGCAAAAGCTAAATGTAAACATGAAAACAGTTCAAAATTATAGCGGAAGCATCTGATCATATAGTCCCAATGAGCATACTCACAGATTTCTCTTGTCCTTCGACGGTCTCTTATTAACTTTGCTTAAAAAACAAAACCTTATACTCAGTAAGGAACTCACTCTACTGGCCCCACTAGGTAGTTGTTGATTCCTCATTAAGTTAGTAGCTTGTTTCACACAGTAATAACGGTCCACAAGGAAAGCCCATATCAGCCTAAACGCAAGGGTCAACCTAGAAACCTGTGGAAACACATGCAAAACAGCCTAGTGTATCATCGGGTCGCGTGCCACACAGTAGCGAACCCGTTCCACTACAGAGTACGGCAAGTGACCTATAGACGAAAATAACGCCTACCCTAGTTCAACATACCATGCTAGCCAGTAGTCATACTTTTATGTTCTACTCACTCATAAAGCAAAGTAGCACACACATGCTAGTCAATATGCACAGAGATAGCCATACCTTAGAATAAAAAGTCCACACAACATATATAAACTAGGTAGCATCGTGCCAGTCTTTACACATAATAACAATAACTATACTACACGTTATAAAGTCCACTCAACATATATAACATTAGTAGTATAACACCATTCGTTATGCATGGCGACAACATTTACCTAAGTTACAAAGTCCACACAACATATATAACATAAGTATCATTGTCTCAACCATTATGCATAACAATAACTATATCCTATGTTACAAAGTCTACACAACATATATAACATAGGTATCATTGTCCGAAACATTATGCATAACAATAACTGCACTCTATGTTACAAAGTCCACACAACATATATAACATAGGTATCATTGTTCCAAACATTATGCATAACAATAACTGCACTCTATGTTACAAAGTACACACAACATATATAACATATGTATCAGTGTGCCAATCGTTATGCATAACAACAATACAGTTCAGTCATGAAAATCCTTAATCATTCACACACAACAGTAACCTCAACAGTGACCTCACACGACCCTAAATTTTCAGAGGTAAACCGTGTCACCTAAGAGTGACACATAACTATCACATCAACATAACAATCATACACTTCAAAGTGTTAACGCATAAGACAAAAGGGAACTCCTTACCTCAAATGAAGATCTCGAAGTCACGCAAACATCATAAGCCCTCCGATCAAATCTAGACATCCGACATTACAACCACATTACCCTTTTAACCTATCTTCTGATTTTTCCATAGTAAACCATAAAGGCATAACACGACCAAAACTTATAGGTTTTTTTTTTCCATAGCAACCCGTCCGAACGGATTGTCACATAACCCTTCAGTCCATCTCAACATAGCTATCTCCTCCGCAACCGCAAACTTCTGAGTTAGTCCATTCGATTAACTCAACACAAAACCAATACTAACAATTAGCTAAACCATTCTCATTCCATATTTGACATGCTTTACGGTTTACCCATAACAAACCATAAAAGTAATACAAGCAATCATTCAAGAGGTAATTCAGTCACAATAGCAATACCACCCAACTTAGCTTACCACGTAAGACGTGACCGTTTGGTTATCCCATAGTCCATACATCAATACTACACAGCTTGACATAATACCTAAGTCATAACCGACATCTTATCACATAAGTCCTAAACAGTCAATTTATCACATAAAACATACCATCGAGTCCGCTAAATGACTGTTAACGTCCTATTAGATCTACACCCCGTGTCACACAGTCTAATGACTCGGTAGGAACGCCCATAACAACCCAACAAATGGGTCATTCTATCAAATCTGTCCCACATACGGAGTACAATCTAGTCAATTCAAAGCTAACAGACATCCAAAATCAAACTCACAAAGATCACAACATACCAGCAGTAATTTCCACACCATTTCATATGCCATGTCCTACTGTTTCAACATCAACCAGTAAAAAACATAAAAAGTAAAAATACAGAATCCAATCTTAGCATTTCACCAATCAACCTCAAACAATGTGCCAAAACCAACAACTAGTCCAACTAATAACCTCCCAACATGTCAACTATGCTAATAAATATTATGTCCTAAGGCTTTCCATGATAACTGTCACACCCTCTCCTAGACTTCCTACTCCTAGCCTAGGAGACAGCGTGAAGCCAACGAATCTCGTCCTTACCTTGACGATCCTCGCTAACTATCTTAACTTAACTACAATTTAAACAGTACCAATAACTTAAAAAGTGCGAAAAAATAAACTCAACTTAACACATAACAACAGAAACTAACAAATACCTTATAAATAGTGCATCCCATACTATTTTATACAACCCATCTCACTGTACCAAAACTTATTATAAGAGTAACATGCATGATTTACTACTAACGTACAATAGTTCTAGAACTTCTCGAGTAGCAGACAGTATGTGGTAGGTCAGGCTTCGGGATCACGATCTCTACCTGAAAAGTGGGAAAACAATTTGAAAGAATGAGCTATAACGCCCAGTAAGTGATGCTTTAATAGAAAATCCTTAAAACATATATATATAGTATAGCTAGAAATCATTTGAAAAGTGCTTGCACAATACTTATCTGTAAATCATGGTAAAACTATGCATAACTGAAATCATGCTAAAACATGAATATCTGAAAATCGGTAAACGATGTGTATCAAACTGAACTACGTAGTAGTGGGGAAATCCAACACTAGCTACGTCTTTGCCGCAATGGAGTAATCTCACACTAACGACAGCTATATCTACGTCGTGGTTGGATTAGGACGAACGACGTCTTTGTCGAGGTGGAGCCAACTCAACACAACGACGGTATCCTACGTTATAGTGGGGCTAGCAACTATAATGTCTTTGCCAAAGTGGGGCGAACCCAGTACTAAGGCAGCGAATCTTCGTTGCAGTGGGGCCATCACTTGCAACGTCTTTGCCATGGTGGAGTAATCTCGACACCATGACAGCATATATCTACGAAGTAGCGGAGCCACCGCCCACAACGTCTTTGCCATGGTGGGGCGAACCCTCACACAAGGCAGCGCATACCATAGTGTGCACACCTAGTATAGTAGCCTCAGGCTCACATGGATACACATGCTTAAAAACAAATCATCGTAAAACGTGCAAGTTACATAAAGTATATCATCATCTCAAAACATTTCTCAAATCATCATGAAACTCGTAGTACTCGAAATCATGTTTAAACATTACTTTTAACATGGTAAAAATCTCATAGAAGCATTAAATAATCATAAGTCTCGATTTCGAGAAACCTCGTAAAACGTGCAAAACGTGCTTAGGCTCTATAGCCGCCAAAACATGCTCAAAGAATCATGAAAATCATGAAAATCATCTCAGTAAACATAGCAGGGCCTAACATATTATAAAACATGTTTATTTCGAAAACAGGCATTGCCTCGTAAAACGTATCAAAATAATATTATTATATTCAAACTACCAAAAATGTCTTTAAAAATTTAAATCATGCTTCAAACAAGTTACCATGTGAAAGTACATCGAAAAATATAAACAACATGATTTTTCTGAAATTTTTTGAAAATTTTGCAAATCTCTCAAAACGTGCATTCTGGCAATTATTTTAATATTAAAATATTACAATAATACTATCACTCACAAACTTGAAGGGCTATCCCTGGCTCTTAAATTTTTCCGATCTCCGAATCTTCTGAAAATAAATTCAGAATCGATCCTTAAATCACTTGACACGAAAATCGAGAAAAATCGAATTTTTCTTAATTTTCCTTTTTGAATTAACTCTTTTCTCCTAAAGTATTATTTATAAATATAAATACATACATACATACATACATACTTACATACATATATATATATATAATAATAATAATAATAATAGTAAATAAATAAATAAATAAATAAATAAATTAATAAATAAATAAAAATTCATCTTCTTCTTCACAGGTTCATCATTTTAAACTTTCAGTTTTTCGATGACTACATTGATCAAACTTTGGCGAGGCAATTCTCTCAGTCTACTAACAATTAGAAGCTCTAACCTATACCAAACGATTTCTACATGAGTCTATTTGCTTACATAAAAAAATTAGCTTCAAAATCCTTTTAGATAGATCGAATTTGCCTCTGGAAGTCACCTTGCTCAGTTTTTCGGCGAGCTTAGACTTGAGAATTGCAACTTCGATTTCTTCCTACACAGATCAAACTAACTCAATTCCTTTTACAGAACTTTAAATGAACTAATAATCTAGCTTATCTCCAAAAAATAGATCTTAATTCGGCCCGTAGACGGAGAAGTTAATTTTCAAAGTTTCGGGTCTGTTTTTCGCATTTTCTAGCAGCCTGAGCTCTTTCTCTTCAAAATCAGTGGTCTCTTCAACCAAATTTCTCCAAATTGAGCTGTGCTTCAGCTTCCTCTCTCTTTTCTAAGCAATTTAGGCATAAATTTTACTCAATTCGGTTAAGAATTGAACACAAAATCATCACTTTCCTCCAAGTGTTCAAAAACAAATTTCCAGATTTTCTCCCTCTCTCTCATCCTTCTCTTCTCTTTTTCTTCAATTCTGCTCAAAATTCTTTCTCCTCCACCTTCAATTTGACTGACCACACTTTATTATAAACAAACCTTGCCGTTTTTCCATCCAATTGGAAAGTTTGAGGGAGAGTTTTTTTAAAAAAACTGAGTCCATCATCCTTTCCTTATCATCTAGGGTAAAGTTTGCTTTTTCAATTTTTTTTTTAAAACTAAACTAAAAGATAATTACAAATAAATAAATAAATAAATAAATCAATTTCTTTTCCATTTTTTTCTTTTTTTTTCGCTTATATTAAAACATTATTTTATTTATTTTTAACAAAACTACAAAATTAAATTTTTACCAATTCTTAAACAAAATTACTAAAATATCCTTTTACAGGAAATTACTAAAATACCCTCCGATAATTTTATTAACACTTTTACAACAACAACTTAAATAAAAAGTCGGGTATTACAATTATCACCCCCTTTTGAAAATTTCGTCCTCGAAATTAAGATAATAGCTACTCAAGTAAAGACGAATACTTCCTTTTGATTTGTTCCTCTGTTTCCCAGGTTGCCTCTTCCACTTCGTGATTCCTCCAAAGAACTTTCACGAGTGAAATTGTCTTGTTTCTCAATGCTTGCTCTTTTCTATCCAGAATCCAGATTGACACTTCCTCATAAGATAAGTTCTCTTGTAATTCCACTGATTGATCTGGCAACACATGTGATGGATCCTGTACATATTTCCTCAGTATCGACACATGGAAAACATCATGAATAGGTAATTCAAGTCGATAGGCTACTGGTCCTACTCTCCCTATAATCTGGTAGGGTCCAATATACCTAGGACTTAATT
>JBBPDJ010000008.1:12614158-12626682 GCA_037974625.1 Cucumis cinereus | reverse complement strand
TGGGGGTTTTAGAATTTGTTATTAGGGGTTCGCAAATTGGGTTCCTAATTTACAAATCCTAGGGTTTACTTATCATTCTCTCTCTTACATAAAGAAGAAAATGTACCAGAAGAAGTTTAGCGAGAAGAAGAAGAAAAAGTAGTAGTAGTAGTTTAACATTTTGAAGAAGTCAAACATTTTCCTCTTTGAGACTATGAGTTGATGTCGTTTTAACTCTTTAATATTATATACCACAAAAGTTATGTTTTACCCCATCCGACTCGATTCTAATTGGGTCAGGGTTCGTACACAACCGACCCCAAGTTGGGTAGAGTCGGGTTGAAGGATATGAGTGTGGAGGTTGGAGGACATGATCAAGAGATGATGGACAATTACAATAAGGGTTTTGAAGAAGAGGAGAATAATGATGATGAGAGTTGCTGGAAGATGGGAGGAAATAGCTCGTAATTGCTTTGTGCATCCCATAGACATGAATAGTGAAGAGTTTTGTGAAAATGATGTTCTTAGATGGTTGTTTCATATTGGAGTTTATGAACTCAACAATTGTAGGATATTTATGGTGAAAGAAAGCGAAACTTTGATAAATTTTGAAACATAAAAAATTGGATTTAATTGTGCAAATTAAATTCATTTGTTAGAAACTTCAAATTGAATTGAAAGCATCAATTAAGATGTTGTTTCATGTACAAATTTAATATTATGAAAGTTAAATTTGTTACTTCTTCAATTTGAATGAGTTATGTTTGATTTTAGTCAAATAACAACTAAATTGAGTTAAATTTGACAAAAGTTACAACTTTTGTATTTATGTGACTTTATTTTGTATTTTGGAGAGTTACTAAGTTGCTAGCCTATAAATAACAACTTGTTCCTTTATTTGTATCATCCATTCCAAAATTGAAGAGTTCTCTCCATTCTTTCTTTCTTTCTTTCCTTTGTTCTTGTGTTGAGTTGAGAGCAAATATCCAAAAGTTGTACTAGATCCGAGTAATTCAAGGTTGCAGGTTAATCGTTGTATCCTACTGAGACAATCGTTGTAGTCTGCTTGCAAGCCCGTGCAGAGAGAATAATTGTCTTCAAGACAACGTTTATTAGAAGCGTGCCTCGACTACGGTTTGACTATACCAAATTTCTTCATTCTTTCAAGTATTTGATTGTTTACGTATGGCTTAAGAGTATTTGTTTCCAATTGAGTTATAAACAATTTGCTAGTATATTCAGTTTATATTATATTTACATTTTCCCCCGTAGCAATTTGTCATGAGAGCTATTGGGATCAAAATGAGGAGTAATGGATGGATGACATACTCCTAGCTTTGTTGCCTAATGTACGATTTAAGACGCGAGTACAAAGAGCTTTGTGAGGCTGGTGTCCAGCTACAAAGAGCTAATGAAGCCAAGAGTTGATGGATTATTTCAGCTTTAAAATGGGGTTTTGAAAATCCCACCTTTCAACATTCATATCAACTTCGAATTACAAATTCGAAACTTGATCGTATCTGAGATTTTTCATGGGGGGATCTGAAGTTTATATTTCATTATCCTGCATTGTTAGACAACTTGATTAACACTGAGAAAGAAGTGAGCATACTTGTAAAGGAGACAATCTTAACCAACGAAATTGGGTGGCAATGATGAACAAGTTTCTAAATTAATTAATGATCTACGTCTAAATGCCCCAACCTTTCCCACCAAATATCACTAGCTACTCCAATATGAGCAAAGATTTAAATGACTATAGTAACAAATGGTGGCATCGATCTATGGCTTCACTAAGACGTGACTATTTCCACACTCCATGGGCTTCCATCTCCTTTGCTGCAGCTACTGTCCTGCTTATCCTTACTTTACTTCAAACCCTATTCTCTGCTCCATCTATTTTCCATTAATAATGTAAATTTGATTTTTTTTTTCTTTCCTTCATTGCTCTTGCTCTTGTATTATATTAATTTTCTATATATGATATCTTTGTAATATTTATGTGTACCCAAGATGTTCTTTTTTTAAGATGAGCCAATGTAATGTATTGGATACCACCTATAAATACTTTAATAAAATTGTGGATATTCAAAAAGTTCATCCCTCTATTGTTAAATATCTTTTAATATATTATGACTTAGCTTGGGAGCAAAACTATTATCAAATAGAATTATATTAATTTTGAGTTAGTAGTGATGTAACATTTTATTGTTGCCTGTAAATGATCAATCAAATGAAATTTATACTACACGATTAATACTACCTATACTACTAAGTAGTACAAGTGGCAAGACTAGGTCGATCCACAGGAAAGCACAAAGATTAGTTTCTCAAAGTTAATTATTTAGTTAAAGTGATAAATGGAAGGATTTGGTGTTGTTTGAGATCCGAATGTGCATAAAAGTAAAGACATGAAAGTAAATGATAGAAATGCAATCAAATGAAATGTTCTAGCTTAGAGAAATGGAATCGCTCGATGTAACTTTGATCATCGAATTATCAAGGTAAGATTTTTAACTTCTTACCTAGGCCTAGTCCAATTGACTAGAAAAACTAACCAATGGTCCTAAATATCAAATTAGCCAATATAATTAGGTGAGAAGAATTCTAATCAATTTAAGTAACCGCATTACGCTTTAGGGATTGTGCGTTATGGTAAATTTCTAATAGGAAAAACCTAATAAGCAATTTAATACGGTTTCCCTAGGTCAATGGACAATGCTTTTTTTGTCGATCACAAATCACAAGCCTATCTGACGTATTACTCCTTAGAGATAAACATAAAATTATATGTCACCCATTATTAGTTAATCTAAAGCATGAAATTGCACAATCAATCATTGGTTGACAATCAATAACAAAAAAATGCAGTGATTCATAATAATCAATAAATCAAGAGTAAAACTCATAGACAAGAAATCTCAATTATATTATCATAATACTTTCACAAATACAATGAGTTCCTCCAAAATTCTCAAAACTAGAAAGAATAATATCTTACATTTCCATAATGGTGGAAAAGATAGAGACCAACATTGTTTTGGCTTGATTACAAAGAATAAGTGAAAGTAAACCTAAAATCTAATCCTAGATGAATAGAGGGTGGAAAAATAAAGACAACGAGTGGTCACGCCCAAAACGACCACACAGATCAAAAGATATAACGTAAAAACCGAAGCTACGAATTTATATCTGTGTAGCGCTGTTAAACACAGATTTTGCACCTCTTTAGTGGCAGTTTTGTAAATTTTGAGTCTTTTGGCCTAATTTCTTCGGTTAGGATTCTGAATTGGTTTGTTTTATCTCCATTTTCTTTCTAATGCTCGATTCTACCTCTTTGACTCTCGAAACCTATAAAATAATCAAATAGAAATGTAAAAATCATATAACGATTTCGAATTAAGCAAAACTAGATAGCAGATATTTAAGTGTATAAAGTATGTTGGAGTTTAGTCCATTTTGTGACTCACCTCCTTTTGGGGTTTAGATTGTTGGGCCGAAGTTGTTATTGTGGAGCTGCATAGGACGTGGGTTTTAGAGAGCCACGTGTTTGATCATTCAACTCCCAACGGCCATTGGTGAGATAGCGAAGCATCTGGAATTATATATAACTTCTCCTTCTTCTTCCTCAGCTCTTGTACTGTGAAAATTTGTAGCTCAGTAAAAATAATGAAGATGGTGTCTGATTCAAAGTGAATGTAACCACATCTATTAAATTTTGTCTTCACTACCAAAACTTTACCTAAGCCAGTAATGAACTATATATATACTTATGTTGGTAATGATGTATAAGCTTATTCAACTTTAATCAGAAATTGAATGCATTTATTAAGATGGTGGGTAAGATGGGTGAGTTGAAAACGGTGGGAAGAGAATGAGTTTCGTATTATAAACCATACTCGAAACAACGTTAAATCCAAACATTACAAGCTCATCTCGTTCCATTCTCGGGATGAACACTACAGATTTTGTAGTGAAGGGGAAGAATTAGACTTTTTTTTATTTTTGTTGTTAATTGGAAAAAGAAGTAGAAGGAGATGAAAGGGCATGATGAAGTCAATAATATTAATTAGCAGCAGCTGTTAATTGAAAAAGAGTTGAGAGAAGTAATTAAATCAGAAAAAGGTATTCATTTGACCCAATTAGTATAACAATATTATGAGATTGAAGAGTAGGTAAATTTGGATTATTATTTGGTGGTTGAAAGGACAGGCCAGACGCGTTTTTCACACTGGATTCCACATAATTACTATTCTTACTAAATACTTAGTTCTGTGTTTGTTTAATATTAATTACAAACTTAAAAATGGGTGTTTTTGGGGATGGCTTTGGAATGGGTTTCGCCTTCAAACTCATACTTTGGTTGGCTTCCATTTTGTCATATAAACTTGTATTACCAAACATTAAAACAAATGGTACAAAAGTATTACAAGTTGTGTCCTCAAATTTCAAATCTCCACTCTATTTTATATAACAACTTAAATACAATAAATCATTCTATGAACCAACCATACCATTAGTGTCTATCAATATGTATAACCCTAAACCATACCATTATCATTATTCTTCTTCTTCTTTTTTTTTTGTTAGTAAAAGCATTATCATTATTATGTGTTGTTGTAAATAATGATAAGCAAAGATAGCAATTTGACATACAAGTTGACATTCATTTGATTATTTTTTATTTATATTTTTTTACAAAGATTGTATAACTCTTAAAAATTATGATTAGGTTTGATTATATTGCTTAAACGACATTATGCTGTCGGATTACTTCATTTGTCAAAAATAAATACCAAATCAAGTTGAACCGTGTGAAATTATTCTTCCTAATTACAAATGTAACATGTTATTCAATCATCTAAATGGATGATGATATGTACTAGATAGAGGTTTAATATCATTAAAAAAGACAATGTGCTTTGGAAAAATGTTCATCTCTTCTTTAATTTCAATCACGATTCTATATAAAACATAGACTTGATTAACTAAATTATCTTCGACTTAAAGATTATCAAAACTTTGGATTCGTATCTCCCATGTAATTAAACTAAAAAAATGATGGACTTAACTCGACGTGTTATAAAGTAGACCAAATTCAATTCATTAAATTGGACTTTTGAATTGGATAAGTGTTGCAACTATTATTTTTTTTATTGTTATTTTGGATAGAATCATATTCGTAATGACAATTTAATTTAATGATAATTCTTGATTTGAATGCTAAATGAGCAATGTTCAAATGACATAAATCATGTACTTTCACCCTCGAAGTTAAAAGATTTTTTTAAGTTTCTCACAAATTGTAAAAAAAAAAATAATAATAATAAAGTTTTAAAAACCATGGTTGTATTCAACAAAAAAAAATATTGTGTTGTACATTTAATGAATGGTATAATGTTTAGGGAATAGTTTCTCAAATCCTCTTGAGTATAGATTCCCTTAAAGATGTTTGGTTGGGTTGTTTTCTTGATGGCGTTGTGTTTGTTTTTAACTTCTCTTTTGGAGTATAATATGGTTTGGTGTTTGTTGTTTCCACTTAGGATTGGTTTTTTTTGTTGGTTTATTTGTTTCTTGAAAACAACAAATTGGATTTTTCGTGACTCATGACTAGTAACAAATTTAGAAAGGGATTGAAAAATGAGTTAAAAAAGTCTATTTCATGTGTTTTTGGCTGCAAAAGACGGAGTTTCACAGGTGTCCACAGATATAGACCAATAACAACAAGTTAATCATTCACAAATGTCTGTAACACCAAATGGGTCAAATTACCATTTTACCCCTAGATTACTTCTTATTCTTTAAATATTAGTGCTCCTCTAATAAACAACATGTTTATGGTCCAACCAATTAATAGAAATCTCTCTCGTGCCATAGAGAGGGTAGGACCCTTTGTTCAAGTCTTAGAGGCACCATTTAAGAGAACAATCATATACTTACCCTAAAGTCGAGAAGGAATGAATTTCATCTTGTGTGATTATATTTCCAGCTCTCCGCTCGGTCTTGTTCCCAAAATGGTAGGCTTATTGAGTTGGCAATCTGGCCACTCTCACCCGTACAAATCAAAGGACAATCCCTCGTGAATAGGAATTCATAATACACTCAAGATTAAGACTAAGTTGTCTAGGTTATCCTATTGAAATAGAAACCTATCTAGTTAACGAAGTTACATCTAGTGGTTACTATTTCGTGGTTCAGTCTTATGCAAACTCATTGCATAGGATATCCCCACTCGTGTGTCATTTACATGAACACGTTGGATCATTGTGTTTGTATCAAATACAAAGTGGGTCTAATCTTTAATGTTGCCAGGATAAGACTGGGTACCTTATCCCTATACTATAGACTCTTTTAAGTTTTAACGCTAACATTGATTCATATATGTCTCCACATACAATTCAAGACTTATAAAGCAGCTTAGGATGTTAGTTTATTGATTTGGGTTAATAAGACAAAACTAATAATCAATAACTCTTTATCGAAATTGAAATAATAACTCTTTATTAATAACAGTAAATCAGATTACATTTACTATCTACGAGTTTTAGGACATAAAATCCAACAGATTTGTGGTTATTAGTAACCCCGTTCTTCTACTTTTCCCTCGAGATGATCATTATCTTATCTCATGTGTTGTTTTACATGATGCCTCACATAATGCAATTTTTGTTTGGAAGTTATTTCATTATTTAGGAAATTATGGGTTCTAGTACAAGTTATGGCATTAGTATGACATATTCTACTTTTTCGATGTACATATTTTCAAGAGGATGTTTATTTTTTTTAGAGTTACCGTATTGTTGGAAGAGACTTGAGCCATTTGTTATGTTTGTTTGAGAATAACAAGAGTGTCAATCTATGTGATTATGAAGTAACAAGTATAATAAATCTTCAGTTGTGTCTCTAGATTATCTTGAATCATTGTTTCTTACATGAGAAGGGAGTCTCACACCTAGAGGACATCAAGCCTATCAAATGAAAATGAAAATTAAGAAGTGGGGTGCTCTATTTGATGAATGGAAATCGGGAAATTAATCTATGGCTATCTCCAACCCTAACACTACAAATGATTCCTCTTCTTATTTTTGTATTACCAATCCAATTACTACCTCTTCTATGGTGGAGCAGTATCTTAATCCATATTTTTTGTCATGGCATCGTTCGATAAGGGCATGTCTGGGCCAATGTACATCCCATCAAAATGAAGACTTCCATCTTAAAATAGTTGTTACTTTTTGTATAAAAGTGATTTTGGAAAGTTTTTAACAAAAATTCAAATTCACTTCCAACAGTGAAAAGTGAATGAAATCCTTATCAATCATGTTAAGAGGATGATTTTTAGTTGAGTAATTGGCTTAGTTCTTGCTATAAAAGATTTTAAGTTAGTAGAATATAATAGTACTTTTAATTTGTAGTTAGAAGTCTATCAATAATAGAATAAGTAAAAATTTTATTTCTGAACCTAGTTTTATTATTGATGAAAGACTATTATGACTAATACATATATATTTTTATTTTTTTCTCCATTTCTCATCTTTTTCCTCCAATTTTATTTTCTCCATCTCTTTCATGATAACTCAACAAAATATTCATGATATTTTGATGCATCTCTCTTCCTCATCTTTCATGGTCTAAGTAATTTGATGTAACTTCTCTTTCAAAGTAGCCATAGAAATCTACTACCAATAGATTTTGTTACTATTAATAGAAGTTTATCATTGGTTGATATGAATCAATCAGTGATTATAAAAGTCTATTCTTATCGACACCAAAATCTATCAATAATAGACTTTATCGTTGATAGATTTCTATTAGTGATAGACTTGGTCATTGATAGATTTCTATCACGATAGACTCTATCACCGATAAACTCCAACAGTTGGATCTAAATTATGTTATATTTGCTAATTTTTTTTCATTGTGATATATCTGTTAATAGTTTGAGCATGATTGTTATAAAGTTTGACTAACAATTTTTTTATAAAGTTTTTACCATCCCTAAAAGAACATTTAAATTTAAATTCAGAATTTCAAAGAAAAAAAAAATCATGTTTCTTAAAAGTTATATATTTCTAATTAGTAATCAAAATTTGGGTTGGTTTTTCAAAAACGTTTTATAAATTAGTAATAAAAAAAGGAAAAATATCGAGTAAACCCCTTAAATTTAGGGTCATGTCTATTTAAATCATAAACTAATAATTGTATTAAATTGAAATCTGAACTTTGGAGTTGTATCAATTTAAAACCCAGAAAATAATAATTATATCAAATTAGACCTTGAACTTTGTATCAATCTAAACCTTTAGCTTTCATAATTGTATTGACTTAAGCATTTCATCATGTTTTATTTTGATACAATTATGAAAGTTTAGGGTTTAAATTGATACATTTATGAAAGTTCAAAATTTAAATGGACACTCTTAGGAAAGTTGATAGTCTAATTTGATATAACTATTAGTGTGGGATTTAAATTCAGACAACTCCAAAGTTTAGAGGTTTAAATTTAATACAATTATTAATTTAGGTTTTAAATCGATGCGACTCCAAAGTTAAGAGTTGTTAAATTGATATTTGTCCTAAAAACAAAGCTATGGATAGAAGTGGGGTTTATAAATTTAAATTTTAAATATACAAAATAAGTTATAAAATGAATACCAAACAAACTATATTTATGTCAAATCAAATGCATTAGATGTATATGGGTAAATATTTGCATGAGCCTTGTGACATGTGCCAAAGATAGGATAAAGGAAGGAACTTTTCATTCTCTACTCTTTGATACCTTAGAAAATGGGAGGCATACTTTTACCATTCCAAAAGGTTAGAATTTTATAAAGACAAAAACATATCCCTACTCTTTAGATGTTTTTTTGATAAGTGCATACACACATCCAAATTTAATTAAGTGAGGAATAATCCTAGTAAAGAAGAATTCACACACTTTAATTTATATACAACTTCCAACTTAAGCATACTCGAGAAATTTAGTCTAAAAATTCAACATTTACAACCTCGACAGATTAAAAACCATACACAACTTATGTGATTTGTCAAATGTCGTCTAAATGAGGTACGAGTTTCAATGACAAAAAGCATATCAGATCAAGTGATTGATGATGTGTTCACATACTCTATCTACCTTTTATGTTACACAATTCACATCAACCTATCCTATATATGTGACAAAAAACATCGTTACTAATATATATATATATATATATATATAATTGTGTTATCTTCTTTCTCTATGCATTGAAGATAACAAAAACGAGACATTAAGTACGATCGTATATAAAACTATACCAAACCCAAGACTCAAACCTAGTTAAGAATTGATGGAAGGATATTTTAGGATAATTAGCCTCGATTTTTCATTGTTTATTTTATAATTTTCCTCAAAATGTTAATAAATTATTTGATAAACATGTTATGCAACTAAAATTCAATATTAAGTAGGAGCAATTAGTTTATATTTAGAGGTATTAGTAAGAGTGGTTTGTTTTTGTATAATATACAATTCCAATGTTAGACAATTTAGATGAAAAGTGATTTACACATAGACACATTCAACACTTATTCCAATTTTTTTAATAGTTATTAAGTTAAAGTCATGCTTCGTAACTAGTGGTGTAGAAAAATGTAAAACTAAAATTGTAAAAAAAACAATAATTATAAGCAACTTTACATATTCAAACGAAGAACGAATGTAGAAAATAAAATCGAGTGAATATAGTCGTAAAAAGTGGGTGAAATGAATGAGGAATAGATTCAAAGAAGTTTTGTTGTATGAAAAAGATTGGTAAAAGAAAAAGAATGAGTAAATTTAAGAAGTAAGTTTGAGAGATTAGAAAAAAATGGATGATGTTAATTAAGTTTTTGTTTTTAAATCTACTACCATGTTTAAGGTGTAGAAAAAAGATAATGGGAATAGAATAACAAATAACATTAATAATGAATTAAAAGATAGTGAGGGAGGAGTGGTTAAAATTGAAAAATTGAAAAGGAATAATTAATTAGTTAGTAGGTATAGGGTTAGACACATTAGAACATGATTGGGCATATTATAATTATGTAATGGGGACAACACTGTCACATCAACAATATTATATTTTCTCATCATTACTATCACAAAAAGTTAACAACTTAATCAAATTCTTTTTATTAACATTTTTTTTTTTTAAATAACAAAAATCAAAAATCAAATAATATAGAAATACAAATAATGTTGTTGTTGTGTATTCACCACCCACATCTAAAGCATCTCTTTTTTTCTTTTTTCTTTTTTTTTTTTTTATTTTTTTATAAAATTTTCTTCTCATAAATTATTAATAAATATTACCACTAATCTGCACACCAATTATAGGTTTCTTAATATTCAATTATTGGTAAATTGAATACAAAATGACTGCAAAAACAGTACTCAGCTTCTTCTTCTTCTTCTTCTTCTTCTTCTGTTGTTGAACCCCAAAAAAAAGGTTTAGTTTTTACTAACCTTCCAACACATATATTTGTCTTTCTTAATAAATAATAATCAAATATATTAAACTATAATTTTATATTTAATATATGTTAACTTTTAATTTTGTATTTAATAAGGCTTTCAATTTTTAAAATATCAAATATCTAAGTTTTTAAACTTTCAAGTTTAAGTCTAAGTAACTTGATTTATTTAGAATTTAGTAGCAAATACGTCAAAGTGAAATTGAAAGGAGAGTTTAACTCAGCTGTATAATTTACATAAAATTCTATTACAGAGGTGGAAGATTCGAATCTCTCGACTTTTAATTGTTGTATTTTAAAAAATATATATAATAAAAAGATTTAAAAGGTGATTGGACTAAAATTGTAGATTAGAAAAAAAAAAAAAAAAAAAAAAGTAACTTTTCCAAACTTGGAGTCCACTAGTTCTTCACTCTTTTTTCCTCCCTCAAATATTTAAGAAAAGTCTTTTTTTTTTTCTTTTGGATAAAAAATAATTGTGAAAAGTTAAGAAATAATAAAGGTTTTTGATTCATTGGGCCTAGTCAGAATCTCACCACTGCCAACCTGGGATGCCTTTTTTTTTTTTTTTTTTTTTTTTTAATTAGCTCTTATATATATATATATATATATCTATATATATTAATTTTGGATGATAGTTGCATTTGTTTTAGAGGTTGGATTAACCTCTGTCTAAATTTAAAGTGATTGGTAAAATTATTGTTCTTTTTTTAAAAAAAATTAAATCTAAAATAGCACAAAAAATTAATTAATAATTCACAGCTCAATGAGGACATTAGTCCACATAAAGTTGAAGGGTTGATGGAATAGAAATTAAATGTTGGAGCAGTGTAGGTTCGAAGTAATCTGGATATACGGTACAAAAAGAACGTATGTATATAGTAAAGTTTAGATTAACTTTTTGAAGTAAACTATATCGTTAATAGACTTTTATTTATAATTTTAAATTTGTAACAATTTGGTTAATAAATTTTAATACACAATTATTTCTTGTAACTTTAATTTAAAACGATTAAGAAATCTATTTCATGAAAAAGTATTATTAAGATCTAATAAAATTTCTTAGGCATTTAACTTTGTTTATCACCAATATTTTATACTAATGTCCACCAACACGGTAAAAACACAGTCAACCCTAATAACCACCGGTATCTCCCTTCTCACTCTAGCCACTGCCTTCAATGGCCAACTCATAGACGACTAGTGGTAACGACCAACTCTATAGCCACCTCCACTCACTCCAACAACCATTATTTTAAATTAATAATTCATAGTATTTTATAGTTGTCTTTATAGTTATTTGATAACAATAAAAGTACTTTCAACATATAACAAAGCAAACAAACTTGTATACAAAAACACTTTTAAGAAAGAGTTGTCAAACACATGATTGTTTTTGTTTCAAACATTTATTTTATCTAAAATATCGGGACAAATATATCTAATAACTTTATACTCCAAACACAAACATATGAATTCCATAGATGAATGAATCCTAGATGTCAAAAGAGAGTCAAAATTGGTATCAAGCTAGCAAATTCTCGCCACCAAAGTTTAAATTTTTTATTCACAAGTTGACATTTTTATTGACATTTTCATGTCTATTATTTTCATATCTAATTTTTCAATAGATTATCATTTTCATAACAATTTTAAATTTCAATCAACAACTTAGACATTTCTATCAACATTTTTGTGTCTATATAAATTCAACATCCACGTGAAGAGAACTACTAATTTCTTTATATCGTTAAGCAAAAATGAATGATATATAACAATCAAAGTGTTATTACTAATACGAACTTTACGTTCGTGATTATAAATGATAAATCATTGAAAGCAACAAAACACTTATTTATTCATTCGAATAATTTAATAAAATTAAAATCTGACATTTCTTTTTACATGAACTTATATTTATTTATTTTCTTATTCCAAATTAAGAAGGGAACAGAAGTTATGTGTAATTGGGGGGGGGGGGGGGGGGGGACTTACAGCAAATGAAAAAAAAAATCTGACAAAAATCATGTTAAAGAAACCCAAAC
>JBBPDJ010000008.1:12571964-12599999 GCA_037974625.1 Cucumis cinereus | reverse complement strand
ATATATGTAAGGTGTGACATAGACCTAATTTGATTGCTATTTAACTGATCAAGATGATAGAGTGGCATGTCCTCCATGTTTTGAGATCAAATATCTAAATTTTAATACATCTCATATATATTTAAATGAGAAAAAAAAACAATAACTTTTAGAGTTCACATAAACCATATTGTTGAAGATAAGGATAAGAGAATATTTTAAGTTCGTGTTTCATTCTGAATTAACCTTAATTTTAGTACATCATATGAAGCATCTACAAAAACATAATAATAATAATAATAATAATAATAATAATTATCATTATTGTAGTTATTGTTGTTATATCATATAATATTTATAAGACATTGTACATTTGTCAAAATGAGCATAGCTCAATTTGTATAATACTTATCCTATTGACTTTGAATTCAACACACATTAATCTAAAATTTTTGCGAAAGAATAAAATAAAGTCGTATATTCAACAAGAGATATAATTAATAATGAGAAAATATTGAATGTATATTTTCTTTTATTGGTTAAACATGGTTATATTAAGTTTAATTTAAAACTTTCTTCTTTTAAAAACATTCAATTTTGTTCTTAAAACATTTCAACACATTTCTTCATCCTCTAAACTTTGTATTAAAAAAATTAGATTTATGTAGCAAAAAGTTGATACATACATATGGGTTTGTTCATTATAATTTTTAGTTGATCTTCAGTGTGGTCAAGTATTCAAAACAAGATGTAATGTAGATTGGGTATAAAATTGTTAGTTTCACGTTCAAAAAACAATTTTTTAAAATAAAATTCAAATATAATACTAATACAAGATATCTTGAAGTCTAAATAAAATTTAAACCTTTTATAGTAAATTACTTCAAAACATAAAACTATTTAAAATATTTTAAAATATAACAAAATTTTAAAATCTATCAATAATAATAGGTAGTGATAGATTAATTTCTAGTGGTGTCTTTCAATGTCGCTGATAGACACTGATAGACGTTTGTCTATTATTATTGATAGACATTTGTCTATCATTGATAAAATTTAAAATTTTACTATATTTTATAAATATTTTAATTCATTTTGCTATATTTAGAAACAACTGTAAGTTTATTTTCTTCCTTTCGCGTGCATAAAAAATGTTTATCAACAATAAAATGCTAATTAACAATAAATTTTCCAATTCTTCTTTATTCAACAAAAGTAATCATAAATGGAGAAAATTACACAATTCCAAGAACCAATCAACCGTGTTTTAACCATGTTAAATGTTGAAAAGAATCATCTTAAAATATTTGTTTATTTAGGCTTATATGGATTTTGTTTTTTCAAAGTGTATGCTTGTTTACTTTTTTTTTTTTCTTAAATTTATACTATAATTTTCACATTTATTTTTAAGAAATATTTTAATTTTTAATCAAATTATAAAAATTCAATAAAATATTTTCTAGATACAGCTTGTTAACCATTTAATTTTAGAAAATTAATTTTATGTTTTTTAAATTTCTTATCATGGTTTTTACCTTTTCTAAAAAAAAATAGTGGAACTCTTATTGAATACTAAAAATAAAAAACAAACTTTTTATAAGTATTTTTTTAGTTCTCCAAATGGTTTTTAGTTTTTAAAAATATTGATAGATGGTAGAATTTAATGCAAGTAATAACATATAAATAAGAGGTGTTTATAGAGGTTAGTTTTCAAAAATCAAAATTCTAAAAATCAAATGCATCCAAAGTCGCAAGTATGTAAAATCTTAGGCTTTAGAATTTGGTTTGGTTGTTGAAAATATTTGTTGAAAGTCGATAATAAAATAGACTTATAGTGTGGAAAGTAGTGCTTAATTATAAGTTTGATTTTTATAACTAAAAACTAAATGGGTTACAAAATGCTTTGATAATTATTTGGTTTTAATTTTAAACTTTTTAATATTAAATTTATAAATACTAATTGTACCTAAAAACTAAATATGATGGAAGTCGGAATCAAATGAGATATTAAGTAATGAATGCTTACATATGGTTATTTGTTCGAAGTAGTATATATTTAGTTACAAGTAGCACGAGTATCTAAAAAATAAATAATAATTGAGATATATTAATGATAATAACAAGTAAAATTTAGAGATCAAAATAAAACATGAAATTTTTGAAATCAAAACAAAATATTTAAAATGGTAGGACTAAAAATAGAATGAAAATCTAACCAACAAGATTATAACTTGGACCATATTTTGCACAACAATCATATTATAAATGGAATCATAAAATATATATATATATATATATATATATATATATATATATATAAATAAAAAAGCATGAGTTGTGCAATAAAGGATGCATAGAGAAATGAAGAAAATAAGAGAGGCATTAATGCATGGCTTTTAGCTCATTTCACAAATGGTCAAAAAAGAAGAAGAAAAAAAAAGGCCAAATTTTAGACCAAAGACTCCATATTTATTTCTGTTTATGGGCTCTTTACCAATTTATATTTCTCACTTCTTTTTCCTTTTCACATTGTATTTATGATGGTAAAATCAAATTCTTTTTCCAACCCTATTGTACATGCCCAATTAAAGAAGTTCAATATGATATATTGAATTGTATATAATAGGAATGTTGGTGTAAGCAAATTAAATGTGCTATAGATGTTAGTTTTTTTTTTTTTTTTTTTTTATTATAATATTATAAATGTGGGGGGGCAAACATTCAAACTTTCTTTCCAGTACTGAGATGACTAATGCTTTAGTTGGGTACCAATTTTAATAGCTTACAATCACTCATATACATTTTCAAACATACAAAATATATACTCAATACATATTTATTGTTTGATATTAGTATCTCTTCTTCTCTTACGTACCTTTTTTTGTCTCCCAAATTTGATATTTTGTGCTTATATAATTTCTCATCTCTAAACTAGTTTATGGAGTTTGAAAGATAGTTTTAAACGGTCTGTCGAATATTGATATAAGGTTGTACGTATAGATATCCATAGGGTGGGGTGGGTCGGGGATGTCATTCCCCGTCCCCTTGAAATTTCCCATGGAGATCAGGACGAGGATTTCCCACAAAGATCAGGTTCCCCGCAGAGATTTCTTTTTTAAATTAATTAATTTAAATCATTAATGTAAGAAAATTCTAATTAAATAATTAAAGAGGTTTTTCAAATGAAATAATAAGACAAGGTAATAAAGTAGAACATTCAGTAGAATAAAATAAAATAAAATAATTAATGTAAGAACATTAAGTAGAATAAAATAATAAAGTAGAACTGGCATATTAACTTTAACATCTATGACAAGGTAAAATAAATTAGAAAAATAAAATAAGTACAACACATTTATAAAATAACTTTCATAATGAATTGCAAAAGTAAAAAAAAAAATAGAGAAAAAAACATCTCAATAAATCACAAAATATCCCAAACTTGAGGCACTAAAAAATTTGAATGTGAATGAAATTACATATAGCATATGAGTTGAGAAAATGAAGTAAAATGTTAATGTACCAAAATGGCCACGATCAAAATTTCAAAGACAAAGTGACTTTTAAAGTTTTCTAATAAAATATCAATCTACCATCTAACCTTCAATTAAAAATTAAAACCTAGATTTTAAGAGCAATTATCTTATTTGGTAGCTAAGTAATCCAAATATAAAAGTCAGTTCATTATTCGGTTAAAAGTTAATAGAATCTTAACAACAGAGACCAAAATATATTGTTTTTAAAGTTTAGGGACCAAAATATACGTTTTTAAAATTCTAAGGACTAAAATAGAACAAGATACAATTTTTAGGGACGAAAATAGGATTCCAAACTTTTTTTTTATTCATAGATTTTGGATATGAAATAATGTAATCAAATTTTAAACCAATAAAATCCAAGTCTACTAAAACCTTCGAATATTATGTGAATGGTATATGTTTATATATTTTGTTTAATGATACCAAAATCTTCGAATCTAATTTATATAATTTACACGTAGGACTACCAAAATCTTTAAATCTAATTATTTTAATTAATGATATTAATTAAAATTATCACTAAATAACCCTACGAAAAATAACTAAAGAGTAGAAATTGGAGAAACAAATGTTTCTTCCCCTTAGCTTTTTTTAGAATTTCCCCAAAAATCCAGATTTAATCAGGTCATTACTCAACAACAATCATTAAACATTTTAAAACCAAAGATGAAGAAATCAACTCATTTTATTTAGAAATACACTAGAACAAGTTCTCAAGAGAAACTCAGATATTAAATCGTAGCAAACAAAAACCTGCGAAAACATCTTTATCGGGATCCCTTACTTTTCAAACAAGTTCAAAAGGTAAAAACAAAGTTTCAGAAAAGTACAAAAACAAAATCAAATGAGTGGAAGCATCTCATCCATGTGGTCCTTGTGGCATGGTCACTGGTCTTTCTTGTCCCTCGTCGGTCTCCCTTTACCTTTGCCTGAAAAACAAAACACACAGACGAGTGAGTATATAAATATACTCAGTAAGGAACTCTCTACTGGCTTCACTAGGTAGCAGTTGTTTCCCGTTAAGCCAGTACCCTGTTTCACACAGTAACAATAGTCCACTAAGGAAACCCATTACAGCTAAAACGCAAAGGTCAATCTAGAAAAATGGTGGGAACACATGCATAACAGCCTAGTGTATCGTCAGGTTGCGTGTCACATAGTAGCAAACTAGTCCCACTACAGACTACTACAAGTGACCCATAGACTGAAACAACGTCTACCCTAGTCCAACATACAACACCAGTCGGTAGTCATGCTTTTAGGTATCACACAGTCAAAAAGCAGTACGACACATGATAGTTATTATGCACAGAAATAGCTATACCATAGGATACAAAGTCCACACAACATATATAACATAGGTAGCATCGTGCTAGTCTTTATGTAATAATAATAACTATACTATATGTTACAAAGTCCACAAAGCATGTATAACATTGATAGCATAGCATCAGTCGTTAAGCATAACAACAACTTTACCCTATGTTACAAAGTCCACACAAAATATATAACATAGGTATCATTGTCCCAAACATTATGCATAACAACAACTATACCTACGTTAAAAAGACCACTCAGCATATATAACATAGGTGTCATTTTGTCAATTATTATGCACAACAACAGTACAGTTTAGTTACGCATTCCCATAAGCATTCACACACAACTATAATTTCCAAAAGTATTGCACACATCAGTAATATCACAACGGTAACCTCACAACTTAAGAGTAACACATAAATACCGCACTAACTTAAACATTCATACAATCCATGAGTTGGAGCGTGAAATAGTAGGAAACCCCTTACCTCCAAATCGATTAGAAACTAGAATCGCTCCAAAAAGATCCTCGAAAATCACCCTAAACATAAGAATACGAACAATCAACCAACTTGGCTAAACTAAGAATGACAAAGAACCTTAGCCTTTAATCAAAACTTACCCAAAGATTGCTTGAAATCCTACGAACAACGTCGAACGATGCTAAAACTTATTCCAACAGTTTGTTCCTTCAAGAACATTAATTAACCTATTCAGTTCAAGAATTCTCCAAACAATTCTAATGGTAGCCAAAATTCCATTTAAAAACTCTTATAAATAATCCAAGATTTCTTACCAAACTTGCCCAATCTTCCAAGAAAAAGGCGACAAAGTTTGGCATTGCGAACCGCAAGTCAAGAACAAAAATGTGAAGGCTACGGCAGCGGTTGCGGCGCAATGCACGAAGGCCGAAGGAGGCGAGACACGCGGCTTGCGGCATGGTGCGGCCCAAAGCAGAGGCATCAGATCTGCTCGAGGTGGCGCAGCGCGGAGTATGACGTCGTCGAATCTGCACGAAGTGGCGCAACACGAAGCAGACGACACCAAATCTAAGCGAGGCGGCGTGGACTGGCGCTATACGAATCGACATTGCACGTCGGATCTGTGCGTAAGGCGAGGAGGCGCGAGCGGCTCGTCGACATGAAGGGCAGAATCGTCGGCAGCGTGCGAAGAACTTGAGAGATGCGAGGATCCGATGGATCTTGCGTGGCTGGCGTGAGTCACAGCAGGGAGAGAGAGGCGCGCACGGAGAGGCTGAAAATGGAGAAGAAAGAAGAAAAATAAGAAAAAGAAAAGGAAAGGAAAAAAAAGAAAGAATGGGAAAAGAAAAGAAAAAAAAAAGAGAAGGCCCAAAAAGAAATTTACCTCTAATGTGGGGTCGTTACAATCTTCCCTCCTTAAAGAACTTTCGTCTTTGAAAGTTCTAATCCTCAAACAATTCTGGATAACGTACTCTCATGACATCTTCTTGTTCCCATGTAGCCTCTTCAACATGTTGATTCTGCCACAAAACTTTCACTAACCCAAATTTCCTGTTGCGTAGCACCTTCACCTTTCTAGCCAAATTCTCTACGGGTTGCTCCTCATAACTCAGATTCTCATTGAACTACAGTGGCTCGATTCAATGACGTGTGACGAGTCTGCTACATACTTTCTCAACATCGAGACATGAAACACGTCGTGGTCTGTAGAAAGAGACGGTGGCAACAGTAACCGATACGCCACAAGACAAATTTTCTGAAGAATCTCAAACGGTCTAATAAAATGAGGACTCAACTTCCCTTTCGTTGCAAATCTCAAAACGCCTTTCATGGGTGCTACTTTCAGAAGCACTTTATCTCACACCTCAAATTCAAGGTCTTTTCGCCTCACATCAACATAACTATTCTATCTACTCTGAGCGGCTTTCATGTGCGCTTTAATCTCCTGAATGACCTTGTTAGTGGACTGTACTAACTCAGGGCCAATCAATCTATGCTCACCAACCTCACCGCAGCACACAGAAGGCCTGCAACACTTACCATACAAGGCTTCAAACGGTGCCATGCCAATGGTAGCCTAGTAACAGTTGTTATAAGCGAACTCCATCAAATGCAAGTGAGAGTCCCAACTACCTGAGAACTCTAACGCACAGGCTCGTAGCATATCCTCCAATGTCTGGTTCAAACGTTTAGTTTGACTATCAGTCTGTGGGTGAAAAGTTGTACTGAAATCTAATCGTGTGTCCAAGACATTTTGAAGACTTCTCCATAAATTAGAGGTGAAACGAGCATCCTTGTCTAAAACAATCGACACGGGAACTCCATGCAATCTCACTACTTCTTTCAAGTACAATTGCGCCCACTTGTTCGCTGTATACGTAGTCTTCCCTGGTACAAAATGTGCTGACTTTGTGAGTCTATCCACAATAAGCCAAATCACACTGTGATCCTTCACTGTTTAGGCAACCCTGTAATAAAGTCCATCGACACGTTCTCCCATTTCCACTTTGAAACTTTAAGAGGCTGTAACAAACCGGTTGGTTTCTGCCTTGGTGCTTTTACCTGCTGACATACCAGACACTTGCCAACAAAATCTGCTACTTCTCTCTTCATGTTAAGCCACCAATAAAAATGTTTCATGTCTTCATACACCTTGGTACTACCAGGTTGCATAGAGAACAGAGAACTATGAGCTTTAGACAACAACTCATGCTTAACATCGTTGTCTGCCGGAACGCACCAGCATCTCTCAAATAGGAGTCCACCATCCGAGGATACAGAAAATCCTACAACTTGTTCTGTCACAACTAGGTGGCGCTTCATACTCAAGTACTAATCTCCAACCTAAGCATCAATAATCCTCTATCTCAACGTCGGTTGTACTGTCAACTGTGAGGTGACTTCCCTCACTGCAATTGCAATCTCAGCTCGCTCGAAATTCTGGTGCAGCTGAGTCTATCTGGTAATGAGAGTTGTTGAATGAGCTACCTTCTTGCTCAGAGCATCAACTACCACATTCACCTTGCGAGGATGGTATAGTATTTCATAGTCATAGTCCTTCACCAACTCCAACCATCTACGTTGTCTCATATTCAACTCCTTCTAGGTGAAGAAGTATTTAAGACTCTTGTCGTCAGTGAAAATCTGTATATATTCTCCAAACAGATAATGCCTACAAATCTTGAGTGCAAAAACTACTGTTGCTAACTCCAGATCATGCGTAGGGTAGTTCTGTTCATGGTTCTTCAACCGGCGGGATGCATAAGCGACCACCTTTCCGTGTTGCATCAGAACGCAACCCAAACCTTTCTTCGATGCATCACTGTAAATCACAAAACTACCTGAACCATCCGGCACTGTAAGAACTGGTGCAGTAATGAGTTTCTGCTTTAGACTCTGGAAGTTGTCCTCACAAGCTTTGGTCCAAACAAAAGGAATCCCCTTACTGGTCAGCTGAGTCAGAGGGGTGGCTATACGTGAAAAATTTTCTTAAAATCGCCTGTAATAGCCTGCTAAGCCCAGAAAGCTACGAAGCTCCGAGATCGTAGAGGGTCGAGATCAACTGGTAACAGCTTCAATCTTTGTAGGGTTCACTGAAACTCCATCCATAGACACGATATGACCAAGAAAGGCCATTTGCTTCAACCAAAATTCACACTTAGAAAACTTAACATAAAGCTTGTTCGACCTTAGAGTTTTCAGAACTTTCCGCAAATGTCCCTCATGTTCCACCTTTGTTATGGAGTAAACCAAAACGTCATAAATAAAGACAATAACAAAGGCGTCTAGAAAATCCTTGAACACCCTATTCATTAGATTCATGAATACTGCAGGAGCATTTGTCAGACCGAGCGACATCACGATGAACTCGTAATGGCCATATCTCGAACGAAATGCTGTCTTGGGAATGTCACTCTCCTTTACTTTCAATTGGTGATATCCCGATCACATATCGATCTTTGAGAAACATTGGCTCCCTGTAGCTGATCAAACAAATCGTCGATTCTAGGTAACGGATACTTATTCTTGATTGTCACCTTATTCAACTCCCTGTAGTCTATGCACAGGCGCATCAACCATCCTTCTTCTTAACAAATAACATTGGTGCACTCCATGGTGACACACTTAGTCGAATGAAACCCTTATCAAGCAGTTCCTGTAACTGCAACTTTAACTCTTTCAACTCTGCTGGAGCCATTTTGTACGGAGCTTTAGATATAGGTCTTGTACCTGGTTCCAGTTCGATAACAAACTCAATCTCTCTTTGAGGAGGCAATCCAGATAGGTCTTCTGAAAAGACATCTAGATAATTCCTCACCACAGGTTCTGACGACAATAAGGTCTCAGTTTCTCTAGTGTCCACCACACTAGCCAAAATACTCCATGTTCCTTTGTTAAGTAGTTTACTGACTTTCCAAGCCGAAATCACCTTAGACAAAATCACGGTATCTGCCCCTTTAAATTTAAACCTTGCCTCAACTGAAGGATTAAAAACTATCTCCTTTCAGGCACAATCTATACTAGCATGGTTAGCAACCAACCAATCCATGCCTAGTATTACATCAAAGTCTCGCATGTTCAAAACTAGCAAGGTTGTTTCTAACACACGACCTGCTAATTTCAACTGACATGCCTTGAATTTTTCTTCAGAAAGCATAATTTTTCCTGATGGAGTAGACACAGACAGCACAAAACCAAGTAGGTTCCACCTCCAAACAAGCATTTTTTACAAAGACTAACGAGATAAAGGAGTGAGATGACCTAGAATCAAATAACACTAATGCATAATGCCCCAAGATTGAAAGTGTACCTATTACCACACTGTTTGTCTTTTCTGCTTTCTGACGGTTCATGGCAAAAACTCGACCTTGTTGTCAACTTCCACTCCCCTGAGACGAACCAGCTGACTGTTTTTTTGTGACCGTAGAGGAATTACTAGGACATTTCACAGCTATGTGCCCTGGTTGCTTGCAAGTGAAACAAACTCTGGTCTCGTTCCAACAGCGTCCCAGGTGCCTCTTCCCACAACTGTTACATACAAGTATCTGCCTCTCCGTAGCACCCGCTTCAGCGAACTGCTGACGATAATGTCTCTGTGCACCTTTCATCTTCGGGCTCCTCCGTGGGATCTCTGCTGGTTTTTGCTCAGCCTTCCTCTTCTGTCCAAAGAAAGGTTCTTGTCCCAATGGCTTTGGTCGTTCCTCATCTTCCTCATCATTTGCATCTACGACCAGACGCAACGCGACAGCCTGGGTAGTAGGCTTAAAAGTTCACACAAAACCCCTAATTTCCTTCATGAGGCCTCTCACAAACCTTTTTGCTCGAGCCAACTCTATAGTCACCAACTCTGGAGCAAAACGTGACAATTCTTCAAATTTCTGATCATACTCTTCCACGGTCATCTGTCTCTGCTTCAAATCCAAAAATTCATGTCGTTTTGCATCTCTGAGGTTGGCAGAGAAGAACTTCTCATAGAAGAACTCCTTGAACTGTTCCCACGTAATAGCACGGGAATTTCCACCCAACCTTCTTTCAGCGAACTTCCACAAGATAACATCCCTGTCTCTGAGCACAAACACCGGACACTGTATCTTTTGGTTGTTCGAATAGTTCATATATCAAAAGATATCTTCAATTAATGACAACCACAGCTCCGCTTTAGAAGAATACTTCAGTGACCCATCGAACGTCTGAGGATCATATTTCCTGAAATCCCTCTTATGCTTCGCTTCAGCTAACAGTCGGTCCGACAGATCCTCCTAAACAGCTTGTGCGGTTTGAGCTAAAGCAGGAGTTGTTGGGACCTGCTGAAACTGTACCATAGCTGCTGTCACAGCCGAAGCAATCTTTTGCTCCATCTGAGCTATCAATGCAGCCAAATCAGCTTGTGTGACAGGTGCGACCAGGTCTACAACTGGCGCAGCAGGTTATCCTTGACTTGCTCCTCATCCACCTCTCTTGGCGCCTCTACATGGCCACATTTCCTAGGAGAAAAGCACCACACACCCTTAGAAACATAATCACAGAAGAATAATCCATGTCATTGCGGTTCATACAGGCATTTTATAAGCGTAACAAACAACTTAAAACAGAAAGCGTACCTGACGGGGACAAAGGACCACAATGACCATAGACCCAAACCATAGACTTACTCCGTAAGTCAGTCTACAAAACCTAGAACTTAGGCTCTGATACCAACTGTAACGTCCTAAAAATCTGGAACTAATCGGGTCGTTACTCAACAACATCCATAAAACATTTTAAAACCAAAGATGAAGAAATCGACTCATTTTATTTAGATACACACTAGAACAAGTTCTCAAGAAAAACTCAGATATTAATCGTAGCAAACAAAAACCTGCGAAAACATCTTTATCGATATCCCTTACTTTTTAAACAAGTTCAAAAGGTAAAAACAAAGTTTCAGAAAAGTACAAAAACAAAATCAAATGAGCGGAAGCATCTCATCCATGTGGTCCTGTGGCATGGTCACTTGTCTTTCTTGTCCCTCATCGACCTTCCTTTACCTTTGCTTGAAAAACAAAACACACAGACGGGTGAGTATATAAATATACTCAGTAAGAAACTCTCTATTGGCTTCACTAGGTACCAGTTGTTTCCCGTTCAGCCAGTACTCTATTTCACACAGTAACAATAGTCCACTAAGAAAACCCATTACAGCCAAAACGCAAAGATCAATCTAGGAAAACGGTGGGAACACATGCATAACAGCCTAGTGTATCGTCAGGTCACATGCCACACTAGGGGTGGAAACGGTTCGGTTTTCGTTGTTTAAGGGTCAAACCGAACCGAACCGAAATTTTTTAAAAAAATAGTATACCAAACCGAACCGCACCGTTTGTGCGTTTGGACCAAACCGAACCGAACCGTTTTAAAAACGATTCGATTTGGTTTCACCAATCGGTTTCAATACTTTATTTTATCTTGTTGTTTAATTTCTTGTGATTTTACAAGGTTCTTCTTTCTTCTTCTTCTTGTCAACCTAAAGTAAAAACATCCATAGATATACAACTGAATGACTACAATTACACAACACTATAAAATAGAAAAACCACAAATTCAAATACACATTACACAACACAAATTTCAAATGCAAAACCATAACATAGAGTTCTTTCTTCCCTATTACACTAAATAAAAAATTCAAATACAAATTACACAACACAAATAATAAAACATAGTCTCATACAAATATTTTTCATTTTTCCTTCACATCACCCTCCTTCTCCTTCCCCTTACTCCTTGCCTTCGTTGCTTCGTCCAAACCAGTTACGAAAACTAAGAACAAAATGAGAAATTTGTTAGTTGTTACCAAAATAATATATAAATAAATATGTTAAAAAATTAAAACTTAAGCACATACTTTCCTCTTCTTCTACAATTTCCTCCAAGTATTGTCGTAAATCAATAGTTTCTAGGTCTAGCATCTAGCGCCTAGCGCCATGGAGCGTCTGGGGACCGCAGTCCTGTTATCAAAGCAGCCGCAGGTGGAATTTTGAGAGGGGGACGCAGTCGGCAGTCGGCAGGCAGTGAGCGTTTGGGTCTGGGTCTGGCGGCAGGTGGGGTTTCGAGAGGGGGAGGCAGTCGGCAGTCGGTGAGCGTTTGGGAATGGGTCTGGCGGCAGGTGGGATTTCCAGAGGGGGAGGCAGTCGGCAGGCAGGCAGTGAGCGTCTGGCGGCAGGTGGGATTTCGAGAGGGGGAGGAGTGTGGCTGAGTTTGCGACAAAACCCTAAAGGTAAAGAGTGAAATAATATAATAAATATATATATATATATATAAATAAATAAATATATATAATATAATAAAAATATAATTTTTTAATAAAAACGGTTCGGTTCAGTTTAAAAGCGGTTTTTTGAAATAGAAACCGCAACCGAACCGAATAAAATCGGTTTCGTAAATTTCAAACCGCATCGAACTGAATTTTTCGGTTTTGAAATCGGTTCGGTTCAGTTCGGTTTTGAAGTTCGGTTTGGTTTCAGCGGTTTTAATGTCCACCCCTATGCCACATAGTAGCAAACCCGTCCCACTACAGAGTACTACAAGTGATCCATAGACTGAACAACGTCTACCCTAGTCCAACAAACAACACCAACCGGTAGTCATGCTTTTAGGTATCACACAGTTAAAAAGCAGTACCACACATGCTAGTTATTATGCACAGAAATAGCTATACCATAGGATACAAAGTCCACACAGCATATATAACTTAGGTAGCATCGTGCTAGTCTTTATGTAATAATAAACTATACTATATGTTACAAAGTTCATATAGCATGTATAACATTGATAGCATAGCATCAGTCATTAAGCATAACAACAACTTTACCATATGTTACAAAGTCCACACAACATATATAACATAGGTATCATTATCCCAAACATTATGCATAACAAAACCTATACCTACGTTACAAAGACCACTCAGCATATATGACATAGGTGTCATTGTGTCAATCATTATGCACAACAACAGTACAGTTTAGTTACGCAATCCCATAAGCATTCACACACAACTATAATTTCCAAATGTATTGCACACATCAGTAATATCACAACGGCAACCTCACAACTTAAGAGTAACACCTAAATACCACATTAACTTAAACATTCATACACTCCATGAGTTGGGGCGCAAGACAGTAGAAAGCCCCTTACCTCCAAATCGATTGGAAGCTAGAATCGCTCCAAAAAGATCCTCAAAAATCACCCTAAACATAAGAATACGAACAAACAACAAACTTGGCTAAACTAAGAATGACAAAGAATCCTTAACCTTTAATCAAAACCTACCCAAAGATTGCTCGAAATTCTACGAACAACGCCCAACGATGCTAAAACTTATTCCAACAGTTTGTTCCTTCAAGAACGATAATTAACCTATTTAGCTCAAGAGTTCTCCAAACAATTCTAATGGTAGCCAAAATTTCATTTAAAAACTCTTATAAATAATCCAAGATTTCTTACCAAACTCACCCAATCCTCCAAGAAAAAGGAGACCAAGTTTGGCTCGGTGGCACCGCGAGTGAAGAACAAGAATGCAAAGGTGGCGGCAACGGTTGCAGCGCAATGCACGAAGGCAGAAAGGAGGCAAGATACACCGCTTGTGGCTCGAAGGAGACGTGCACGGTGCGAAGCAGAGGCATCGGATCTGCGCGACGCGGAGCACACGAGCCGGTGCGCTTCGGAGGAGACGGCGTTGGATCTGAACGAGGAGGCGTGATGCGGAGCAGACGACGCCAGATCTGAGCGAGGCGGCGCAGACTGGCCCTATACTATGTCGGATCTGAGTGAGGAGGCACGAGCAGCTCGTCGGCGTGAGGGGCAGAATCGCCGACAGCACGCGAAGAAGTCGAGAGATGCGAGAGATTCGATGGAATTTGCGTGGTTGGCGTGAGTCGTGGCAGGGAGAGGGAGGTGCACACGGAGAGGCTGAAAACGGAGAAGAAAGAAGAAAGAGGAAAAAGAGAAAAACGAAAAAATAAAAAGAAAGAAGGAGAAAATTAAAAAAAAAACCCAAAAAGAAATTTACCTCTAATTTGGAGTCGTTACAAATAATGAACATTACTTAACGGGTAATGAAGTCAACTAAAATATATACTTGATGGATATAAACTGTAACATAAAGTATCGTCTTAACGTTTATACACTGTAAAAAAATCTCTTATTCTTGACACTGGATTACTTGTCGGATTTAAAACCGTCAAGTAATCCGATACTTGGCAGTACAAAACTGTCAAGTAATACAGTTTTTGTAGTAGTGCTTGTTCGTGAATGATAAGTAAGCAAGGTTTATTTACCTCTCTTCCTTAATACAAACATACCTATCTTGATTGATTTTCATCTTCATCTCCTCATTTACAGCAACTTTGAGTCTAAAGAATGTCTCCTTTCAAAGAAAATTAATATTTAGTTATGAAATCCACGATGTCATGATTAAATGATATATTATAAACAAAATTGTTAATGTTGTTGATTGATATTCCAAGGTAAACCCTAAACCCAAAAATTCTATAAAAATTATTTTAATAAACAAACATCTTTGTTACAATTTCTCAATAGATTATAGATCTAATTGGGTTTTTTTTCCAGAAAATATAGATCTAATTGTTGATATTTATATTAACATTAATAATGTTGTCTTTATCAACATTTTTCATATTTTATTAAGCTTTAGTATTATATAGTTGACTTCCAAATATTGATATTAACCCTTCAATTTATAGAAATATCATTAAGTATATCCATTAAAATAATATCCATTAACCTCCCATTTCTTTAAAATCATCACATAAACAAAATAATGCAGAATCTTGGAGATAAGCATTGGAGTAATGAAAACAAAAACCAAATATGTGTATAATATATATCAAGTTACATAATATAAAGCCACATTTAAAAATGTAATTGGATTCCAAACCCCAACATTATGTGTCTACTTTAATAAAATATTTACTTATTTATTGCTAACTTGATAAGTTTGTGTGTATGTTGTGTACTTATGCCAACATAGTTTCACATTTTAAGTAACTTATGTTCTATTTGGTCTCATGATTGTCTGCTTCTTTTTTAATATGTATATATAATCCGTTTAAATTGTCAATTTGGTTATACTATAATCGATAAAGCATACTGTATTATCATCTCAAAGATTAATTACTTGATTTTTCACTTCAGCTGTACTAAAAAAATTTGAGTTTTAATTTCACAATTTTTTCAACAAATTAGATTTCAAACCATTTAACTTTCAATACATATAAGCTAGAGTTGAGATTTGAAGGAAATATAATGTCTAAATTGTAGTTGAAGTTTTTGTTCTTTTAATTTTATTGGATATTAAAAAAAAACAAAAATTATGTACTAATTTAGTAATAATGTTTTGTTACCAACAATTTCTTTAACTTAAAAAATCCTTGGTTTCTTTCATATGGAAGGTTGATCATATATATATATTTTTTTTGGGTGGGAGTATTAGTTTTTTGTCCTCTTGAATTATACGTTTTAAATCGATAATAAATCGTAGAAAAATTATTTTAAATGAAAAAATTTTTAAAAATATTTGTAAATATAATAAAATATCACCGTCTATCTACGATAGATCGTGATATCACAGTCTATCTTGATCTTCGACCGTAATTAAATTGTAATATTTTGTTATATTTTATAAATATTTTAGTTTATTCAGTTATATTTAAAAATAGCCTTAAATTTATTCTTATCTGCGACCATCTATTCTATGTTAACCATAAATTTTGCTTTCAATTCTTACATTTTAGATTTTAAAACATATTTATCCTAAATTTTTTCAGTAAAAGTTTTAAATTTAGATAAAATATCAGAAAGTTGGGATATTAGCTAAAAATTTAAATGAAATGTCTAAAAGTTTGGATAAGGAAAACAGATTTAAACACAACATCAATAAATATATCAGGATCCAAACTTTTCTAGTCTACCTCTACAGTGACTCAGATCATACCTAAATAAATAAATAAAAATATGTATTATCTATTAATTTATTATAGTCCAATATTCACTCTTTCAAAAAAGAATTAATAAAATAAATTACAACAACTAAATCTTATAGGGCTTTGTGCAGTGTGATGGTGAGTTCCTCTAGTTTAAAAGTTATATACATCATTAAAGTCAGCATAGTGTAGGAAATGTGAACAATAGACACAGGGTGATTGTTAATGGGAGCTTTTAAGATAAAACTAAAGACAAAATCATGAATGTTTGTGCCTAATATAAACATGACACTGATGTAAAGATATGTAGAGGGTTATTGTTATAGTACGATGGTAGGATAATCATGTCTGTAAAAAATTTTAGTGCCAAACATAGGTGCTGTGGAGCCTCGCAGAAGTAGTCATAGTGTGATTTGTAGTTAAACTCTATCGGATAGGAGGTGTACTCCGATAAAAAAATAACCTAGATAAAAGTTTAAATGTGTTGATGACTATTTGAGGAGATTAGTAGACAGTAGTTCTAGGAGTTATATAAGTTAGGATAGTTTATATCGTTCATTGTTATGATGCCTTTTTGGCATAAAACCAAAAAACAAAACTATAAAAGTTTGTATTCAAAATAGATAATATCATGCCACTATAAAAATATGTGAAGGGTGAATGTCCCACCATTTTTTTAAGTTAGAAAATTATCATATCACGATGTGCTTTGTATAGTGTACACACAATAAAATATGATATTTACAATTTATTTTAGCATGATTTTTTCAACATGTCGCGCTTGATAATAGAGATTAATAAACACACACATGTATATATATATGTATGTGTGTGTATATGTAACATACTTTTAGATATTTTTCATGAAGGAAATGACATGAAATTCATTAATTTAGGTTATCAACTCGTAAAAAAAAAATAAAAAAATAAATCTAGTCTGATAGATAAGACGCTGGTTACATAGAGATGTCCATAGTCTTCATGTGTTGGGCTCCGCCCTGCTTGGAGCTAGAAATCCCCTATTAGACGGAGAATGGGAGGGGAGAAAGGAAAATTTTCTCTTTGTTGACATGTCCTCTAAAAAATATGTATAGAATTCACAATATAAATATATATATATATATAGAATATTATAAATATCAATAATAGATATTAGATGACCATGCATAGAGTAATTAAGAAACAAATGGTCTTCACCCACTTACTTCATGTGTCCTACAAATATACATTCTTAGTGTCTATATTCATGTGTCAAAGAATTATCACTCCATCGGTGTCCATGTAATCCACCATTTACTTGTCTCTTGGTCTATAAATAGAGGTCTTTGATGGATCTGGTATGAACACATAACATTGGTGAAATTTCAAAAATTTGGGAATTAGTGGAGTTCTTAGGAGAATTGAGAAATTTTATATTTTATATATTTTGTTATTTTATTTATATATATTATAGTTATTTTAATAATATATTTTTTTTATGGTCGTATTCTCGTTGTGCTTCATTTTCACAATATAGAAAAAGTTATATAGAAAAGATATCGCTAACGGTCTCACATCACATATTAAATAATGTGGATTATATATATATAAACTTATAATTTTTGTCAATTAAATTTTCTCAAAAGTAAAAAGAATTACCAAATAACATTTTATTAATTCTCATGATATTTTTTCATATTGTAATGTTTAAAGTTGAAGGCTAGCGAGGAGATGAAATATTTTAATTATATTTTTGCACATCAATATTATCGTTTTTGTAAGAAAATTTATATTGTTTTATTTAAATAGAAATGTATTAGATATGACCGATTTGTTTTGAAAAAAACTAAATTTTTATATAATTAAAAATAAATTAATTAATTAAGAAAAAATTGACGGAGAATTTCTTTTCCCAAAAAACTCAATCTTCGTGAATTTCTTGCAAGAAATCTTCGCTCAAATCCCTGTAAGAAATTTTGCGGGGATGGAGATTAAAATAGGATTTGGATGGAAAATGCTTCCCGTTCTTATTCGGTTCGTGGACATCTCTAATATTACATATTTTTTAATTAGATGCGGATAAAATTAAACCTTTATATTTGTTAGTCGAAAAAATAATAATAAATAAATCATTTGACGTAAAAGTATGGGAATATAAATATTATTTTTTACCATCAACAATAAAATTCTCAAACATCTTAACCAATAGTCAATCTTTCACAACAAAAAAAAAAAAGAAAAAAAAAACTTTAAAAAGGGTTGTGTAAGCATGCAATTTTCTTCTCAATTGATTATATAATTCAATAATTAGTTGGATGACTTCCTAAATCACAATACTTAATATTTCAATATCTCCATTATTATACATTTGAAGTACTTATCAAATATCCAATTACAGCTATTAGATTAGAATTTGGAGATTAATCATTGAATTATATGTACATAAGTACCATAGGAAGGACAAATTGAAGAGGCAAGTGCATTACAACTAATGAAAAAGGGTTGTCCAAAATATTAATATATGCAAAAACAAAATTGGACTATATATGTTAACATTAATTATATTATATCTTAATTAACTTGTTAGTGGAAGTGAAACTAGGTTTTGTCCCTTCATGACCTAAATTATAAATATATTTTTTTTTTAAATCAACCCCATTTAGTTTTTGTATGTTCCTTGTTTCTATATACCTAGCTTTACACACACAAAAAAAGTACTTTTGAAAAAAGTTAAGTTTAGGTGTAGTTTTTTATAGATTCTCTCCATTAGTTTTATGATCACAATGATGATGCTTTTTGTTATTTTATTTTAATATTTTTAATTATTAAAAAAATGTGTAAAGTAGTTGAGGAAGTAATGAATAGAAACCAAAAAGTCAATTAAGAGTTTGTTTACTTTAATTAATGTATTACCCATTATTTTACTAGTTATTTAGAGGATAAGATCTTTTATATAGATTCTCTCTTTCTTTTTTTTTTTAATGTGTATTTTACTTTTTATCTTTAGGGACGGTTTAGATCACATATATTGTTTTATGTGTATTGATATTAAATATCTGAAATTTGTATGTTTGAATTTTAAATCTCTAAAATAGTTAATGTATGTGTTTGAATGTACATGATAATTGATTTTTAAAAGTTAAATATTTGTATTCAATTCAATAATTTTTAAAAAAATAAAATTAATTAACTATTTAACTAAATGTTAGAGATCAATTAAATTTAACATAAAATAATTTATTGTTACGTTAATTAGTTACTTAGTTAATAAACTAATATTTTTAACTAAATATAATTAAATTAATTACTAAAAATAATTAAAAATAATAATTTATATTAAACTGTTAAGATAGCATAAAATATTAAAAGTAAAAATGTTAGTTGAGTTTTATTGAGTCTAAATAATATATTTATATTTAATAATTAATTAAAATTAATAGTAATAAATAATTTATATTAATTTATAAACTAATTAAGCTACATTTATGTTGTTCATATTCGAGACGAAAAAATCTCACACTTTTACAGGATATTAAAAAACGTATAACAAGTTGGTTTTAAAGTTCCATGTATAATAATATTTTGGAATTTAAGAAGTGAAATTTTGTATAATAAACAAGGATATTAAATATCTGTATAAAATTTTATGGAAAAACCTGTGAAACAAAGGAGAAGATACTTTATAGATTAATTATTGCCAAGATGTTCAACTATTACTCTAATAACTTAGAAAACTGAATATAACTTTAGAAAAAATCAATTACATCCCATTTGGACCTTAGACTTGAATAGGGAATAAGACAAATTGTAGCCTATCTTTTAGCCTTTTCATTTACTATTTAACAACATCTATTAAGGACATACAAATCTCTTAATTAAAAACTTTGGATTTTCAGGATAAACAATATATAAATTATGCAAAAAAAATAATATAAACTAAACAAATCCTTAAAACTGATTTTCAATAGAATAAAGAGATAGAGGATTGAAACTTTGACTGGAAGTGCTTGTGGAGTTCATTTTGAACAAAATTTCTAATAGTTTAATGTATTAGATGCACATTAATTATAATACTTGTTTAGCTATTACTGAAAATAAAAATTGTGTAATTAATACACTCTATTACTAAGTTTTTTAAATATAATAATAATAAAATTCATGGGTGTTTCTATCTTTAGGAGGATATTTTTTTTTATTTGGAATTTTTTATTAATAGAATAATAATAATAGTTTAATTTTTTAAAATATAATAATAATGAAATTATATTGTTACATTATTTTGGGTGTTTTACAAATTGAATCAATTTTAAATGTTTTTTTAATAGAATAAATGTGTATAGTTTAGTGTCTAATTTACAAGTAACTTTGTCATTTAATTTGTTTTGTTGTAAATACGTGTGATCTTGGTTAGCTTAATTCAAAATTGTTATGAGATTTATTGTATTGTGTTTATTGGATGATATTGTAGTAGATGAAAATTAAGCTAAAACTAATAATCATTTGGAGTTCTTAATACTCCTTTTCTTTTTCCTTTTTATTTGCCTTTGTTCCTTTTCATTTTAATTAGCTTGGACCTCACATTTGTGGCTAAGCTAAATTCACTAGAGAGCTCAAGAGTAGGAACAAACTCATTGTTCATTGGGAGGATTTTGTTTTTAACTTCAAATTTCTTATTGCAACTTTTATACTTCTTCAATGTAATTTAACTTTTATGTTCTTTGGTACGTTAGCGTTGATTATCCTTTCATATTTACTCGTTGAACTAAAGAATAACTTATACCTCTCGACAGTTAGCTATAAGTTTAATTAGTTTAATCGCCCCAAGCAACATAAATCAAAGTGTGCTTGAGTGTAGATTATGATTTGGTATTTAGAATGGTCCAATTTACAACATTGCATGATTGTTTAATTTAAGAACGAAATTGATTAGTAATGTGGGTTATCTATGTTTAATGGTCTTAGCGAGCACCTGAGTTTAATGTGGATGTTAGGTTTTCATAAATGATATTGAACTTTGTAACGTCTCATGCCCATGATTCGAAATCCAAATTTGGTACCTGATGGCCTAAGTATTCTCCAGCATCTCTTGCAATCCGGCTACGTTATCCTTTGTTATCTTAAAGGCTTTTAAAAGTGAAAATTATCCCCACAAACCAATATAGGTCCTTTCAACATGTTTTATCCTCACTCACAAGCATCCTAGGAGAAATTTCCAAGAGGTCACCCAACATAGAATTACTCCAAGCTTAACTCACTAACTTGGAGTTCCTATGATTGAGCCAAAAGTGCACATTGTTGGTATAGATAACGACTTTCATTGCTTTTAAGTCTTTTTAACCATACTTTTATGTTTTCATGATTTCTCTCATTTGGATGTGATCTCAGTTCATTCATATTCTCTCTTAAACTCAGTTGTTATTATGCATGCCTACTTCTGCTTGGTTTGTTCCCTTCTAAAACAAGTATTAACCTTTTTTCTTTTCTTTTTTTAAATAAAAAATCTAATATATTATTTTTAAAAACCAACCTCCAAATATTTTAAAAATAATATATTAGGTTTTTAATACTTATTTATGATGTCAAGTTGATTCCGAATATTAATTACTAGAAATATTCATCACCAGCACTTATCAAATGAAATGATCCGCATGCCTCTGGATACGTTAACAAGCAAAAATGAAAATGTCTTTTTGTTTCGTATAATTGTAACCAAATAATAATAATAATAATAATAATAATAATAATAATAATAATCTCTTGCTTTTAAGTGTATATTTATTAAAATATTTAACAACATTTATTTATTGAGTTTCAACCATGAAAATTTAAATCTTTGTTCTTTTAGTTAAAATATAATTCCTTAATTATTAGTTCAGGATTAGAATTAATTTTAGTTAATTATATTAGGTAAAATAATCTTATAGGATAAATATATAATTTATTCAACCTTTGATTTTTAGATCAATAATATATATACCTTAACCATCCATCCATTTTAGGTATATGTTTTGAATTTAGTTTCAATTAAATTCATACAATTTTACATGTTTTAATTAACATAAACTCCTATGTTTTTTTTTTTTTTAAATTTTTAACTCTACTTGCACTTTTTGAAATCAGCTTAAATAAGTGAAATAAGTTAACCTTGATTATTATTACAAAATAAATAAAAAGAAAACGTCTAAAATATGGGTGTGTGTGTGTGTGTGTGTGAAAGGGTAGGGATAATTTGTAAATTTATTGACAAACTCCAAACTTTAACCAAAAGAATAATAAATACTAAAATAATAGTTTTTTAAAGTTTTAATTAAGTTTAGAGAAATTTATATAATATTAAACAGTCGGTGTGTGTTTTTGTCGAAACCGGAGGCGGAAACAAACATCCATAAACCACGGGAAATATTTTATTATTCTCACCCGCCCCTTCACCCCTTACTTCCTCACCAACCAATCAAATTTCCCCTTTCATTTATTTTGTTTTTCTAAACTCAAACAAACCATCTACTATTTTTTTTACTTCTTTTTTTTTTTTCTTTTCTTTTTTTCCCTTTTACTCATGCAGTTCATTTGTTATAACAAATTTAAAATAATTAAAGGTTAATTCATAAGTTTTAGGAATAAATTTATAAGACTTTTAATTTTCAAAATCTTCATATTCTAGTTTTTAATATCTTTTTATTTGTTTAATTTTTTTTTATTGATAGGGTTATACATAAAATCATGTTGCCATCAATAATCTCGGTTAAATCGTTAAAAGAGTATTTTTAAAATATGGTACATCCTACACCTAATTTAGAACCTTTTATTTCTCAGTCAAATTACAATATTTGGTTATAAATTTCATCGTATGGTCTCCATTTTATTACGATTATAAAATACTAGCAAACAATAACAAACTAATCAAATAAAATTCACTTTTGAAATTACAATTCATGAATTAAGTTACCACGGGCATAAACATAGACAACTTCTATAAAATTTTAGGGATTAAAAGAATTTTTTTTAGCTCTAATTAGATAGGCGCCAACAAGAGAAATGACAAAATAAAACATTTGATTTTGAAAAATAGCAAAAATATTTTAAAATTATAAAAACCGCAAAATAATATTTTAAATTATTAATTACTAATTAATGATTGACCAAAATACTCTAACTAATTCAAATCCTATTTTACTACCCAATTAAAATCAAAACTAAAAATAAAATATTAAAGGTAACTAAAAGTTTAATTTTGTTTGAACTCATTTAACAAAATAAAAAATAATTATAACAGGCAAAAAAAAAAGTTACAAGGTAATTTACAAAAATACAAATTCAAAAAAACTTTATTTGAGTAACAAAAAAATGAATTGCAATGTAATTCATTTTAACGAGAAGGCAGAAAAAATAAATTACAATGTAATGCATTTTAACGAGAAAATAAAAGAAACTCATAATTCATTGTAATTCATTTTAAGGAGAAGATAAAAGAAACTCACATACCATAGAACCTCCCTGACTTTACCTCCAAATTTTGATTTCGGTTCATTCCAAGATCATCAAAACGAATAAAATTTCTTTCAATTTTTCCAACGCCCAGTAACGACATGGTAAGAGATTCTTTTATCTTTAAGAGCTTACTCTAATTTTTTATTTGCAAAGAATATAATTGCTTCATCATATAAACCGAACAGCTTGGAGTACAAATCTTTGTGTTGTTCCAAGTTAAAATGCTTAAAATAGGTTTTCTAGTTGTTCCTTCCAACAGTAGATTCCAAGATGATTAGCCAATAGTCTCCTTTGCAAACCTCTGCCGCTTGATAGGTGATAGTGCATCTAAAGTCATCATATTGTGTATTTTAAAAAGATATAGTATAACTAAATCTCATTCAAATTGGAAAAAGATTTTGTTTTAAATATCTTTGAATTATATTTTAATTTTTTTTTAAAAAAAAAGGTTATACGAAAAGTTATTCAAAGAGCATTTTCGAATTTTTACAAATTATGATTACGCACTAGTCCTTTGCCATAATCTAAATAAATTAAGTTTTTTTTGCCAAAATCCTAACCATCATCTCGAATTTGCTTTACTGCAAATTTCTCTTAGATATATATGCGCCCATACTGTTTCAACCCACTAAATGTCCCAATAAGCCCAAAAGCCCAAATTTTGTTTTAGCCCAACAAAGAAAGAACAGTAAAAACAAAGGGAAATTAAATCATTATTTAATTAAATGTAAGAAAATAATGTAGTCCTAAATTGAATTTAATATCACTATTTATTTAGTTTTTTAAGCAATTATATATTTAGTTACTTAATCACTTAAAATAAAATCAATTCAATAGTTTTTATTCAAGACATTAGTTAAATTAATTAATTTAATTACTAAAAGTAAATAAACACATATAAGTTATTAAGAATATGAATGATTAAAAATAGAATTTTATATTAAATATTTTAGTTATGGGACATTTTCAAAAATAGCTTGCAACTATTTACAAAATATAGTAAAATCTATCCAACTTTCTATAGCATTTAAGTTGTCTACTAGTATTTTTTTTTTTTTTTTTTTTTTTTGCTATCCATAACAATTCTCCTAAAGTTAACATCAAATATTAATGGGGCATTTTAAAAAATAACAAAATATTGAAACTATTTACAAAATATAACAAAACTCATCAAACTTTTTCATATGAATCTATCAAACATCAAATTATTAATTATATTTTTTTTTAATAATTGTGATGTAATTTTAATATTTTTCAGTTTTATCCTTTTTAATAACATTTAAGTATGGTTCATTTAGTCTTCTTACAATGCACTAGAGTTTTATTGTGATGTTATTTAAGTGTTGTCGTTAGGTTGTTTAAGGGAGTTTTTGATATTTTGAAGATTTTGGATTTTCTATCAATGAAAATTCTCTAGTAGATGACAGAGTCTCATCACCATCTTTTTGCAATTCTTGACTCAAGATTACATGTCAAGAACATCCAGGTAAGTTTAATCACATTGCTTGTGGAGTGTTCGAACATGGAGTGAGAAACTAGTTCTCCTTATTTCATTGTCTTCGATCAAAGGGTAATCCAAATCTAATCCATTTTCTTGGGTTGTTGTCAAATTGAATTTGGGGTTTAAGAATTTGATATCAAAGGTTCACCAGGTTCCTAATTTTCAAATCCTAGAATTTTCATATCATTTGGTATCAGAGGTTAGGCTCTAGAATGAGTATATGTTTAATTGTTTTCTTGACTGAGTCTAGTTTCTCATTAGGGTTTTTGTTTTGTTCTTGTTTGAAAAATAAAAAATATTGTATGTGAATAGAATCTGTTGGTTGGAAGGTCGATTCAAATTTAAGAAGAAAAAAATGAAATAAAAAAAAGATTTGAGTGACTGATTTCTCTCCTGAAATCGAAAGAAGAAAAAAAAACCTTTGAAAAAAAATGCAAAGCTGCCATAGAATCGTAAAAATAAAAATAAAATAAAAAGTCAACAGTGATTCTAACATCAAAGTAAAAGAAAAGAAAATTGAAAACAGGTCAAGTAAGCACGTCAATTAAGCTACTGAATTTTCATAGATTTAAAGCTGCTGAAATTGCATAAAAAAATTAATAGTTTTTAAAGTGCATTTGTTTGATGATTTGAATTGGGTTTTCGGTAACATTAGTGTCCTTAGTCTTTATTCTTAATTCTCTTTTATGTTTATCATTGTTTTGTCTGGTAGTTTGTCATTCTTTGTTCATCTTGCATAATTCTTGAATTTTGAATATTAAATTCTTAATTCTACATATCATAAATTTTGTTGTTTCCTGTCTAGTTTATTGAGTCTTGAACATTAGGTTTTTCATTTTTAGTTTTCCTTTTTGTTGCATTCAACTAGTTCTTGCTTTAGTTTGACACTTTACAGTTATTCTTGATTGTTTTGTTGTTGGCTTGCTCTACTGATCTTGATTGCAAAACTCTGGCTCATTCCCTTTTTTAGAGTATTCAATTTTGTGAGAGAGAGCTTAAATCAAAGAGTATAAACACGAGTGAATATCACTTATCGAGAAAAACGCGTGAGGGAGTGATTGTGAGGTTCGCTTTTCTTTCACTTGTTTAGCTTATTGAACAACACCATAAGCATAAGCATATAACTTATTCATAAGCATATAGCTTGATGAACAACACCATAAGCATATAACTTATTCATCGGGGATAATTTCACTAATTGCAAAATCACTAACCATGGTCAAAGTCAACATTTGACTTCCAATGGTCAAAAGTCAATATTTTGACTTTTGAATATTGACAAAACAAAAACATACTTCCTCTTTTGTCCTTTGATTAATTTAATTTAATTTAATAATTAATTAAACAATTTTAATTAATCAAATGCTACTTAATCCTGACCAATCCAACTGACCTTATAATTCAAATTTCTATTCGAATTTCTGGTATTTATCTCATTTAAATATCATTTCTCTCTCAATTTGAAATTATTAATTATATTGAATATTATTAACGATTTATTTTTTCCAACTAATACAGACAATTCGATTTTTCGATCACTCTGTTCTAAGTTTATATCCATAACGAGCTAGTAGAGGAATCTAATGGACCTACAGATTATGAGCTCTGACGATCCGAGATTAACTGGCTAAACTATTTTAACCGAGATAATCTACATTCGTTTACTAATCGAAACTATCCAATATAGCTCGTAGTTGTACTTGTTGGATTTTATGTCCTAAAACTCGTAGATAGTAAATGTAAATCGTTGACCGTTATTAATAAATATTTATTATTTCAATTTTAGTGAATAGTTATTGATTATTTTTGTCTAATTAACCCAAATCCAATAAACTAACATCCTAAGTTGTTTTATGAGTCTTGAATAGTATGTGGAGACATACAAGGATCAATGTTCGAGATACAGCTTAAAGGGTCTATAGTATAAGGATAAGGTTGGGTACCTTATTCTGGTAACACTATGGATACGACCCACTTTGTATTTTATACAAACACAATGATCTAATGTGTTCGTGTAGGTGACACGCACGTGGGGGTATCCTATGCAATGAGTTTTCATAAGACTGAACCACGAAATAGTAACCACTAGATGTAACCTCGTTGACTAGTTAGATTTCTATTTCAAATAGGATGACTTAGGCAACTTAGTCTTAATCCTGAGTGTATTATGAACTCTTGTTCACGAGAAATTGTCCTTTGATTTGTATGGGTGAGAGTGGATCGCTTGTCGACTCAATAAGCCTACCATTTTGGGGACAAGACCGAGTGGAGAGCTTGAAACATAATCACACAAGATAGAATTCACTCCTTTCCGACTTTAGAGTAAGTAGATGAGTGTTCCCTTAATTGGTGTCTTCAGAACTTGAACAAATGGCCCTACCCTCTCTATGGCACGAGAGAAATTTCTGCTTATTGGTTGGACCATAAGTAAGTTGTTCATTAGAGGAGCATTGGTATTTAAGGACCAAGAAGTAATCCAGGGGTAAAACAGTAATTTGACCCAGGTGGAGTTACGAACACTTGTGAAGGACTAACTTGCTTTATTGGTCTACATCCGTGGATAATGAAATATATCTACAGTGAGAAGAGTTCAACTGTGGGTTTTTAGTGGAGTGTACACACAGTTAACGAATATTGATTAATATGGTTAATGAGTTTAGCCAATTAATCTCATATCGTTATAGTTTCTAATCTGTAGGTCCATGAGGTCCCCTTCCTAGCTCGTAAAGGGTAATGAGGTTAATATATCTTGGATATAATTT
>JBBPDJ010000008.1:12492585-12571253 GCA_037974625.1 Cucumis cinereus | reverse complement strand
AATAATAACTGTTTATTAATAACGGTCAACGGTTTACATTTACTATCTACGAGTTTTAGGACATAAAACCCAACAAAAGGATAGGGTCATTTCCAACAATAATCTCCCTAGATAACATGAAAAACACATTGCATTATTATGATGACAATGATACCAATGCTGAGACGATATCATGTACTCTTGATTCTATAAACACTTCTGATTCTATAAACCCTCTTGATGACCTAAACCCTCATGATTTTCTTTTTGCAAGTAGTGGGACTAATCTAACCAGGTAAGAACACACAGTTCGAAATGTATAAAGCTTTTCCAATAGTGGACAGTTTGGAGGCAGTAGTAGACAGTTTGGAGCCAGTTGTGGACAGTATGGAGAACAATAAACGAGTTTGGGCGATACTTGTTAGATTGAATCCACTACTTCTAACGTACCTTTGAGTAGTGGTTGTAGACTAGTGGACTTGGTAAACCATTCGCTGGATCAAACTTGGATACAAACATTCATAAGGGACATATCTTCTTTAGCAAAAGCGACGTTAAAATGAGGTTGTCATTGTTGGCAATCAAGAACAACTTTGAGATGCGGATTAAAAAATCTAATAAAGTTTTGTATAGTGTGCGATGTACATCATTCTTGCAAATGGGCTGTTCGAGCAACTAGAACGAAAGGGTGTGACATATTCAACCCACTCATTCATGTAAAACAATTCATCTTAAGTAAAACCGTATAAGATACTTACATATATCGCATTCAACCCACTTATTATCCATCGTGAGCTCCTAGAAGAGGGCTTTCTCCTTGGAGTTGGTACAGAAGAGAGCACAACTCTCCAACTTATTATGGGGTCCAATATCCGAAGCCGACAACCAATACATAAATTCCTCCATAATGGATTAATCAACTGCCTCCGTTGGATCGTAAGGGACCACCGTTGCCTGTCCCAGGTGGAGGAATGCCTAGTCCGATATATTTCCCCTTCAACCTCTTTGCATGGGTTGGTGATGTGTACGATTGAGGTGCCTTCCTTTTTCTATTCGTGCTCTTTGGTTGGTAGCTCTCAAGCTTAACCTCGATCTTCACACTACTCTCTGCCATCATCGTTCGTTGAGTCTCAGTCTTAATTTCCAACTTCGGCCGATGAGGGAATGAGATTAACTCTGGGTGTGAAAACATAGGCACTGATAGGGGGAGGATCTCAATATCGTGAAGTTGTGCTGGATCCGGTGGAATGGTTGTGACTGGTGTAGGAGATGGTGGTGTAAGGAACATAGTGGGAGGTGGGGAAGGTGGTAGTGGTCGAGTGGGTGGTGGTGGTGGTGGTGGTGGTAGAGTGGATGGTGGAGGTGGTGGTGTAAGTGATGGTCGAGCGGGTGGTGGTGGAGGTGTATCGAGCTGAATGAGAGGTGCAATGGACTCGGTGGGAGGAATTGGTTTATTGGACTCGATAGGAGGTGTATTGGACTGAGTGAGATGTAGGAGAGTAATGGACTCGATGGGATGTAGGGGTGCATTAGAATCGGTGGGATGTAGCAGTACATTAGACTCAGTGGAATAAGTGGACTCAGTAGGATGTAGGGAACTCGGTGGACTTGTGTTATGGTAGTCATCATTTGATGGTCCGTATAGTCCTGCCATATAAGAAAAAAGTATGTTAACTTACATTAAAAAAAAAACATATCACAATACGAAGTTATATGATGTATCCAACAAAAGTTAACGATGAAGTCGACGATTTGATGCAATATCGACTTCATATCCGTCACATCCGCTCTCAAAGAGGTAAGATTCGACTGAATATCCCCTACCTTTGTCTCGACTGACGTGACTCACTCAACCAACTCATTAAATAGTCCATGGGAAGGAACAACTCTTATTGATTTCGAACAAGTGTGGGAACCAAAATGGACTGTCTCATGGTCCGATTGTCGACCAACAGACTGTTGTCTATCTATAGGCTATGTGAGGAAAGAGACACCGAGTCATGTATAAGCTTCTCGTGGTGCGGGTAGTGTTGACCATAATCTTGGTCCAAAGAGGCCTCATCTAGGTCTTCTAGGTCATCGATAGGCCGAGTAGGAGTGCGATCATCTTCCCTACTAAATGACTCGCTCTCACTCATACCATCATCATTGAGCCCATATACTACCTTCTCATTGATCGAAGTGTCTTTTTGAAGAGAGCAAGCTGTGTAGCGTAAGCTTCTCCTTCACTATCTTGTTGGCAACAAAAATGTGGGAAGACAAACTAGTAGCTTTGCCGGAAAATCGATCATTCACATCAATCTTAGAATGAGTAGCCATTCTGCAAAGGAAACAATTACAAAAATGTTAGAAATTGCCTCTTAAAATACTTGATACACGTTACTCAACATATACGTTACACGTTACACGTTACTCGACATACATGCTACAAGTAGCAAGGTTTACACGCTGCTCAATTCACGCTACCCTCGACACTCAAACGACTCCAATTTCGCAACGCAAACACCTGAACATGCTACACTCGATAACTCGATGCTAGGTTCAGTTCGGTGATCGTGTCAGTTGTTACAATAAACCCTACATTTTTCATACTGACGATGAAAGCGAAGATGACGGAAACGCTAAAGCCAAATGCCATACTCTATTTTAAACTTTACAACATCGACGAAATGCAAAACAATACGATGCTTGCTCTAAAACCTAAACAACACGCTACACTCGCTACTCGTAGCAAGGAGAAGATGAATGCATGAATGAATTAATGGATGACTGTTATCTTTTCAAAGTAGAGAACACGACATGCAATGTTAAATGCAAGAAGAAGGTTAATCGGCATCGAAGACTAAAGAAAGAAAGCACATGAAAGTTTGAAAGAGTGAGAGTAGAAGAAACGTCTGGGGAACAAAATTGTTACTTTAAGCGTAAATATGTAATTTTTAAAAATTGGAGATAATGTGCATCGAGTATAGCAAGGAACGTGTAAACATGTATGACGTGTAACGTGCATCGAGTAGTCAAACATGAGTTTATTGGTTGACTTTTGTATCGAGTAATTGAGTAGACGAGCAGCGTGCATCGAGTGGTCCTAAGACGCGTGTACTAAATTCAGGAACAAAACGGTAAAATCACTAAATACTGACGTAATTAAAAGGTCATTTTTCATTCCTTCTAATTTTTGGGTCAAATTTCAGATGACCCCGTACAAAAACCCACCAAAGTCGTGTTAAAAAAATGAAGGAGAAAAAAAAAAAAAAAATCCTCCCCCTTCGTTCCCCGGGCCCGGGACCCCATTTATATAATTTCTCCGATCTCTTGTTTTCGTTCGCTCGCCAGTCTTCCTCTCCGCTGCAGTCGCAACCGTTTGCCGGCTAGCCACTACCCGATAATCTCTATTCTCTCTTTGCTGCAATCTCCGCGGCCACGTCATCGCCTTCTACTGCAGCTTCCTTCATTTCTCCGTCGCTTGCCGCCAGGGTCTGATTTACGGTTCTTCCCCACCCCCGACACTAATTTCTCTTTACATACTTGCGCCTAGACTAGGTGTAATTGATTCGAGGCCTATCTTTATAGTACTTCTTTCAAAACTATTTCTTTTTCTTCAACATTGAGACAAGGTCGTAAATTCATGAAGATTCTAATTACATTCTCACTTGATATTTTCTTCTAAGCAAGCATAGCATAACATACGGTGTCATAAGTTGTTCTTGTAATTATGGTCCCCCTTTTTTTTTCTTGTTAGAAGAGGAGTGGGTCATAAATGGGCGGCGAAACATATGGTGATTCCCCAGACGAAAGGGATGAAGGTAAAACCAGTTGATTTGAACCAGTTTCAGGCTCTTTGTTTGAATGAATTTGTTATCTTTTCATGATAGGAAGTTTACAGTTTGATTGTCTAAACATTTTTTTCTTTGTTATTGTTCTGTTCATCTTATGCATGAGTGAGGTTGGTGTAGCAAACTTAAATCATGAGTTTTCATTAATGTCAAATCTGGTATTCTATACATTTGTTCAAAAACATATGTGATACGACACCTGGGTGTCTTACTTATAGGCTTAGTATGACAATGAAGTCAAATTATAATACAATGAACTTATAGTGAACGATCTCCTTAATTCTAATTTTCACAGTAATTATAAAAATTTATATTGACTGATACTAAGTAATTAGTAACTCATGGAAATTCAATTAGACATGAGTTACCTACTCCAGACTCCTCCCCTCTCCACCAACAGAAGTGCTCGTACTGGAGTAGAAACCATTGTTCATCCCACTGGTAGCGTTTAACATATGTGAGATATTGATTGCCTTTGAAGTGTAGATCTTGTGTCAGTTCAATCACATAGCATTAGGTCTCACTTCTTTAAGAACTTGATATGGTTCAACCTAATGTAGGATGTCGGTCAATGTAGGTTGTTAGCAATGAAGGGTGTTTGGAAATTTTCAGAATACACAATGTAGGATCAGGAAGTTCCACATGTTTTGTATATCACTCCTACATTAAATGCTGTGGATCTATGTAAACACCAAATCAGTTTTGTAATCCACGTAACTTATGGGCATGTTATTTTAGGTTGTCCTTTTCTGACGAAGTATAGAGTTTTACGGTGCTCATCGTTTAGGGATTTCTTTTTATCATAACCCTCGGTGCATATCGTCTTGGGATCCACTAGTGAGGAACACCTTCAAACGCCTCACCTTGTGTCGGTTAGTAAGACTTTGGAGAAGCTTTTGAGAGACATCTTATGGTTATGGAAAGGATTGGATGAGGGGAAGGGTTAGGATGTGGTGACCAAGTTGTTGAACTGCACTGGGTAAGACATAGGTAACTTTAGGGCAGAAAACGAGGTATTGTTTTTATTAACTTCAACAATTTTTCAAAATCTATCTTAGAAACTAAACACAAAAATTTATGTATTTTTGTTGATCACGAGTAGAAAACCATGCATATATACTTAAATATATTTTGACTTCAGACGACGACGACTATGAGGATGCTGGTGGTGGCAACCGATTCTTGGGTTTTATGTTCGGGAATGTGGATAATTCTGGTGATCTTGACGCTGATTATCTTGATGAGGTAAAATTATTGCTCCTTGTGACATATTTGTAAAACTAGACCTGTTATAGGACAATATGCCTGGAAAATATGAGCTATGAACTCATTCTATTTTTTTTTTTGCAAAAGATATGGCTCTTTATTAAAATTAAATAATAAAGAGACAAAAACTCTAAGTACATGAGTAGTATACAAAGAGTGATTAGAACTAGGTAGGATCAGTAGGCGCACCGGAACATCTCAACTAGGTTGACACCCCCCTAGCGCTCTCACCACATCCTTAAAATAAAAATTCAAAATTCCAGCTTACAAATAATAAAACCATATTCAAATTTGGGCAGACCCTATGTTCAGCAACTGAGCCCGTAGGGTTGCTGGCAATTCAGAATAAAGTGGGGAACTTTTGGTCAAAGGAAGTTAGTTCCAGCCATGGATAAAAAATAATTCTTCTGCTGTTTCCTACTTTAAATACAGCCAAAGATTCAATTTTTCGCCATTGCCGTGATATGCTAATCCAAGGGCTCTTTAGGCTTAGTTGCTCCTTCCCGCTTGTATGCCAATTGAAGGTATTACTTCCATGAATACTTTTTACCACCGAGCTCCATAAAGCATTCTGTTCGTTCATATATCGCCATCCCCATTTTGAGAGTAGTGCCAAGTTTTTATATTTCAAGTTTCAAAGTCCCAGGCCACCATCTTTGTGAGGTTGTATGGTTTTTTTCCATTGGACTAAATGGTTTAATTTTCCCCCTTTGTTGCCTTCCCAAAAGAACTTCCTCATGTTTCTTTCCAAGGATTTAGATATTGAAGTGGGCATGAGAAAAATGGACATGTAGTAAATAGGAAGTTTGGATAGTACTGAGCTGCAGTGTAAGTCTGCCACCCCTTGAGAGATTATATCTTCTCCATTTGCTTAATTTGCCTTGGACTTTATCTATGATGGGCTGCCAGAAATTGGCACTTTTTGGGTATCCTCGGAGTGGGAGTTCGAGGTACATAATGTGTAGGTTTGAACCTTGCATTGAAGTCTGTTTTCCATCTCCTCAATGATGTCTGCTTGAATATTAATCCCACAGATTGAGGACTTTTCCCAATTGGTTTTTTGGCCGGAACACCATTCAAAGTGGCCGGAACACCATTCAAAGAGAACCAAATATTTCTTTAAGTTCATCATGGAGTCATCATACTTACATAATATTAAGGTGTCATCCGCGAACTGTAGTAGGGGAATGTGTATCATGTCTTTGCCTACCGTAAATCCTTCAAAAAGCTGTCTATCATGAAGTCTTGATATAAGGCAACTAAGAACCTCGCTTACCAAAAGGAATAAGTAGGGAGATAATGGATCACCTTGCCTTAATCCTCTTGATGCAGTTATTCTTCCTCTTGGACATCCATTGATAAAAATTGAGAATTTTGGGTTCCTCACACATCCCATAATCCACTTTATCCATTTAATGTTGAACTCCTTTTTTACCATAGTTTTTTCTAGGAAAGTCCAGTCCACCTTGTCAAAAGCTTTCTCTAAGTCAAGCTTCAGGAGCCATCCTTTCTTCTTTTTGGTTTTGTAGTATTCAAACCCTAAACCCTAAACCCTTCATTTGCTATGAACTCATTCTATTAGAAGGTTGTTGTACTGAAATACTGGTTTTGGCACCAAAGATTTTGCAAATAGCCTTCTTATCTTCCATATATAAGCTGTTACAGTTTGCAAATTCTGAAGAAAGCTTTAACATGTCACATTTGTAATGAACAGTTCGTTTAAATAATTGACCTTTCATCTTATTTGTCTGACACTCAATTTCTGATCATATTGTATCATGGATGCTGAGGATACAATCTTGTGTTTTAGGATGCTAAGGAACATCTGGATGCACTGGCTGATAAGTTGGGTCCAACTTTGACAGATATTGATGTAAGAAGTCTTTTAAGTTTCTGAATATTATACAGTTTCATTTGTTTTATAGGTCTTTGTATGTAGCTTCTTGTTTGCATCTTTAATAACATATGACTACTGTGTCTTTTCAAGTTCGATAGGTTCCGTAGAGTTCTACCTTTTTTCTTTGAGGCCTGAAATTTTTCAATTTTTTCAGTTGTCAACGAAATCATCAAAACTACAATCGGATGCTGTTGAACCAGGTGAAGTTGTATTCATGGAAAAATTTACCTAGTAGTATTCCGAGTTTTGTTTTTATGTTTGATACCTTATTCTTGAAATGTTTTTCCACAATGCTTGCTAAAAATCTTTTGTGGACTGCATTTTTTGAGCTTATCAATGTAAGCAACTTGATATCAATTAATATTAGTCCAGGTGCTTTAGCTATTCTACAAACCAAGGACTTCTAATTTGTTCAAGTTTTAGGGCTTTCTTACTTAATCTTGGGAAGCTGTTTTTTTTATTTTTTTAGAAATAGGAATTAAGACAGTCATTGTAGGTGTTATTTTAGTGGATATTTATTTTTAGAGGTTGATTTACTAATGAGGTCGAGGCATGATAGGTAGTTATGTAGTAGGTTCGTTGTTGATGGTATACTTATGTAGTAGGTTCCTTGATACTCCAATATCCATGAAACACACCACCTTTCTCTTTCAGTAATAGCCTTACCTTTTTCCAAAGCAAAAATGAAACTCCGTTTCTTTTTTATTTATGTTAAATCATGATTATTAGACATGCATTTTTTTTAAAAAAAAGTTATTGAGAAACAAATTTTATTTTAGAACTCAAAGACACAGTTGAACAATTTATAGAATAGATCCTGTTCAAGTAAGGTCGTTGAGACACAAATTTTATGAAGGCATGAAATTTAATGAAGAGGGGCAGAAGCCCAAGCTGAAGGAGTTTCAAAAGATTTGTTCAGACAAAGGTGAAGAGGAACTATAAGAGTTAAAAGGGTGCATTTACACCAAGAAAGAGCTGAAGGGAAATTTGGTTAAAAAGCTGTCATTTGTCAAAGGATCTTCCCTCCTTGTTGAAAAGCTGATGATTTCGTTTTATCCATGTAGTCCACAAGAAAATCCTTTGGTTTAGCTTTTCCACGTGAGAAATAAAACCTTTTGGAGCCTTCAATAAGGAGAAAAAGTAGCAAGGTTGTTGTTGTTAGAGCAAAATATGAAATAACTTCTTACTCCATTCTATGCAATAGAGTTCAATATATATAGGCATACATGGAAACCCTAACTGAAGACAAGTAAATTACAATAAAGGACAAAAGACTAATAAACTACTACAATTACATATATACTATAACACTCCCCCTCAAGCTAGAGCATGCATATTAATCATGGCCAACTTGTTACATAGGTACTCTATTCGAACTCCAATCAAATTTTTTGTAAAGATATTCCCTAATTTTTCTTCAGTCTTCTCATATCCTGTAGACACCAAACCTGTGTTGTATTTTTTCTCGAATAAAACGACAATTAATTTCAATGTATTTATTACGCTCATGAAATACTGGGTTAAATGCAATATGGAGAGCAACTTGATTGTCACACCACAACTTAGTTGGAATTGTAGTGTTAAAATCCAACTTATCAAGAGTTGATGTAACCACATTATTTCACACACTGCTTGTGCCATTGTTCTATATTCTGACTCAACACTTGATTGTGAAACTACGTTTTGCTTCTTACGCTTCCACGAAACCAAATTTCCTCCAACAAAAACACAATACCTAGAAGTCGATCTTCTGTCTTTTTTTGATCCTGCCTAATCAACATTTGAAAAACATTCAATGCTCATATGACCATGATCTTTATATAAGATATCACGTCCAGGTGCAACCTTAAGGTAACATAGAATTTGTTGTACTGCATCCCAAAGTTCCATTGTGGGTGAGGTCATAAACTGATTCACAATGCTAATCGAATAAGCTATGTCTGGACGTGTTACTGTAAGGTAATTTTACTTTCCAACCAGTCTTCTGTATCTCTCAGGATCCTTAAATGGTTCTCCATCTTTTAGCCGTTGTAAACCAGACATCATTGGAGTACTGCATGGCTTGACTCCCAATTTTCCTGTCTCAGATAGCAAGTCAAGCACATATTTTCTATGTGACATAAAAGTTCCCTTCTTGATTCTCATTACTTCAATGCCCAAAAAGTAATTTAACACTTCCAAATCTTTAGTGTGAAATTGATTTTGGAAGAAAGATTTGAGAGACGATATACCTGATGTATCACTGTGGGTTATAACAATACCATCAACATATACAACTAGTAGAATAATTCCACTAATAGATCTTCGGTAGAAAAACGAGTGATCCAATTTGCTTTTCTTCATTCCAAACTACTCAAGTGCTTTACTAAATTTTGCAAACCATGCACGTGGACTTTGCTTCAACCTATACAAGGATTTGCGAAGGCGACACGCTTTATCATTCTCCTCTTGAGCAACAAACCCAGGTGGTTGCTCCATATAGACTTCCTCCTGAAGATCATGATGGAGAAAGACATTTTTAATATCAAGCTGATGTAAAGGCCAACCTTGAGATGCTGCCATAGAAATGAATAACCTGACAGAAGTAAGCTTAGCAACATGAGAGAATGTATCAAAATAGTTAACCCCATACGTCTGAGCATAACCTTTAGCCACAAGGCGTGCTTTTAAATGAGCTATTGATCCATCGAGATTAACTTTAATTGCAAACACCCATTTGCACCCTGTTTTTTTTTTTTTTTTTTGGCAAAGGATATGACTCTTTATTAAAGATAAATAATAAAGAGACAGAACTCTGAGTACATGAGAAATATACGAAGAGCAAAAAGAACTAGGTAGGATCAGTAGGCGCATCAGGACATCTCAACTAAGTTGACACCCCCTAGCGCCCTCATCACATCCTTAGAGTAGAAATTTCAGCGTGCAATTGAGATAGAGGTGATAAAATTTGGACAACCCCCAAATTTTGACAAAATAAATAAGTAAAAGACTAATACAAATAAAGCCTAATGAATACAGGGAACTATTCCATTCAAAAAGGCGACGAGGAGTCTTCAGAAAGCATAACCATCCTCTGAAGTCTTCGCTGGAGGGAACATCAATATTTCTTTTACTTTCAGAATTAAGAACTTTTGTTATTTTGAAAAAGATTCCTCTCTTGCTCGTTGTTTTCTTCACCCATAGAAAACCTCCCTTGCAATAAGTCTTCTGGAAGAACTGCTAGAGCTTTGGCTCGTTCGAAACCTTCTCTAGGGCATCAATTAACCAGACCACCTTAATTTCTTCTTCAATGAGAAAGAACTTGTGAGAGCGTCGCGACGCTGTACTTTTGTGTCTCTATCTGGTGCACCATAGTTTCGTCTAACTTCGTAGTGTTACAGTGCCACAAGGGAGTGCCGTGGTGTCTCATCAAGCAGCTACTGGAATTAGTGCTAGGCGACGCCGTGACACTTCAACTTCTTCACGCTTCTGGTTTTAGTGCCCAGGTGCCAACCCCTGGCTACCCTTTTGCATTTTTTTGCCCCAACGGGTGCTCTAAGTCTCCAATTTTCGATGTTTTGATCCGTAATTGGCTCTAAGGGCTTATTCCTCCTGGATTATGCTTGAAACCTACACTATCAGGAAATAAACACGTAAACAAGAACGATCTTAAATTCACGATAGTGACATGATACAATTTCGGTGCTATTAGGTTCGTTTTTGACCATTTGGATGAAGTTACACTTTCATGGAAAGTTTAGAATGCAATGATACAAATTGAACACATATGGGGATCTAGGGATTAGTAGGTGCATCTGGACTTTTCAACTAGGTTGATGCCCGCATAGCATCCTCATCATATCTGTTTACAAAAGGAGAAATAAAAGTCCCAGCTCACACTAGATTACGTCCATAGGGTGTAGTTTTCAAGCATTTAGGTTTATATTGTGTTGGTGTTTATGTTAAGTAAATTCATCTGCCACCATCTGACTCTCTTTGAATGGGGTGGTGGGATTGCTGGGTATTTGTATTTTCAGATTATGATGCAAAGGCTGAAGATGCAGTTGACTATGAAGATATTGATGAAGAGTATGACGGTCCAGAGATTGAAGCCGCTGGAGAGGAAGACCACTTATTGCCAAGAAGAGAATATTTTTCTGCTGAAGTTTCTTTGTCTACGCTGGAGCCTACAGCTTCTGTCTTTGATGATGAAGATTACGATGAGGACTTTGAAAAGGTGCCTGATGTTGTAAATAACAGCGTTGAACCTCAAATCTTCCATGCATCAGGTTTTTGTCATCATTCTCTATAGTATTACTACTATAATTTCACCTGCTAGGCTTCTACTAAATAATCATTCATGTAGCTAGAAGTTTTCTTGTTGTGTTTGTTTCGGATGTCATGATGTAGCTAGAAGTTCTCTTTTCTATGGGTTTTGGGTTTGTTCGAGTTAAGGTCTTATCAATGGTTCTCTTTGCTAAGTATTCACTTTTAGTTATGTGTTCATCTAGTTTGGTTTATTATTCTGAAGAGCTTTTGTCTCTATATTGTAATATGGATTTATCCTTGTATTGGCAAGTTTGAAGTTTTCCACTCATGTACTTTGAGCCCTAGTACTAAAAAAAAAAAAATACTTTGAGCATTAGTCTCCTTCATTTATTCAATGAAAGTTTTGTTTCCGTTTCAAAAGAAATGATGTCATGATGTAGTGTCCAGGGTATTTTCATTTTTCTTTATCTTATTGAATAGATTTAAATTTGTAATTAATAGTTTTATTTTTTCATTCATCGTGTTTGGTACTTTGTCTTTTTGCTGTGTGAGTTTTTCATTACATTCCTCATCTACTTTTTGAGTACAACAATTGGGGTAGGGGGATTCAAACCACGTACTTCGTGGTTCCTAGTATACTTGGATGCCAGTTGAGTTTAACTCTTGTTGGCTACATTCCTCATCTACGTAATCTTTTACAAGATTGGATTATCTATTGTAAGAAATTAATCTTTGTTTACACTTTAAGATGCTCGTACTTTTTTTTTTTGAAACGGAAACAAAACTTTTCATTGCTTTGATGCAATGAGTCAAAGCCACGAAGTAAACTCTTTTATTTTATTTATTTATTTTTTAATTTCTGTCTTAAACTTTGTTTCAGTGACAGAGGAATTTTTATAGCATACACTTGGGAATGAAATGGCTTTTCAGTGAGCTTTTATGAGATATAGTCAATTTAGAATAATGAAGTTGGTTATATGTTTGGTTTCTTGATTGACTAGTAGTAAAGTGTTATAGCATTTGCAGTAGGTTTTTATGGTTGCATGATTTTGGTTGTGTGCCATAAGCTTCTGAATCATTCTAGTTCCGTTCTTCAGGGCTTTAGAGATCCATGTTTAGCAGATTAGTGTTATGAAATTTTGATTAGGTCTCAACAATAAGCATTTGAAGATGTTGCATATAGTATGTGATAACTTCGGTGCCATATTAGCCATTATATGTTTGTTCGGTAGTGGCTTTGTTTTGTGTTTATGAAGGCTTGCGTGTGATATATATTTGTGATAAATTACGTTTGTAACTTTGTTACACTTATACCAAAGAATTTTGATTGGTTATAATTGACAAAAGATTACAAGTTTGTTGAATTCTTTTGATGAAATCTCGAAGATCAAATTCTGATGATGGAGTAGGATAGGGAATGACAAATTTAATTTTTTTTTTCTTTTTGGGATGCATGTTAGAGACGGAACTTCCACTCTCAGAGAAGTTGCAAAAACAACTCCTCTTGGAAGATATGTTTATTTTCTTGGGGGCAGACTCACCCTTATTAGGTTAGTTTTGACTGGAACCATAACTTGCTTTCTTTGTTTAGGGATCATGTTTTGGGTGAGTAAAATCTGAGAAGCAGGAGGAAAAACTTCTCATTCTATGAAGTGGGAGATAGTGACAAATAGTTGAACTTGGTGTGTTAGGGGAAGAAGCACCAACACTTTTAAGATGGCCAAGTGTTGGTGTTGGACTCGTGTCCGACACCGACACGTGTCTGACACCGACACGTGTCTGACACACCAGCTGGTGTGTCAATTATTTTATTATTATTTTTTAAATTTTGGACGCGCCCAGACACGGCTGGGACACTTCTGGGACACAGTTGGGACACTTCTGGGACATGGAATCTGCAGATTTGGGAAGATTTTTTTTACTAAAACTAACATTTTAAAAGCCCAAATGCCCAGTCCAAAGACAGACCATCAACCCCACATTTTAAGCTTATTATTATTGTCTCTGTTCTTTTCTTTTCCTAAAAAACAGACCTCTCTCAGCCACTATATCCCTCATTTCTCCACGCCCAAAACTTCACGCCCAAACGGTCACACCTAAACATTCACGTCCAAACCTTCACGCATAAATTCATGAATTCTACGGTGTTTAACTTGTTATTGTGATGTTTTCAATATTTCACAATATGTTTATATGCATGACATATATTTATTTATTTATTTTTTAAAATAACGTGTTCCCCATGTGTCATGTCCTACTTTTTTGAAAATTGGCATGTCGCCGTGTTGGTGTCCGTGCTTCCTAGGTGCTAGGCATTGGTAATCTAAAATTGTGTAACGAGGCCTTATTGACCATATTATTGTTGTGTTTTTCTCAGAAAACTGATAACTTGTGGCATAAGGTTATTGATAACAGGGGTTTCTGCCTTTTTCCTAGTTTGTTTGTTTTTTTGGTGGTGATGGGTTGGAAACGTAGTTCTGGGAGGAGAATTGTTTGTGGCATAAACCCTTCTGTTCCTTGTGTCTTTGTTTATTTCATTTATCTTCTATGAGGACTGAGGAGTCATTTGGTAGCCTCTATTTTAACATCCTAGTGGGAGTTTCACCTCTCTCAATCTTGGGTTTGTCTTTTGTCTCTGTTTGGGGATTTTCCTAATACTGGGAGAAGGGGCATTTGTCTTTGGGGCCATGATACTTCAACTTGGTTCACTTGTAGATCCTCTTTTTGCTGTTTTATGGGTATCTCCCCCTGTTGGCCTGATGTTTCCTTAATTTGGATGATTAAAATTCTCAAGAAGGTCAAATTTTGAGTGGTAGGGCCTTCACAGTGGAGTTATTACTATCAATTGCCTAATGAGGCATTTGTCCTTTCTTATATGGGCCGCAGTATTGTATCCTTTGCAGGGTGTTCGAAGAACCTTGGCAGCTTAGTTAGAGTTCTTACATTGCTTCCCTTTTCTGGATTTTTGACTTTTGGTTTATGTTTAGCTCATTCTAGACAGTGCAGATCGATGTTGGAGAAGTTTATTCTTCATGTGCCCATCTGTGATTAGGACTATTTTCTTTGGCTTGCTGATTTTTTCTGTTTTATGGAGTCATTTGTTGGAGAGAAACAAAATCATTGGATTTCTTGGGAGGAGGTTATATCCTCTGCTAAGGTTTTATGCGTCTCTTTGGATTTCCTTGTACAAGAATTTCTTTAGGCCTTACTTTGTCAGATTGGAGCCATTTTTATTTTAGTTTGGCCCTTTCTTGTGTGTTGTTTTATATATATCATATATGTGGTTGTACTCTTTCACCTTTTCTCAGTGGAAACTTGGTTTAAATGGAACAAGAAAAATTATGGGCATTTTGTCTACTCTTGCCCTCAATCCTCAACCGTGTTTTTTCTCCAAATTGTTATATTTTGTGTTTTTCGTTTAAGTTAGAAGATAGGTATTTGTTCTCTTCTTATCTTACAATTATACTTTCTATTTCTAGCGAGGCTATAAGTGACAAGATACTCTTGAGAAGCAATTCAGGAACAACTAATAAAGGCACAATTCAATGTGAACAGGCTTATATTGTGGACACATGTTAGTTTTGTGTCCCAGTTGATTATAATGGCAACTTTCTGTAGTTAACTCTCTGAGTCGTATATCAGATTATAGCAACCCCTTTAATCATGTTTGGGAAAAGAACTATCTGTAATTGATATGTGATCAATTTTTCTTTCTTTCCTTTTCTGTTCTTTGATTCCTTCTTGGCCAACAGTAAGTGATATTTGACCAATTTTACAATGGCTCTTCCAGATGAGCAAGGTGAATGCCTTGAGATTGTTTCTGAAGGAGAAAAATCTTTTGCAGTTGGTGATCTACAATCTGCCCCCCTCAATGATGAAGTTATAACTGGTGATGCACACGGTTTGCTTGAGGTTGGTTGGCGATTTTATTTTCACATTTTGGATATTTTGCTAAAAGTGAATTTGTTCCTCATAGTTCTTAATGTTGTTGGATCTTGTTGTGCTATTCTTCTTCTTTAATTCTATTGTTTCAATGGTCTTGTCCAATATATATTATATATATTATTCTGTCGAGAAAACTAATTTTATTGATTTTTTTGTCGGGTTAAACTATTGTTTCTTAACTTGATGTACATTGTGACAGAGAACAGCGGTAAATGTGCCTAAGAAATCTAAATTGTTCAACCAGTACTTTAAAGGTCATAACTCATAGTTATTCTCTTAGTTAGTTCTTTATGCAACATAATCTAAGTAGTCGTAATTTGAATTATTCCGACTCCCTAAAAGGAGATAGGAAGCTAGAAGATGCTCTCTCCTCTCTCCTTCCTTCCCCATCTAAATCGTTCATAACTGTTTCCACCATCATGGTCACTGCCGTCTTTTCCACACCGGAGGCCTTCCCCACCCGCTCCATTCACATTGATCGAATGATTCTCACTCTACAATGTGATAAATTCACCAACGACCAATTTGTCATCATCACTAGAGAGAGTAAATCTTCTTTCCAAACTCTCCACCTATCCTGAAAAGCATTGCATTGGCTGATCTTAGTTGTTTATCAAGGGGTCTTCTTGCTGCACTTACAATGACACATTGATTTTTTCCTCTGTGACTCCTCTTGCTCTTAAGCATCTTTTAGAGGTAATTCGTATCTTTGAAGTTGCTTTTGATTTGTCTATCAATCTTTCCAAAATTGAGCTTGGAATTAATTTGGATGCTTTTGTCATGGATTCCTCAGCTTCTTCTTTTGGCTGCAAGCATGGTCACTGTTGAAATTTCTATATTATTGAATAATCATAATAATTCAGAGTACATAATGATCTTTTACACAGGGAATAAATAGACTTCAAAGAAACCACAAAAGGAAAATCCATTGATGGAAAATACCAAAAAGGAAAATAATAATGGAAAATACTAATAATCCATAAACCCTAATTTTCCTTTTCAACACCCTCCCTCAAACTCAAGGTGTTAAAATCACGAAAAACTTGAGTTTGCAAAGAAAACTTTCGAATCAAATCAGCAGATCTGGGATAGAACTAAAAACCCACGAAGAACGAAAACTAGAACTTCTAGGAAAACACAAACCCACGAAGAACGAAACCAAGAACTTCTGGGATAGAAACATAGATCCTCATTTGGAGATCTATAACAAAACCTACGAAGAACAAAACAAGAATACTTCTAAGCAACGGAAACCCACGAAGAACGGAACCAAGAACTTCTGGGGGAGAAACATATATAGATCCTCGTATAGAGATCTATAGCAAAACCTGTGAACTACTGATTTGAAACATAACAAAGACTGCGGACACAGATCTGACTGTGCCATTTCTCTGCGCGGCAGCAGCGGCGACGGTGGTTTTGATGACGACGGAGGTTTCAATGGCGGCGGCAGTTGGCGGTGGCAGCTGTAGTTGAGGCGTGGCTGGTGCAAAAACTAAGGTTATCTTGCACCGTTTGCACCAGACAAATTTGGGTTAGAAGAGTACGACAGGCGTTGAGATGCGGCTGAACAACTATACTCAAAACTCTAATGGGCGACGGGTCTTCCTACGCCGACGATTGATGGAGACAGAGAACAGATAGAATATGGCAGCTAGGGTTCAACGAGACAAAACCTAAAGCTCTGATACCATGTTGAAATTTCTATTTTTTTTAAAAGGAAACAACCTCTATTATTCATAAAAACAAAAGAGCATGTTGAAATTTCTATAATATTGAATAATCATAATAATTCAGAGTACATAATGATCTTTTACATAAGGAATAAATAGACCTCAAAGAAACCACAAAAGAAAAATCCATTAATGGAAAACACCAAAAAGGAAAATAATAATGGAAAATACAAATAATCCATAAACCCAAATTTTCCTTTTCAACGGTCCCTACCCTACTACTTACCACCTTAGCTTGCCTCTTGGTGGGAATTCTACATCTAAGGCTTTTTGGCAAACCAATTGTTGAGAGTATGCAATACAAGCTCCACAATTGGAAGTATGCTTACTATCTCCAAAGGGGGTCGTCATACTCTTATTCAGGCTACTCTCTCTAGTTTGCCTACTTATTACTTACCTCTTTATTATGCTCCTTCCAATATTATCAAAGCTTGGGATAAGTTGATTCGCTATTTGTTTGGGAAGTTGCTCAAGGCTCAGGGGGTATGCACAATGTTAATTGGGAGATTGTTCAATATGCTCGTTTGCTGGGTGGTCTTGGTATTAGCAATTTCAAGGCTAGAAATTGTGCTCCTCTTGTCAAGTGGATTTGGTGGTTTTTGCATGAGACGAATGCCTTATGGAGAAAGCTCATTGTGGCAAAATACTATGCCAATTCTTGTGTTTGGCCAACGGTTATTCGGGGATCTTCCAAATCTCCTTGGCAGTTTATTTCTCAAACCATTGATTTGGTGGCTAATCGTACTCGTCATCACTTGGGCAATGGCACTTCTATCTCTTTTTCGAAGGATCTTGGCTCAGTTGTGGTGCCCTTTCATCGGCTTTCCCTCGTTTATTTCGCGTGGCTCGTTTCACTGATATTTTGGTGGCTGATGTTTGGGTTGAGGATGCTAATGCTTGGGATTTGGGCCTTCGTCGTACTCTTAATTATTTAAAGGTTATTGAATGGGTGGCCTTGCGTTGCAGCTTTTATATTCGATCCGTTTTCGAGCTGCTACTGTTCCATGGATTTGGACTATTGATTCATTGTCATCTTTCTTTGTTAAATCTCTTATGAACGACTTGGTGGGCTCTGATAATAATAACACTGTGAATGTTTATTCGGCTATTTGGTTGGATTGATTTACTAAGAAAATTAAATTTTTTTTGTGGGAGCTTAGCCTTAGTGCGATTAATACTGTTGATAGCCTTCAATGTCGTATGCCTTACATGATCCACTCTCCTTCTTGATGTAACATATGCCACTCTCATTCGGAATCTTGCTACTCATCTGTTCATTCATTGGTCTTTTGCATTGCATTTTTTGCACCATAATCTGCAAGTTTTTAGCTGGTTAGTGGTTTTTTCTCAGAATATGTTTGATAATCTGTCTTCTTTGTTGGTTGGTCTCCCTTTTCACGGCCCTAAGAAAACACTCTGGCTGGCTATCATTCGTGCTTTCTTATGGATTCTTCGGGTAGAGCGCAACAAATGCCTCCTTCGAGATCAGTTTTCCAGTTTTGAGTTATTTATGGACTTGGTTATCTCTACTTATTTGTACTGGTGCACATATAAGCACTCTTTTTAGCTTTTAAGTCTTTCTTTTCTTGTCTCTCATTGGCACTATTTTCTGTAATCACCCAGTAATCACCTTTGGGTGTTTTGAGCTTCGGTCTTTATTTCATATCTATGAAATGTTTCTATTCCAAAAAAAAAAAAAAAAAAAGAAAAGAAAAATTGTAGTCGTAATTTGAACTTCTAGTCATACAGTAACCAGTTGGTTCTAGATTTTGCATGATGCCATCCTGTCTAAAGCATCTCTCGTCTGATTGTTCACAGGGGACGCCTGAAGTACAGAAGCGGCTACAGGATGACAAGTCTCATACTCCCTTACCTGTATTGTGCATGGAGAATGGGATGGCAATCTTACAATTTTCAGAAATTTTTGGTGTTCATGATAGTTTGAAGAAAAAGGAGAAGAGAGACTCTAGATATTATACTCGTAGAGGTGCATGTCAAACTGGCGTGATATTTTCATTAACTGTTATAGTTCTGTAAACGAACACAATCAGGAGCTACATTACTAACAATCTAGTAACCAACTGTGTTTCTGGATTTTTATTAATTTGAGCTTATTGTTTTTTATATCTTGTTCTTTCTCCGCCATCTTTTCAGATAAATATAGGTCTGCAGAGATATCTGATATTGTTGAAGAGGATGAAGAGGCTTTTTTACAGGGCTTCTTCAGTCGAGGTGTATCATATGTGAAACCGGCGTATGATGTTAAAGATGATACTACTATGTTTGATGTGGATGATCCGGAATATAATAAATTTGGTGTTGTGCAAGGGGTCGATGTAATGGCTTCGAGAGTGGACTGGCAACAAAAAGACCATTGTTGTGGTGCAGAACCCATGAAACAAGTCGTTGCAGAACGTGTTCCCATTGGATCAAATATTTTATTGTTTAACAAATTTTACCCTCTAGATCAGCAAAATTGGGAAGAGAGAATTTTGTGGGACGATTCTCCGGTCTCAAGTAAGAGTGCTGTGGGGAGATACGAGGCATCTGGGTCTGATATTGAAGCTTCACCTAATAGGGACATGGAACCACAAGTTTCTATTCAGATTGTTCGATCAGAACACCATATTGGTCTAAATGGGGATGGACAGAGTCTTTACCATCATGGTTTTCCGTTATTGGAGCCTTTTGGCTCAAGAAAAATTTCAAGAACAGAAGAATCTGTATCACCAGAAGTGATTTATCATCCTCAGATGTTGAGGTTAGAATCCTGGAAGGATGTGGACGATTCTTGCCAATCAGATGGTATAAAGGAAAACATTCCAGATGAGCATCAAAGTAATGCTGTCAGATCCTTTAGCAAATTTTCTCCAAAGAACAGAAGAATGCTGGAAGGTTCTTGGTTAGACAAAGTACTATGGGAAACAGATGAACCTGTTGAAAAACCAAAATTTATATTTGACCTTGAAGATGAACACATGCTTTTTGAAATTTCAGATGAAAATGAATATAAGTACATTCAGTTTCATTCTGGAGCCATGATTTTAACACGGTCATCAGTTGATGGAAATTCGTTTGAGGTATCCGGCAGTGGAGGTCAAGGTGGCTGGCGATTTGTTTCTAATGACAAGCACTACTCGAATAGAAAAGCATCTCAGCAACTGAAATCAAATTCTAAAAAACGTTCAGTTCATGGTATCAAAGTTTTCCATTCAAAACCCGCAATGATGTTACAGACAATGAAGCTGAAATTGAGCAAGTAAGACTAATTTTTTTAATTTATTATTTTATTTTTTATAATGGGCCTACTAATGTATGCTTCAACTAAAACTCATGCGACAATTACTTGGCCTTCAACAATGGGCCGTTTGGATCGCATATATTGTTTCATGGGTACAGAAATTAAATATTTGAGATTTGAATGTGTCAAAGATGTCCGGGATAATTAATGTTTGTGTTTGGTATGTGCCGGATAATTAATGTTCGTACGTTAAATATTCGTGAATTCAATAATTTATAAAAGTAAAATTAAATAATTACTTAACTAAGTGCTAGAGATAAATTAAATTTAACATAAACTAATTTATTGTTAGATTAATTAATTATTTAATTAATAAAATAAAAAAATAAAAAAATAAAAGAATACCTTTTAACTAAAGATAATTAAATTAAAAAACACAACCTATCCATGATATTTAACAATTGGAAGGCTTTTGTGTGTTAGTCTTTTTATTGGGAAGGGCCACCTTGTCCCTTGCCCTTAGGTTGTTCCTCTTACCCTTTTGGGTTCATGAATATACTTGTCTCTTATCCAAAAAAAAGTTCCTTGGATAATAATATTCTGGGTTTTAAAAAGTGAAATTTTGTGAAACAAACAAAGATATTAAATGTCTGTTTGAAATCTTATGGAAAGACATGTGAAACAAATGGGACATTAGCATTAGAAGACTTGTGTGTAGCATATTCTGGATGTATCTTAAAGTAGGTAGGCATCATGTTTATAATTCATGATCTTAAAAATTCATTTACGAATTGTCCATTGACCAATGGGATGATGGTAGTTGCAAATAATTCTTAATGTTGTATTTCTCTGCCTCTCAAGATCGGTTGACTTATCAAAGTGCTCCACTTCCTCACTACTAACGCTGAAAGGAGAGTCGAAATAAGACTCGCCCTTCTTTCTAGACGAATTGAGAGAGGTTTTTCTCGGAGAACTCCTAAAAAATTTCACCTTCAAGTTGGGCAAAGAAAACCCAAAGTACTTAAATTGCGTAGGATTAGAAGAATGAGAATCTGACTTAGTAGAATGGGCTGGAGCTTGTATTTGGATGCAACTGACTTCCAATAAGTCTGGATTAGCCTTTAATAACATCTTGGAACTGCTAGAATGAACTGAGGATTGAGAATGGATGCATTTTGCCTCTAACAAGTTAGGAACATGATCTTCAATTATCTGGGCCTTTAAGGATCATTTAATCGAAATCTTCTTTATTTTTTTCTTTTGAATGGAATACTTCGGAAAGCGCATGAGACAATGTGGGAAGATCTTTGAAGATTTTTTTATTTTTTTATTTTTAATATATTTTAACCTTGACCCTGATCTTGCTGAGAAGTAGACAGTAAAAAGGGAGAAAGAACCTGAAGATGAAGAGTTGATAGGATGTTGACTTTAAGAGTTGATAGGACTTTGTAATTATCCTTTAGATGTTTTGCTGCATAATTGAAGCCCTTTGGTCTCCCTTTATTTTATGAACTTGGTTTTTTGTATGCCCGTGTGTTCTTTCATTTTTTTTTCAATGAAAATTGATGTTTTCATCAAAGAAAAATGTGTTTCAGAGAAGGGTTCTGCTAAGATAGGATCAGCATTCTAACCTATGCATTGTATGTCCCAACCTTTTCTTGGGAGCTGATGTCTTTTATAGCTATTACTTGACACCAAAGTAGAGCTTTCTCATAAATCACAATTATTTGTTTCGACTTTTAAGAAGAAAAATCACTTTTAGTTTTTTAATGAAAAATATTGAAAGAGGAAAACGGTTGGTTTTGAAGGAAAAAAATCTGTCTTCATGTATCCAGTCGAGATATCAGCTCTAATTAGGATCAACTATTTTTCGGATATTATTTACATCTTTGGAAGACGTATTGAGCTCCACTTGATTGAGTTATAGGTTGCAATACATTAGTTTTTGTGTAATGTTTGATGCCATTTGATTTGACTTGTTATTTTTGGGTATGGCTTATGACTTACGAGTATTATATGGATATAAAACCAAGAAAAAGCTATTGATAGAGGGGAAGAATGGCTTATGAATATTGTATGGATATAAAACCAAGAAAAGAGTATGTGATAAAGAGGAAGAGTGCTCAAGAACAGAGGGATCAAAAAGTATCATACAACCACAACAAAATTTGATCAATGAGTATCATCATGCATTTATCATTGTTTTCTTTTGGTTGAAGGCTATATTTTATCAAAATCAATTTCCACTCCATCAATGTGTTTTTATCTACTTCTTTGCAGCAAAGAGCTAGCTAATTTTCATCGCCCTAAAGCTTTATGGTATCCACATGATAATGAGATGACTGTCAGAGAACTACAGAAGTTACCTACTCACGGACCAATGAAAATTATTCTGAAGAGTTTAGGCGGCAAAGGCAGTAAACATATTGTTGATCCTGAGGAGACTGTTTCGTCAATCATGGCCAAAGCTTCCAAGAAGCTAGGTTATCAAAATTTTTTTTTTGGGTATTTTTCACTAGTTTATCCTTTTAAAATTTGTGTAATGTACGTGTGTGCTGTATGAGCACATGTTTTTTTTCTTCCTTTTCACTAAATTATATCATGGGGCTCATAACCTTTTTTTTTCCCCTCCTGGCTAGATATGAAGCCCTCCGAAATGATTAAATTATTTTATTCTGGAAAGGAGCTTGAAAGAGAAAAGTCTTTGGCTGCTCAAAATGTGCAACCAAATTCCTTACTTCATCTTGTTCGTTCGAAAATATATATAATGCCAAGAGCACAAAATTTGCGTGGTGAAAATAGATCTGTTAGATCTCCTGGAGCATTCAAAAAGAAATCAGATCTTTCTGTGAAAGACGGACGTGTTTTTTTGATGGAGTAAGTGAATGTTGTTCTTCTCTTGTAGAATACTTTGATGCTTTGTGTCCCATTTTCATTTTGTTGATTGTTGTCTCATTTGTCAAGTTAATTCTGCTCAAGTGTCTTGCTCATAGACGAAGTTTGTGCTGCATTGGTAACAGTTGGATTTATTTTTTTGATTATTCTCATTGTTTTAGATGAACAAGTCCTTTGCATGCTATAGCCTAATTCTCAATCCTGTAAAAAATTTGCTAGTATATGCTATGATTTAAGAGAATGAAAAGGGAAATGTCTTCTAAATTTTATTGATTGAAAATCCCAAACAGTCCATTGAATTAATTTTTCTTTTTTTACTAATACGAAAAACGACTTTTCATTGATTGAATGAAAAGAAACTAATGTTCAAGATACAAAATATATATATATATATATATACACAGTATACCAATTACAACCATAATGACCAAATTCAACCAAAAGGAGAAGACATAACTCTAAACAAATCTCAAACTAAAAAACCAAATAGCAACAAATCATGAAATGTTTGACTAAGTCAACCGAGCTTGAGAGGATCCCCTTGTCTAAGGCAATGTGACGCTTTGATCTTGCCCCTTGATTTGCTGTTGATAATAATGGAGAAATTTGTTGGAGATATACTACCTATAATCCATTTCCTCTATCTCTCACCAAACCCTTTAGCAATCAAGATGCTCAAGAATTTAAAAAATGAACCATACCAAAGGCTTTCTCCACATCAAGTTTTATCATCACCCCTTTTAGCTTGGAATGCTAGTAGAGATCAATCAATTCATTGCAATTAAGGATGCATTGATGATTTTTTAATTAGAAAAGCAAATTGGTTTATGGAGATACGCAGTTCGGTATTGGGAGTGGCTTTTCTCTTTCTTTAACCTATTTGGGTGTTTGGTGCTGACTTTCGAGGAAATATCCAGCAACTTTTACTTGAGGTGCAATTCAACAAAATCCCTCGATCACTTTGGTTACATGCGGTAAAGTCACTTTTGGTGGAATTATGGTTTGAGAGGAACCAATGGGTATCCATGATAAATCTTTTGCTTGGTTGGATCGTTTGAAATCGCCTGCAAGAATGTCTCCTCGTGGTGCTCCTTCTCCAAGCCTTTTGAGAGCTACAACATTCAAGAAATCTACTGAAATTGGAGCTTTTTTATTTTTCCAGCATAATCTACTTGTTTTGAGTTTACTTCTTTTTGTGCTTTTTGATGTAGGTCTTCTGTATGTTTCAATGTCGGCACCTTTGTAAGGCTGGTGTCTTATAGTCTTTTTATCCTCTTTAGGTTGACAAAAGTTTGAGAAGTTCTTGGGTGAGTAAATCCAGAAATTGGCTAAAAGTCGAAGCTCTAGCAACTTTTAACTTGGAAAACGGAAGAAGAATAGGTTTTTGGCTTGACCAATGGGAGAGCGAAATTCCTCTCAAATCAGCCTTCCCTCGTTTTTTTAAAATTGCATTACTCCCACATGGTTTGGTCGCTGATCATTGGGACTCCACCCATGCTTCATGGTATATTACTTTCCGTAGACTTTTAAACGAAGAAGAAATACTAGAATTCCAATCAATTCTAAGATTGCTTTCCAACATAAAACCCTCTGAAATTGAAGATAGCAGATCTTGGTCTTTGAATGGCAGTGGGAACTTCACAGTAAACTCCCTCACTCATCATCTTTCCTCCTCATCCCCTATGGACAACACCTTTTTTAAGGGTATCTGGAAAACCATCAGCCCAAGAAGGGTAAACATTCTCACTTGGATTGTGCTGATTGGGAACTTGAATGTCTCATCAGTTATGCAACATAAACTACCCAACAATTACCTCTCTCCCTCCATCTGCCCACTGGCTAAAAAATCAAGAAGACACCCATCACTTATTCATCTCCTGTCCAAGCCTAATTGATGAGAATAAAAATTCTGGGAAGAGAATGTTGAGGTACTTATTTTTGTATTTGGTTTGAAGAGAATGTTGTTTGATTATTGTGTTTAATCTTGGTGCATTGGAGATATCATCAATTTTACTCACTGGTCTACTGAGCATTGTTCATTGGAAAGATCTTTGAAAGGAGTGAAAATTTAATTAATTTCTTGCCAATTTGGTCCATGATTTGATTCTTGATAATTGGGATGGGTATTCTTTACTGTGTTATTTATTGGTTGTATATGGCTGCAATGGCCGTACTTGTTTTTTTTGCTTTATTTTTTATTTCATTATACTTTGAGTATTACTCTTTTGATCTATGAAAAAACTTGTTTCCTTTAACTTCTTTCACTAATTATGTTATCTTTGTCGTAGGTACTGTGAAGAAAGGCCTTTACTTTTGGGCAACATTGGAATGGGGGCAAGGCTGTGCACTTATTATCAAAAGTCGTCTCCTGATGATCAAACTGGTGCACTGTTGCGAAATGGGGGGGATAGTTTAGGACATGTCATTATCCTCGAACCTTCAGATAAATCTCCTTATCTTGGGGATTTAAAAGGTGGTTCAGTACAGGCATCTCTTGAAACAAACATGTACAGGGCACCTGTATTTTCTCATAAGGTGCCAATGACTGATTATATATTGGTCCGTTCTGCAAAGGGAAAGCTTTCCCTGAGGCGTATTGACAAAAATTTTGCAGTTGGCCAGCAGGTTGGTTTTGTTTTGTTTCTTGTTTCTTGTCTCTCTCTCTCTCTCTCTTTTTGTTTTTGTTTATTTTATTTTATTTTATTTCATTGGATTAGCTTGTTTGATTGACTGCATTCTTTTTCCTTGTTTTAATTTCATCAGAATTTCTCTCATATATTTGGTTGAATTTGTACTTGAATAGATCATGGTTTGATTGTTTGATGTATTTTCATAGATATACTTTTAATGTTTTTGGATATTTATAATACTCAGAAAGGATGAAATCGTTAGGGCTTGTGGAGAAGAGTCCAACAATAAATGAAAGGGTAGCATTTCACTATTTAGATCACAATAACTAATACTGAGAAAGGACGAACATTCTAGGAATTCTTCTAGTTTTCGCACAATCATGATGTTTTTAATTTCTTATTGTACAGTAACATAATGTCCAGTGGAGTAGAAGAGTTTCATCCTCATGCAACTAAGTTGCTGAATTTTATACTTTAACTACAATTAATAAGTGCTAATGTATATGTAATGTAACATAAACTTGATTGATTCGAAGATAGATTTTTGGTTTTAACCACTAGTTGTCAATTGTTATGTAAGGGACCGTTTGGATCGCAAGATATTGCTTCATGGGTATAGATATTAAATATCTGAGATTTGAATGTATGAGTTTTAAATGTCTGGGATAATTAATGTCTGTGTTTGGATGTGCAGTATAATTAATGTCTGAAAATTAAATATTTGTGTTAGATTCAATAATTTGTAAAAAATAAAATTGAATAATTACTTAACTAAATGCTTGAGATCAATTAAATTTAACATAAAATAATTTATTGTTATGTCAATTAGTTAATAAAATAAAAAATATAAGAATATCTATTAACAAAACATTATTAAATTAATTATTAAATATAATTAAATTAATTAGAGTATTAACATTAACAATAATAATTTAAATTAAATAGTTAAGATAACATAAAATATTTACAGAAATATTAGTTGAAATTTACTAAATAATATATTTATATTTATAATTAATTAAAATTAATAATCATAAATAATCTATATTAATTTATCAACTAATTAGGCTAAATTTCAATTGTTCATCTCCCAAAAATAAAAATCCCATACTTTTTCAGGTTGTTAAAAAACTCATATCAGGTGGGTTTTAAAGTTCTTTGGATAATAATATCCTGGGTTTTAAAAAATGAAAATTCTGTGAAACAAACAAGGATATTAAATGTCTGTCTGAAATCCCATGGGAAAACTTGTGAAACATACGGGGCCTAAATGTCTTTGGGGACTTGTGGAAAGTATATTATTGTTCTAAGGTACTAAAATCACGGATTCCAGATGTCTTGATTCTTGAATTTGATTCTTTGTACTCATGCAAGCTTATGTATTCAAATGGTTAGAAGACAATGGGGCAGATGTGAGAACAACTTGTTCGTTTTTTGAACTTGCAGACAAATTGGGTCAAACAATTATATTTGTGGGTACAAGAAACAGTGCGGGAATGTTACATAAGGGACTAATTGATCTTGGTTATGATGTGACTACCAAGGGGAGGTAGACTAACACTATGCATCTCAGTACTATCCAACCTTACTACTTACTACATGTTCATTTTTCTCATGCCCACATCAACATCCAAATCCTTGGAAAGAATCATGAGGAAGTTCTTTTGGGAAGGCAACAGAGGGGGATAACTGAACCATTTAGTCCAATGGAATAAAACTATACAACCTCACAAAGATGGTGGCTTGGGACAAATCAATCTGAAAAACAAGAATTTGGCATTACTTTCAAAATGGGGATGGCGTTACATGAACGAACAAAATGCGTTATGGTGCTTGGTGGTAAAGAGCATTCATGGAAGTAATACCTTCAATTGGCATACAAGCGGGAATGAGCAACATAGCTTAAAGAGTCCTTGGATTAGCATATCACGGCAATGGGGAAAAGTTGAACCTTTGACTGTATTTAAAGTAGGAAACGGTAGAAGAACCTTCTTTTGGAAAGATCCATGGCTGGAACTGACTTCCTTTGACCAAAAGTTTCCCACTTTATTCGGAATTGCCAATAACCCTAAGGGATCAGTTGCTGAACACTGGGACAGCACAACGCATTCATGGTCTATATTCTTTAGAAGACTTTTGGAGGAGGCAGAAATTTCAGCATTCCAAGAATTGATGGCCTCTCTGGCAGGAATACATTTATCACCCTTTCCTGATAAAAGATCTTGGTCCCTTGAGCCAAGTGGATTATTCAGTCAAATCATTGACCCATCACCTCTGCCCAGCAACTCCCATTGAGACTATTCTATATAAAAGCTTATGGAAAACCAAAAGTTCAAAGAGAGTCAATATCTCGGTCTGGACCATGCTGTATGGAAGTCTAAATTGTGCTGCCACCTTACAGAAAAAAACTTCCAGACCATGCCATCTCCCTCCATATATGCCATCTATGCCTCAATCATCAAGAAAACATTGAACATTTATTCTTTGGCTGCCCTTACACCTTGAACTGTTGGTTCAGGCTACTGAACATATTCCAATTATCATGGGTTTTTGATGGAAGTTTCAGAAACAACTTAATTCAATTGCTATCAGGCCCCATCCTAAAGAAACCAGCTTCGGTCTTATGGATTAACACAGTAAAAGCCTTGTTAGTTGAGCTCTGGTTTGAAAGAAATCAACGGGTTTTTCATGATAAAGCCTTACCTTGGAGAGATCGCTTCGATTTTGCCTGTCTTAATTCCTAATCTTAGTGCTCTTTGTCTAAAGATTTCCAAGAATATTCTTTGCAAGAAATGCTATTAAACTGGCATGCCTTCATTACCCAAAGAAGAGGTTTTTGACCACACCCAACCTATGTTTATGTTTTACCTTTGCTGTCTTAATTATAAGTCTTTATACTCACTAGGATTCTTCTATGTTAGTCTATGCTTTCTGTATTTTGTCATATTTGGGGTTTTGCCCAAATTTGAGCACTTCTATATCTATTGTAAGCTGGAACCTTTAATTTTAAGGATATGATGAGGGCGCTAGGGGGTGTCAACCTGGTTGAGATGTTTCGGTGCGCCTGCTGATCCTACTTAGTTCTTTTCGCTCTTTGTATACTACTCATGTACTTAGAGCTATTGTCTCTTTATTATTTAATTTTAATAAAGAGCCGTTTCTTTTGCAAAAAAAAAAAAATAAATAAAATAAAAATAAAAATAAAAGAGAGACTGTTTTTAGTTATTTTTATTATTTTTAATGTTTTCCTCACTTATAAACACTTTTTAAGCACGTTTAACCCAAGTAGATTCTTAATATTCTCCATCAAATTGTCAGCGTCAACTCTATTAATTGGTATTTTGTGCAGGAGCCGCTGATGGAGGTGTTTTCTCCTGGAACAAAGTCTCTTCAAATTTTTATGATGAATAGACTAACTTTGTATATGTTTCGTGAATTCCTTGCTGCTGAAAAGCGTCGACGAATCCCTGACATCCGTGTTGATGAACTACCTTCTCAGTTTCCATACCTGTCTGAGACTGTAATTAGGAAGAAACTGAAGGAATATGCTCTTCAACAGGTTAGTTCACAACGTTTTTATATGTATAATATAATTATAAGCCCTATTTGAATAAACAGCCTGCCCTTATTTGTTCTTTACAATGTAATAAGTTTACTTACTGGTGCTTTTTTTTTTTCCTGAGAAGTTTTCTTCATGTTTTTCTTCAATATGAACTGTATAGACTGAAATCATATATAATACTGCAGAGAAATTCTAGTGGACAGATTATTTTAATTAAGAAGCGCAATGCAAGCCTTTCTTTGAAGAAAGATGCTGTGACACCTGAGGATGTAAGCAACATAAGTATCTTCTCCTTGGTTCCTTTTTTATTGATGAATTTATTTTTTATTTTACTTTTTTTATTTATTTTAAAAATGAATACGAATTTCCTTGAGAAAAAAAAAAAAAAAAAACGATAAAAGACTACACACGGCTACAAAAAACAAACCCCCAAAAGTAGTAATAGAACTTGAGTTCTGGAAGCGAAGTCTATTCAAAATTATTCCTGGAGATGAGCACATCAAGCTATTTATTACTTTAGGCCAACTGGCTAACGAACTAATAAATTAACTATTTTTTTAAAACAACCAAGAATGGTTCTTAAAAACTTATAGAACTAAATACAAAAGGTCTCTTATCATCAATAAAGAGGTCGGTTTTCTTTTCAAAAAGAATATAAAAGATTTCGGTAAACACTATCTCACTTCAAGACTTGCATCAAATAGCCTATTAGTTTAAAATCGAATGCATTTATTTCTCCTTCTATCAGTGTGTTTTAGATTCGGTCTTGTTGTCTTGTTATGTTATTGAAAGTTTCATATTTTGTTATGATTCCTATTTTGTATTTTGAGTATTAGGCTCATTTTAGTAATTTGTTTTGAGGGGGATAGGAGTCTCTTTATTCATAAAATGAAATAAAAGAGACTAATGTTCTAAGTACAACAGGGGCATACAAAGAGCGTCAATTAAAGATCATATAACAAAAAGCTAATAGGATCAGTAGATGCACTCGGACATCTCAACTAGGTCGACACCCCCATAGCACCCTCATCATATCCTAGTTGAAATAAAAGAAAAATCGAGGCTCTATGACTAGTAAGCAAGGATCAAAAGGCATGCGACTAATTGCCATACAATAAAATTGAACTTCCAACTAAAAAGACAAAGTAAACAATACAAAATCTTTAGTAATTGAATTAAAGATAATGAAGAAGCTCAAGGATAGGATGACGATATGAAGACACTCCAATTTTTTAGCCTGGACCATGCTGTTTGGAAGTATACACTGTGCTGCCACTCTACAGAAAAAACTCCCGAATCATGTATTATCCCCCCATATCTGCCACATATGCCTAAACTATTCGGAGAATATGGAACATAAACTCTTCGGCTGCCCCTACTCTCTGAATTGCTGGTTCAGACTGCTGGATATATTCAATCTAACTTGGGTCTGTGATGAAAGCTCCGAAAATAATTTAACCCAACTACTATCAGGCCCCATATTTTTGAAACCAGCCTCGGTCCTATGGATTAATGCAGTTAAAGCATTGGTAGTGGAGTTATGGTTTGAAAGGAATCAGCGTGTCTTTCACGATAAAGCATTACCTTGGAGAGACCATTTCGATTATGCTTGCCTCAACGCCTCATCGTGGAGCTCCTTGTCTAAAGAATTCCAAGATTATTCTCTGCAGGAAATACTATTAAACTGGCATGCTTTTATATCACAAAGCAGAGGCTGCTGATATGCTCTACACCTATTTGTCTAGGGTCATGTTTTGTATGGTCCACATTTTGTTTTCTGTAAGGCTGGAATACTATAAAGCCTCACTGCCACTGTTTTTTATGACTGTTTTTTATCAAATTTGGGGTCTGTCCAAATTTGATATATGTTATTATTATTATATGCTAGATCACATTTGTGTACGAATGTAGAGGAAATGACGAGGGCGCTAGGGGGGTGTCAACCTAGGTTGAGATGTTCTGGCGCGCCTACTGATCCGACTTTGTTTTTCTTGCTCTTAGTATACTACTCATGTACTTAGAGCTTTTGCCTCTTTATTATTAATCATTAATAAAGAAGCCGTTTCCTTTATTGAAAAAAAAAAAACAATCTTCTAAAAATAATAGACCATGCTACCACAGAAATGTTCCAATGATCAGCCACGGATCCTTTAGGGAGAAGAGACACTTCGAATAATTTTGGGAACATGATGGAGAAGGCAACTTCGCAAAACCAAGTATCTGACCGGAATGCAATCCGGCGTCCATCACCCAACTTATACTTTGCTAATGCATCCACTTTCAGCCAAGATCTTGAGATGCTTACCCAAGGACTTCTTAGAGTTTTCCCATCTTTCCCGGCAGTGTGCCGGCTAAAGACGTTCTTACCATAGATACTTCTTACTACAGAACACCATAGATAGTTTTCGAGATATATCCAACCTTATTTGGCCAAAAGAGCCAGATTCTTAGTCTTCAAATTCCCCAGGCCGAGACAACCATCTAACAATGATTTATTGCGAGCTTTCCAATTCACTAGGTGGTTTTATCTTGCTGCCTTTGTGACCTTCCCAAAATTAATTTTTCAGAATTCTTTCTAAAGCTGAAATCACGTCCTCAGGCATTAGGAAGGTTGACATATAGTAAGTGGGAAGATTTGGTAAGACTGATTTACATAATGTGGCTCTTCCTCCCCTTGATAAATTAAACCGTTTCCACTTGTCTAGCTTTGCGTGAACTCCATCAATGATGGGTTGCCAGAAGGAGATTTGTTTTGGATATCCTCCCAATGGCAAACGAAGGTAGAAAAAGGGAAGATGCTCAACCTTGCAGCCCAGGCTGAGAGCCTTAGAATTCACATCAGAAGCATCTATATTAACACCACATAAAGATCTAGTTTATATTTCTGGCTTTCTTTGTTTTCCTTATTTGCATTTCTCTTGTATACTTCTCTTTCTATGTCCTGCGTTTAATTGTAAAAGGATCAGCCCTTGTCCTTCTGTTATTTGGCTATTGAGTATAAAGCCTCATTTTTCTATTAGACTTCCTACAGGATATGATGAGGGTGCTAAGGGGGTGTCAACCTAGTTGAGATGTCCGGGTGCGCCTGCTGATCCAAATCCCTTGTTTAAGTTTGGCTCCAAGCTTAAGCAACACACTCTATGTTTATCCCTCTTGTACTTAGAGCATTAGTCTCTTTTATATCTATCAATAAAGAGACTTGTTTCCTTTAAAAAAAAAAACACCACATAAAGCAGATTTTTCCCAATTTACTTTTTGTCCTGAACACCATTCAAATATCTCAATGGTCTGTTTTAGTGACGAGAGCATGGTACTATCGTGTTTACAAAACAATAGGGTATCATCTGCAAATTGGAGGATGGAGACATGGATCTTCTCTTTGCCGACTATAAAACCATCATAAAGGTTATTGTTATGCAAGTTCGCCACTAATGCACTTAGTACTTCACTGATTAGAAAAAATAACAAAGGTGAGAGGGGGTCACCTTGCCGAGTTCCTCTAGAAGCATAAATTCTTCCCCATGGCCTTCCATTAATGAAAATCGAGAATCTTGGGTTTTTAATACACCCCATTATCTATGCAATCCATTTATCCTCAAAGTTCTTGAGTCGGAGAATTTTTTCTAGAAAGTTTCAGTCAACACGATCGAAAGCCTTCTCAAGGACAAGCTTAAGGATCCAACCTTTCTTTTTTGTGGCCCGGTAGTCCTCTACCACTTTGTTGGCTATAAGGATGGGATCCATAATCTGTCTACCTTCAATAAAGGTGCACTGAGTCGGAGCGATAATGGAAGGCATGACTTTCATTTATCTTTCAGCCAAAACCTTAGCGATTACCTTATAGGTTAAGGTTGATAAGCTTATTGGCCTAAAATCTTTAACTGTTTCTGCATTTTCCTTTTTCTGAAGGAGACGTATAAAGTTTTCCAGCACACAAGAATTCAGCTTACCATTATTGTAAAAGTCAGCAAATAAGGCTTGAAAGTCTGCCTTCAAAAAGTCCCATAACTTTAATAAAAATTCTGCTTCCAGTCCAGGAGTTTTTTTCTTCCCAAGGGTTTTTAACTGCTGATTTAATTTTAAACTCAGTAAATTCGGCCACAAGTGCTGAATTTTGAGATGTGGAGATTTGTGGCCAATCAAAGTTTATGGGAATGTGCCTCTCACCCAGGCTCTTTGAGAAAAGCTGATTATAAAAGTTCAGAATCAACCGTTCAATCTCTCTATGGGATTTAGTTGGGATCCCTTGATCATTAATCAATTCTGTGATGAGATTCCTTTTTTTTGCGACCAAGAAGCGGTGGAAGAAATAGGTATTCTCATCCCCCATTCGAATCCAATTTAACTTTCTTTTCTGGATGAAGCTAATTTCCTCCAATCTGTACAACGACATTAGATCAGCCTTAAGAGAGTTTTTGAGAATCTGATCGGCTTCTAAAAGAGGGGTTGACTCGGCCAAGGTGTCCCATCTTTCTATTTCTCTTGTTAGATCTTCTGACCACTAGCCCAAATGACCGATCCTTTTCCTACTCTTCTGACCACTAGCCCCATTCCTTAGAAAAAATAAGTATTTCAATCTCCTTCCTTTTGGCCTTCAAGTACAACTTTTCTTCTTAACCACCTTCGCAGAACGGAACTTAGAGGCAAGAATAACCAACAGAAAATCCTAGCATGTCTAAGAACTGTGATCCATATTCCATTAAAATTATAAGGAATGCAAATCTAGGGCCTATACTATAGAATACGTTTTTGCATCTTTGTATTATTTACTTTTTTCTTACATCTTCCTTTTATATGTTAGGTATGCAAGTATGAAAGCATGCAAGCTGGCTTATACCGTCTGAAACATTTGGGACTTTCAGAGGTCCATCCCTCTGCAATTTCATCTGCAATGAGTAGACTTCCTGATGAAGCTATTACCCTAGCTGCTGCATCTCACATTGAAAGGGAGTTGCAGATAACTCCCTGGAACTTGAGTAGCAATTTTGTTGCTTGTACGACCCAGGTAATGAATATTAACTAATCTTCATTATAGCTAGCGTCTGGTTCATCTATTGTTCTTTTTGTCAAGTTTTTTAAATTGGTTTATCTTATATTATATTTTGTTTGTGAAAGAAAATAGTAGGAAAGAATAGGCATACAAAAGTAACCGCTCAAAGGTCTGTTTGCCAATGGTAAATGCTTTTTTTTGGTAAGAAACGATGATATATTAGAAACAAAAAGAATCAAAAGAATTAACCGTATCACTAAAGACTCTTATATTTCTTTCCAACCAAATGCCCCATAGTAGAGAATGGATTGCACTATTAACAATGGTAAATGTTAAGATTAACATCACTTGATTGTTGGATAACACGACTTTTTGAAACTCAAGCACTAGTTTCTTCTCTCAACCCTAAACCCTAATTTACTCTAATCCTACCACATTATTTTATCCCTCTAAAAAAACTCGTGTTTGAGTTTCAAAAAGATAATGAAGAATACAATATTTTTTTCCTCCAATGATCTGTGAAAACTCCAAATAAAATCGCGTGCCGGTGGACATCTTGCATTGCAACTACTAAGATTGAAGTTCATAAAAAATTTGAGAACTGTAGAGTGGGAACCTCATAAAAAATTTTCTTTGGTTGTTGAGATTCGTAAACATGCCTGCCACCAAGATTTTGCTCAACCATTTTAGCCAAAGTTGGAGTGTTGAAGCAACCCATAAACCTATTTGGAAATTTGGTATTGCATTACCCAGAATTTGTGCAAAAAGGGGTTGAAATAAACCCATGAAAAAGGAAGCAAATCGAAAGTAGGGAGGACTGGACACAAGTTTGGTCATACAAACTTGAAGGGGTCAGATTGTGTGAAACACATGCCAGTAATTGAGTACACATGTTGGGTCGAATCGAGTGGGTTGAGCTGAATGGATCATGTGTAACCACACATTCTTCCTCGTCTTCCAAGCAATCGACTACAACTAAAGATTCAAATATCTTGAAACCGGGTTACCCATGGTGGCCGTCTACCCCACCGAATCACCTCCATCTATTATCACAGCTTCTTTCTTAGATAAGAATTTCTTAGTCTTTGCCCTAGATTTTTCTTTGCTCGTTTTTTCTTCCTTGGTCAGTTGGTCCGGTCCATATGTGAGTTCCAAATTTCTCTTGGATTTTTTGTCTTGTGTTTCTTGCAAGATTCCACAACTGGGTTGAATTCTTAATCTTATCTTAATTCAACAACCTCTGGTTTTTATTTTCTTGAATTATTTCTTTTTTGAACTCTTGTCATTGTTCTGAAAGTTGATCGATGTCTTGAGCCATCTTTCCTAATAAACACTAAATTTCGTTTACTCCCTTATTTAGTTTCTCCAATGCTTCAGTGATGTACATATTGAGTGTTCTTGAATAAGTTTCAACCTCATAATTGTTGTAGGATTGATTCTTGGGTTTTCTTGAATATGTTTCAACCTTTCTTGGTCGTTCTCCATTACCAAAATATTAATTTCTGCTCCTAAATGTTTTAGTCTTTCTATAAAATTTCATTCTTGGACGATTCTTCAAATTTCTTCTCTTCCCGCTCTTCTTGAATTTAAAGGTTTTCCCCTAATTAGATGTCTGCTATTCGACAACAAGCACAACTCACGAAGCTCCCTCTTGCGACTGGTGTCACTAAGATTTTCTTGAGCTTCCACCACTGGCAGTCAACGTTGGCCTAGACGACTACTTAGATACCAAATAAGTAGCCTAAAAGACAAAAGGAGAGAAATCTCCAATAATAAACTTAAAAGTCTTTATTATGAATAAAATGTTACGACTCTGTTGCAGAAGCTTCCGGATTATCCTCAGAAGAAATAGAAAGCAAATCAGCATTGCAAGTGGAATTACATTCCATATACAGAGAGGAGGAAAGGAGGTTAATATTGAAGAGTAAACTGAACTGGCTGGCCGTTGGGGATGAAAACTCAGGATTTTTCCACAGGTTCCTTAACGCAAAGAAAAGTAAAAATCTAATTCTAGAATTGGTAGATGATCAAGAGGCAGTAACAAAATCATTTAGGGACATGGAAAGGCTTATTTTGGGCTTCTATGACACCCTTTACAGAAGAATACCCGGGGTGAGATGCATTCCTCTCATCACAGATTGACCCTGTGTATCCCCCAACCAAAACAACCTACTGGTAGCTAACTTCACAGAGGAAGAAATACTCGGGGCAGTTAAAGCATTAGGTAAGAACAAGGCCCCGAGACCAGATGAATTCTCTGTGGAATTTCTCATAAAATATTGGCCTAAACTCAATTACAGTTTTAAAAAACTTCTAGATGAATTTCACACTAATGGAAGACTTAATGCTTGCATTCAAGAGAACTTTATTTGCTTGATCCAAAAGAAAGAAGATGCGACACAAGTTAAAGATTTCCGGCCTATTACCCTCACCACCTTGTCTTATAAAGTGGTGGCCAAAGTACTTGCAGAACGCCTGTAATCGATGATGGATGAGATAATCAGCCCTCACCAGAGCGCCTTCATCGAAGGAAGGCAGATCCTAGATCCAATTCTAATTGCCAATGAAGTTGTGGAAGATTACAGACCTAAAAAGAAAAAGGAATAGATCCTAAAACTTGACTTAGAGAAAGCTTTTGATAGAGGGATTGGGGCTTCTTAGAAAAGATTATGTATTGCAAAAAGTTCAACATGAAATGGACCTCTTGGATCTTGGGATGCTTGAAAAATCCAAGATTCTCAATATTCATCAATGCTAGGCCGAGAGGAAGGATAATTTCTTCTAGAGGAATTTGCAAGGTGACCCTCTCTCCCCTTTCATTTTCCTCCTAGTGAGTGAGGTGCTAGATGCTCTTGTTAGCAAACTCCACGAAAATGGTCAATTTGAAGGATTCACGGTAGGGAAGGAGAATATTCATCTCCCCATCCTCCAGTACGCAAACGACACTTTGCTGTTTTGTAAATACGATGAAAATATGCTATTAAAGCTTAAGAACACAATAAGGCTGTTTGAGTGGTGCTCTAGTCCGAAAGTTAACTGGGAGAAATCAGCCCTAATTGGTGTGAATGTGATCGAAGAGAACCAACATCTCATGGCTGGAAAATTGAGCTGTAAAGTGGAGAAATTTCCCTTTTTGTACCTAGGGCTTCCGCTGGGGGGTTATCCAATGCAGTTGTCTTTTTGGCAACTCGTGATTGACAGAATGCACAAGAAACTGGACAGATAGAAACTGGACAGATGGAAAAGATTCAACATTTCTAGAGGGGGTAGACAAACCCATAATGGTATATGGTTTCTTAAATTGCTCCCAAGTGATGCAAAGGAAATTACCCAGTCAATGCCTCATGCCCTCTGTTTGCCCCCTCTGTATGATGAACAACGAGACCATTAATCACATATCCATCTCTTCCCCATTTTCTGCCAACTGCTGGAGATCATTATTCTCCCTCTTCGATGCTGTTTGGGTTTGGGATGGCTCCTTGAAGGCAAATGCCATCCAACTTCTTAGTAGCCCGAATCTATCGAAAAAGTCAAGAATAATATGGGAAAATTTGGTTAAGTCAATACTGGTAGAACTATGGTTTGAACGCAACCAACGAATATTTCACGGCAAGCCTAGATTGTGGCACAAGATGTCTTGGAAACAGCAAAGAGGAATGCCACTGCCTGGTGCTCTCTGAATAAAAACTTTCATAGCTACTCCATCCTAGACATATCATCTAATTGGCCAGCTTTTATCTCTTCCCCTTTTCGATACTGGTGGTCAGGTGTTTCAGAACAAGCCTCAGAAGTGCTGCTACTATCTTCCTCCCTTGTATTCTCTTAAGGATGGTGCTATTTACTCTATGATTCCTTTGGTTTGTTTGTATTTTTAGAACATTCAAGACTGTTTTTGGGCTCTTGTTAGCTTTCTTCTTTTAAGTTTTGTAATTATGTCATTGGATATGATGAGGGTGCTAAGGAGGTGTCAATCGAGTTGGAATTTTCGGTGCACCCACTGATCCCCTCCTCTCTCTTTTTTTGGCTTCTTTACTCTTCTCATTGTATATCTTGTACTTTGAGTTCTAATTAATAAAGAAGCTTGTCTCCGTTTAAAAAAAAAAAAAAAAAAAACAAGAATATAAAGTTATGAATACAATAAGACAATTCCTCTACTTATATAAAATTGTAACGATAACTAATCCTAATCCTAATTAATCAAAAAAACTAATCATAATCCTAATAAATCAAGGAAACTAATCATAATCCTAATCAATTAGAAAACTAATCATAGTCCTAATCAATTAAGGATTTAACAGAGATATCATAATTTGCTCTAATCCTACTGCATATTCCATGAAATGTTTCTTCTAAATAAAAAATATGTGGATGACACACACGGGGTTGATTTCTGTAGATAAACTGATACTGTCATGAGTTTGTTTCTTTAAGGGGTTTCTTTTAATACTTACTTCCATAAAAAGAAATATATTTGAATAGAGTCTCATCTCTTTAACTACAATGTGAATTAAAATATGGATAAATAATTGGATATAAGATAGATGAAATGATTACTATTGAACGATATGGTGACTGTCTGCTAATTTACAACCTTCTTGTCTGACCCCCAACCAAATTTTTTTAAAAAAAAGGGAAAAGAAAATATAGAGCGGCTGGAAATTACAGGTGTTGGTGATCCATCTGGTCGTGGGCTTGGATTTAGTTATGTTCGTTCGGTTCCAAAAGCACCTATTTCTAATGCATCTTTAAAGAAAAAAGCAGCCTCTAGTCGAGGAAGCTCTGCAGTGACAGGGACAGATGCTGACCTACGTAGGTTGAGCATGGATGCTGCAAAAGAGGTACCTGGTTTTCCATCGAATATTGTTTTTAGGAGACAAATAGTAATTGCAAATACTAGGGGTTTTAATAGACAATTATTTTCATGTATGACAGAACAATAAATTTTTAGAACGAAATGGATCAAACTCATATTTTGAGCATTTAAATGCATAAACTAACATGCTTCAAATTTCCTTTTTTGTTATAAAAATGATTACGTACATATATGTATGTATGTATATATGTATGCGTGTGTGTATATATATAGGAAAAAACTTGGGTGCATCCGGTATTTTCCCATCTCTCCACCTTACAAAAATAAAATAAAAAATGACTTTTTAGAAAAATAACTTTTAATCTTGTTTTTATGTGGTGGAGTTTTATGTGGTGGAGAGTGAGGAGAATGTATATATAACTTCTAATCATTACTCATATATATATATAAGCAGTGAAAAATAAGACAATTAGTTTTCAATGGCATGACATCATAATTAATATTATAAAATTGATGAAATATTTAGTCAATTTTTTTATCATCGTAGCTAACAATGCGTAAGATTTGAGAACTTGTGAACTAAATGGACTTGTGAAAAGCCTCTTAAAAATATTTTTTTGTTTTTGTGTAGGAAAATTGATATTCTTATTTTCCAACTCAGCTTTGCGTTATTGGTTCTTTCATCCTTTTTTTTACTTTTACGTTTACTACCTTGAAATCGTCATCTTGTTTGATATTTCAGGTTCTTCTCAAGTTTGATGTATCTGAAGAACAGATAGCAAAACTGACCAGATGGCACAGAATTGCTATGATACGCAGGCTTTCGAGCGAGCAAGCAGCTTCTGGGGTACAAGTAGATCCAACAACTATCAGCAAGTATGCACGTGGCCAGCGAATGTCTTTTCTCCAACTGCAGCGTCAGACGAGAGAGAAGTGTCAAGAAATTTGGGAACGACAAATTCAGAGTCTTTCAGCCTCGGATGGTGCTGAGAACGAGAGTGACTCTGAAGGAAATAGTGATCTAGATTCCTTTGCTGGAGATTTGGAAAATTTGCTGGATGCAGAGGAATTTGAAGATGAAGTTGATACATTTGAGATCCGACATGAAAAGACTGATGGGGTCAAAGGACTTAAAATGAGGAGACGCCCATCCATTGCTCAAACAGAAGAGGAAATTGAAGATGAAGTGGCAGAAGCTGCAGAGTTGTGCAGGTTGCTGATGGATGGTATGGACAACTCTAGAATATGATTTATTGAAAACTTATGCGAGATGTGTTTGGTTTGGATGATTTGCTTTTACCTTATGTCATGGAAAACTCTTCGGTGTCTTGCTTATCATGATTGCTCGGTTCAATTTTGGCAATAGAGTTACGTTCATTTAATTGCTAAACCTTTTTATGCTATGGCTGCTCATATTATTTGTGGCCATGTTTAGTCATTTTATTCGAGCATTTTGCAAATAAACCTATCATTTATTATTTTTCTTAGATTTGACTATGGAGTGCCATATAAGCGTTGTTCTCAATAATTCCACTGACACATTGACATTTTGTTACTCTAAATTATCAAATCTTCCAGTGTTCTTGGTGATATAGACATTTCCAGCATAATTGACTGTAGAATCCTCTTATCAGTTTCTTTACTGACGCAATATGCTCGTCCTCTGCAGTGACTCACTTAAGTATGACAAGGATAATTTCCACACCCTGAAAATAAAAATAATATTATTAAATAAATAAATAAAAATAAAAGATAAAAGCAAAACTTCAGATCTTTTGAACACGAGTCAAATGGTGGTGTAGTTGCTTACAACTCTGTTCTTTCACTTGTTATGGAAGTTTTTTTTTTGAGGTTATACTTGGTTATGTTACTTGGGTGCTTATGACCTGTAAACTATATTAACCTTGAGTTTAGTTGGTTGGCTTTCAATTTTCTCAGAATGGTCTCTAGTGAGGTGGCAGGTGGATATGACTTATGTGGGACCTCGTTTTCATTGTTCTAGTTAGAACCCTCCCTTTTCAAAATAAATTAGTTAAGTTTTGCTTCTTTTGCCTGACTAGTCATACCTTTTCTCTGGGAATCATGGGTATCAGTATCATTGCTTAATTGAGATTCTGAACGACCATTAGTTGAATGCAATTCTGTCCATGGTCAAAGCTTACTAGTCCCTTGTGGAATTGACACCTCTATCTGGCACTAATGTAGAACCTATTGTGCAGATGAAGCTGAGAGGAGGAGGAAGAAGAAGAAGAATAAAGTCATGGGAGAAGCAGTGTTGTCCACAGGTTTTCAAGCTAGTTTTTTTCATGAAAATCCTGAGCAAACCAGACATCTTGTTAGTATTGCCCAGCCTGATGTAACCTATATTTCTAAAGAAAATATAAGAGAACAGGAGGTACTGATGTGTGATTATTTGTGATTCATTTCATTACATTTCATTACATTTTACTCCACATCTGAAGGACGATTTATAGATATTAATGCCATGTGATATGATGGCAGGTTGAAAATATTATTCGGAAAGAAAAGTCAGGAAAGTTGAAACCTATGAAGAAGAACTATAGTTCAGAGATGAGCCTAATCAATAAGAAACTGAAGATATCAGGAGACAAAGTCAAGGTACGGACTTGATTCTTTTTTATAGTTTTATCAGGACACCGGAATTTACTTGATCCTTTTGTTTTAGTGTTATGAAAATGTTTTACTTTGGAACTAAAACTAATCATAATCTTCGTCTAACATATAGGGTTTATCCTCGTTCCTTATTTGGGAATAGTTTTAAACCCCATCGTTGGCTGTTTTCTCTTTTCCCTAACTCTCTTGCAGGATACAATCTCTTATGGTATAATCAAGTCTTTGTGATACAATCTCCCTAAAGGAGAGAAGTAGAAAAGATCCAGTCATGCCTCCTTCAAATACTGAAAGAACAATGACTACTTGATGTGAACAAGTTGGGAGTGTTTGAAAACTTGAATAATAATACTGCAGATGCTGTAATCCTTATAAGGATTCATCTTATATACCAATCCAACACATAACTGCTCAATAACTATACAAAGTTACCACACAGTAACAAACTAAAAATTACAACCAATTCTTAACTAATAAACTCAAGAACTGAAATATATATCCGTGAATATCCATACCTGCTTATGTACACCTCGACCAGTCTCGGGATAACCTGCCTGACCCTACAAGATTTAGGTGTCAAGGAATCATAGGAAATTAATTCGTACGTAGATGGCCACCATGGATAAAAGTTAAACTAGAAAGACAATAACCAACTGCAACTGCATCTCTACTGGAAAAAAACCAGAGAACCTCAAAAGAATGACCAACAACCAACAAAGAAGACCAACATAGAGTAACTGAAAACTTTGCAATTTTATTTTGCACAAACTAAAAACTTGATGAGTTTCTTTTGATGAAGTAGCTAGCACCAAGAAGCTTGAAAATAAATTGTTTGCTTACGGTCGAAATCTTTCCGACAGGAGAACTAAACAGAGCTTAGCAAGTGATATTCGATCACCAAGACTTAGATCTTCCAAAAACGAACAAGAACGCAGCCACCTTCTAAATAGAAACTCCTTTGGGAAACCCACGATCTCTTGTGTTGAAGAAAATTTTCAAACTTTTCAAACTTTGCATGGCGATCAAACAACCACGACCCCCTTATGTCTTTAGTCTTTACTAGAGGGGATAAAGGACGCATCTTTTTTATCTGTATTCCACAAACCTTAATTAAAAACAAAAACATTGGAGGAACTCATGAAGGTAGTATTTAACATGGATAGGTTTTAAGGAAGTTTAGAAACCTGTAACCAAACTGTTCGCAGCCTTCATGAGTAGAATTAATCCCATTCTTAATGTTCCACTCTTTATTTTTATTTTAATAAGTTTTTTTTTTTTGGTTAAACTGTATTTTTTATGATGTTACTTCAGTTTTGGTGAAGGGAGTGATTTTGGAGAAAAAGGTGGATATTGGTTTTATGTTATTATTATTCTCTATATGCTCGTTGGAACCACATTCATTTAACCTTTTCTTCCTCAGAATTTTAAAGAGAAGAAATCAGCTCGAGAGAGTTTCGTGTGTGGAAAATGTGGTCAGGTACATAAAGTTTTTAGTTAAAAATTTCCCTGGCTCTGATCCCTCAATATTAACTTTCTGAAGTTTTTTGTTCTCAGTTTGGACACATGCGGACAAACAAGAATTGCCCCAAGTATGGAGAGGATCTTGAAACACCGGAGACAACAGACCAGGAAAAAGTATCAATAAAGTTGAATACAATGGATCCGTCTAATCAATCCCATCAGAAAGCTGTAGTTAAGAAGGTTCCACCTAAAGCCATTGCAAAAAATTCTACAACAGAAGCATTTGAGGGTGAAAAATCTACGGCAAAAGTTCTGCCAGTCAAATTCAAATGCAGCTCAACTGACAGGCTTTCTGACAATCTTAGTCCTGCACTGCCACAAACTTCTGACTTGCCAGTCAATTCTGACAATGAAACTGGGAAGTCTATTGTTAAAGTTAACAAGATTACATTTTCTAAGAAGAGAACTGAAGACATCCAATTTGAGTCTCATAAACCCTCAATTGTAATACGACCTCCTGATGCAAAAAAGGTTTCACTTGAAGCTCATAAACCATCCATTGTAATAAGACCACCAACAAATATGGATAGGGACAGAATGGAATTTCCCAGACGCTCTGCCACCATAATTAGATCAGCAGTTGAAACAGAAAAAGAACAGCTTCACAAAAAACTCATAATCAAACGGCCAAAGGAGGTTATTGATTTGGATCGGAGTGCTTATGATGGGAGTGTTGATATGGAGTACCGGAAGACTAAAAGAATTGTTGAGCTGTCAAGTTTTGAGAAGCATACAAGGCATGGGAGCATGAGTTCATCTGATTCTGGAAAAAAGAAAGTTAGAGAAGAACATAGATGGTGGGAAAAGCAAGAAAAGCAGAGAAATGAAGAAAGACTGAGGGAAGAGAAGGTGAGGAGGGTCTACAATGAACAAAGGGGGATGCGAGAGGAACAAGAGAAGTTAGCGGAGATTAGAAGATTTGAAGCAAGCATTAGAAGTGATAAGGAGGAAGAAGAACGTCTAAAAGCAAAGAAGAAGAAGAAGAAACGAATCCCTGAAATACTAGATGATTATGTGGAAGACCCCAGATCAAGAAGATTTGATAAAAGGGCTCTAGAAAAAGAACGTAGCATGAAAAGGAAGCTTATTGAGTTGGGAAGACATATTCCAGAGCCTGCATCATCAACAAAACGCCGGAGGGGGGGAGAGGTACTTTTGTGCTTTGGGATTTCCTCTACTTTTGTGCATGAACTGTGCTCAATTCATCTAAAACTTGGACATTTTTTATTGCAGGTTGGTTTGTCAAATATCTTGGAGCGGATTGTGGAGACCCTCAAAGACAGGTTCGATATTTCCTATCTGTTCTTAAAACCTGTATCCAAGAAGGAGGCTCCTGACTACCTGGATATCATAGAGCGCCCAATGGATCTTTCTACCATTAGAGAAAAGGTTAGAAGGCTGGAATACAAGACCAGGGACGAGTTCAGGAATGATGTATGGCAGATAATGTATAATGCCCACTTGTACAATGATGGGCGCAACCCAGGTATTCCTCCCCTAGCAGATCAGCTTTTGATGCTTTGTGACAATCTATTAAAACAATGCGATGAAGACTTGACTGAAGCAGAAATTGGAATCGAGTATAGAGATTCGTAGGGGTGGAGTACATACCATATTGGGCATTTGTAGTATATACATATAATGTAGTGTAGTGAGGTGGAACCCTCATTTTCATGGCAGATAGTTTAACACATTATTCCATTCCATTAGAGGTCTAGGATGTTCAGTATCCATTTGTTGGGGAGAGTTACAATGGTATGGAGGCTTAGAACACAACCATATGCTCATTAGAATGTTTTGCCGAAAAGATGAAAAGAACTTGATTTGGGGGTTAGAACTCGTTGATAGAGGACCAACCTTCCTTTATGTACTGTAGCCATGTATATATAACCCGAGTTGAAAATATTTTTGGGTTTAATAGAAATGTATTTTATTGTTCCCATAATGTAACTGCAGTGATGTATTTATAAACCCAGTTGAATCTTTTTTTTTTTTTCCACCCTTATTCCACCGGCATGTTTTCAGTAATTGACTACGGAAGCAAGAAAAGGGAACAGGGAAAATGTATTTTTACGGTTGCTAACCTCATTTACACATTATTGTTAGTAGAGTTTGCAAAACTGCGATTGATTTGGAAAGCCATGAATGGAAAAAGTAGTTTGTCGTATCGATGTAATACTCTCTACTTATACTTTTCCTATTATATTTGTCAAACTTTATTTGAATTCTTAAAAAATAGTTGATTCAGATTGGCCAAACTTTGTTTGAATTCTTAAAAAATGGTTGATTCAGGTCTAATCAACAAAGGAACTTAGCTCTATGCTCCAATTTTAGTGACATTCTCTATCATTAATTCTTATTCCTATACCTATATTTGGAAATAACAGGCAACCAAGCTTTGTTTATTTAGTATAAATCAATCTGAGATCTTCACATTCAGAGGTTGAAGATGTTAAATAAATAGTCACTTTCTTTCAAGTGGTATTGTATTTGAATTTTACTGTCCTGATTTTGCCACTCACATCACATATATTGAGAAATTATAGAGAAATAACTATCAAACGTGACTAAGGATTTCTGAAAGTATTTATAAATATAATAAAATATCACAATTTATCTGTGATAGATCAAAATAAACTATTATTATTTGTCTATTATGATATTGATAGACATAAATAACAGTGACATCTTCGGTCATATAAATTTGATTCAAAATACCTAATATTTGCATATTGCTAAAAGCAGGACTTGGGGGTTTATATCACTTTAGCTTAAACATTAGCACTCCAAGAAAATCCTGTTGAAATTTACTTTTTATTTGCACTAGCGTAACTTTTAAAAATGTATAAACTAAAAAAGGGGTTATACTTAATAATCATTTATTTATTTATTTCTTCTATTTAAAAAAAAACATATTATTCAAAACAAATGTGAATTACTATGTATCTTTAAGACTATTTTTTTTTTATTTCGAATTGAAATTTTGATATCTTTAGTTTAAAATCATTGATGGTAAGAGAACAAACAAACTAATAATAATATTTGCATTTATAATAAGAAGAAATAGAAGCTAACTATTTTTAAAATAAAAATCTATTTATAAGATATTTATATTTACACTTGTTTAAAAAATTGTTTTTCATTGAAAAAATTAGTCCATCTAAATCTCAATTGGATACAAATTTTTTAAAAAAACAAACAAATGATAAGAAAAAAAATGAATATGATCACATAAAAAATGTTGAAGAAAAGAGGAGATACGTGAAATAGAAAGATTGTAGCCGATGCATAGTAGCTGAAGAAAAATCAAATAGCATATATTTTATCCATTAAGTTAGTTTTATGTAACATTCCAAATTTAAGATAATTTTATTTCTAATTATCTTGAATTAAGTTGGTTTATTTGAAATTATGTAGATTATAGATGTTAATTTAATTTAATTTGGAAGTTGGAAAAATGCCCTATGAAATCATAGCGCAATGAGAAACATGAAAACGAGCAAGAAACCATATTTCTCTAGCATTCATATCAACCCCCCTAAACACCCTGCTATTCCTCTCGCTCCACAACACTCAAATAATAGCAAAAACACAAGCACACGATAGAAACCAGTCTTTCTCCCGATTCATTGATAGCTTTGAAAGAACCCCAACTCCATGAATCCACAAATGTTAAATGAATACCACAAGGCACTAACTTCAATCTAATCACCATAAGGGAGATAAATATATTTTTTTCACGAGGAGATCTCATTTATTGTAAGAAAAAAATAATCTAAATTTTATTTATGAAGAGTAAGCAAATGGAAATGAGATCTCCCACAGCATGGCTCCATCCAATTGGCAAGGCTTAAGCCAACGAAACCACGGAATGCATTCAAAAAGAGCAAGAAGCCACAAAAGAACAACCTAAATCAATTCATACAAGTTGTTTTGCATCCTCTTCCCCAAACGAAGGATTATAAAAAAGACCTTCCAGTCCAAATTGATGTGGTTACAAAACAACTTGTATCATAAAAAAAGGACAAAGAACAAGACTTATCAAAGAAAACTCACGTACATATTTCCGTCCAAAGGAGCCGAGAAATAGTTCTCACGACATTCTACCAAAGGACACTAGGCTTACCTTTCAATAGAAATTACTTCGGCAGTTATGTTTTTCTCTTTTTCGTCGAGCATAAGATGTTTTTGTTGCATCCTTGGTTTAGGCAACCCAAATATAACAAACTATGGTCAACTTGGTTATTGTTGTACATTTAGAATGTTCTGCATCATGCCTGTAGTGTCAGTGAACTGTGGAACAACTCTTGAGCAAATATTGTACTGCTTAAGGCACTATGAGTGATTAGTGCAACATCACGTTTGTCTTTTTGGAGACAACCTATTATTAAAATTAATTGTCTTCTATTTCGGTATAGGTTGTTTACTTTTCAAAGTTTTGCTTGGTTTTGTTTTGTTTTTGTTTTTGTTTTTTTTTTGTAGGTAAAAGTTTGATTTTTCTGGAAAGATCTTTAGGGAAGGTTTTCTGTTTCCTTCCCTTTTCTACCGAGCTTACTTAATCTATTGCTTGACGACTTGCTTTCAACACCAGCTCGACTAGTCGTACACGAGAGCATCCTTTTGCTCAGCGACGACATCGTCCCAATCGAGTATTCTCAACTTGACGCTTGCAACTTAGCTTGTTCTCGACAATATACGTCGCTCAGCGTAGATTTTATCTCTTTCCTTCTTCTTTCTTGAACTCCCGATTGTTACACGTCTGTGACCTTTCCAAAATGAGTTTCAACCTTATACTGGGTTAGAACTAGCTTACAATGCTTATTGAACACAACCGATCTCTTAAGATGCCATCCCGAACTCCAGGATGTCATCCGACTTCGTTTCACATAGGAAATGCTTATCGAGAATCGACCTCGAGTCATTTGTACTTGGCGAGGCTTTACAGATATCCAACTTTTTTGACATTATCGAGACATGACGACACTTGCGACAATATCGTGTCGTTTGAGGATACGCTGTCGCAGCCTAGGTCTATATTGCAACCTCTGACTATCCCAAGAAGGCCCATGTCGGCACACCCGTGCCACCCCACACTGTTCTTGAGTTACTCCTCCTCACAGGATATTATCTGAGACACTCATCCTACGACACTCGCCCATGCCACGTCACACTCATGTGCTAGGGGTGGCAGAGAGCCAACACCATGCCTCCTTCTATAGTATATAATGGGCATTTTTCATTCTTCTGCGCTTGCACGTCCAAAGTGGCGAAACGTCACATATCATTGTAAAGTGTCCGTTTGAACATCGATTCTCACTATATCTGACACACTTGCATCTCACACTAAAATACACTTAACTCCAGAGCCGCTCATCTAAACTCACGAGAAAACCTCAACTCTTGGGGCAACAACCAAGGGCCCGTTCTGGCCTCCGGGAATGCATTTTGTCGCCCTTCAAACATCATAATATCTTGAAAAAAACACTTGTACCCACTTTTGGCTTTCTCGTGTAGTCCATCTTGGTGTGTTGAACAATGTGTCATTCTCCTCGATCACATCACGATCCATTCTCATGGCCCTTTCTTTGACCAATGTGGATGTGTTTGCATATGCTCGTCAACATGCTTTCTAATCCATGCAAGGTACTTGCTTGGATAAACGTCTCATCCTACATTCTCATTGCAAGATTGCGACAATCAGCACCTTAGTTAGAAATTATTGTATTATATGAGCAAGTAATATAAGGCCTCACTCCTTTGTCGTAGTACTATTTTGAAATAAACCCATATGAACATCTGGGCATTAAATATTTTAAAGGCTAAACTTGCTTGCATTTGAAATATGTGAACTATTTAAACTTGCTTGCATTTGAAAGTTGTGATTTTTGTAAGTTGGGTGTCTTAACTTTGAGGTGACACATTGGTTGGATGAAGCTGAGAGTTAGGTACATATTGAGAAGTCTAGACTTTGTATCTAATCAAAGTGAATCTCGAGCTAAGGTTATGAGTACTTGCATGAGAACAAACATAACTTAAATTTGGGGGTATGATAGCAATGCAGAAGCGAAGTGTGTTAGTTAAATTGGATAGATATTCAACACAATGTTTAACTCTTTTCTTACATTATTTTACTATAGTGGGTCGTTAAAGGAGCAGTTGTTGTGGATATTGGTGCTAATCCTTTAGCTAAAGGTGGTTGTGAGGATGAAGATGTTGATGATCGGGCTTGAAGGTCGTCGACATTGTTGACACCTTCCGTCTTCAGGTAGGCATGTTCTAGATTTCAAATGTTATTAAAAGCATTTAAACATAATTTGTTTATTTGCTTTTGTCAATTTTGACTTCTAGGACCAACCTTCCATGGACAAGAAAATGTTCCTCTCATGCACCAAGAAGCATATAAAAAATTTGACACCTCTGTTTCAAGGAGAGCAACAAGAGGCATTAAAGAATAACACTGAGGGAGCAATTAAGTATATGCTTCAAAAGGTCAAGAACATGCAATAGTAATTAGTTATGTAGTTATGTCTTTCTCTATTTTCGTCAAGCATAAGATGTTGTTTTTGCTGCATCCTTTGTTTAGGCAAACCAAATATAACAAACTATGGTCAGTTTGGTTATTGTTGTACATTTAGAATGTTCTGCATCGTGCTTGTTGTGTCATGAACTGTGGAACAACTCTTAAGCAAATATCGTATAGCTTAAGGCACTATGAGTGATAATGCAACATCACGTTTGTATTTTTGGAGACAACCTATTATTAAAATTAATTGTCTTCTATTTCGGTATAGATTGTGTGTTTTTCATAGTTTTTCTTGGTTTTGTTTTCTTTTGTAGGTAAAGTTTGATCTTTTGGGAAAGATCTTTAGAGAAGCATGCCAACACCTTCCTACTAAGCACATTTAATCTCAGGAAAGATTTTCTGTTCTCTTTGCTTTTGTCAATACATTTTATTTATTTTTACATCGAGCACAAATGCATTGGTTTAGTTAGAAAACAAATCTATATTATGTTGAATCTTAAGCATTCAAGTCCCGTACTTTTTATCAACATAACATGTTATTGAATGAATTGGCTACATTCTTTGTGCATAGGACCACATGGTTTTCTTTCTTGTCATATCATTTTGTTCACAATGGTTCATAGTTGTGGTGTTAGTTAGCTGTCCTAAAAATTAGCCTATATAAATGCTTTTGTCTGAATTACTTGCCCATCGTTGAACAATAACTTAGCTTTTGTCTATTATAAAAGTTTTAATTTAGATTATGGTGTTCATAACTTTGTCGTTACACTAAATAACATAACTCTGCTGCAAAGAGTGCAACAAGAGGCATTTAAGAATAACATTGAGAGAGCAGTTAAGTACATGCTTCCAAAAGTAATAAGTGGTCACAAAGATAAGCATAGGTCTCATGTCTTAAGCAGTGATAAGAGTTAGAGTTGTGAAAAGGAATGAATTCATAGAACACCAAAGATGTCCCGATTAGTGTCACGATCAACACTTCTCAACACTACAAGAAAATCAGCTTTTAATGGCGCATTGAAAACGTCACTAAAAGTCCAAAAAACTTTGCTAAAAGTATTAGCGACGCGACCCACCGCGTCGCTGTATCTGTGTAGGTAAAAGTATTAGCGACACAACCTAGCACATCGCTAAAACGCTACATTTAGTGACAGACGCAGAGCTAAAACTTAACTTTTAGTGACATATTATTAGTCACTAATTAATTTTTACAGCGACATCGTACATATATCACTAAATGTATACTTTAGCGACATATATTATTCCGCCACTAAAAATGTCACATTATTTTTTTTAAAAGAAAAACTATGATTTACTGACGTTATAGAAAACGTCAGTAAAAATATTTTATTAATTAAAAAGAATATCAAATTTACTATCTAAACCTGTTAAAACTTTAAAAATTATAGAAGAACTACGTCAAAAAGGCTTCGCTAATTTGAGAAAGAGTTTGAACAATATGAACTTAACTTATAATTATCAAGTTACACCAAGTCATGTACAAAGTCCGTTCCAAGTTACCATCTAGGTAAAGTTTGCAAAACTAGAATTCTTACAATAATAGTCGTAGTTTTTATAACAAAAAGTCCTACAACATGATTTTTTTATACAAAATTATAAGATATACGAACCAAAAAACTTTTTTCAATTCTGTAACAAAAGATTCCCTTTTTATGTGAAAAGTCAACATCAAAATCCAGGATAGAAGAACAGTTGTGCATTAAATTTAACAAATAAAAAAATAAAATATCAAATACATATAAGGATAAAATGAAACATAACACCTTATGTGGAACTATGCTCATCAAAATCCATAGTAAGTAAACAATTCTCAATACTTAAACATTTAGGAGACTATGCAATTAAACACTTATTTCTAAGTTATCTGAAGCGGTATCAAAGTATTACAAGGTGCACTTAAAATAACAATGATACTGATTGATAAATTAGTATTCTTCTAACAATAAAGCATCACAAGAAATGCAATTACAGTTCCTACCAAAAAATGCAACTACAGTTCCAACCAAAAACATCACAATGTAATAAAAGTTCCTACAACTAGAGTTCCTAAAAATTACTATCCCATTGCAACTATAGTTCCTACCAAAAACATCACAAGGAATGAAGTTGTATAACCTCTGAAGCCTCCCTAATAATATCTATATTTACCTACTAGCAAAGCATTCGACCAATGGTTAAATTCAGCAACAAGCAACAAGCATTCATTGTTTCCGAAACAAGCATTCATCACCACAAACAAGCATTCATTACTATAGCAATAAGCAAAGGCAAATGTGATGATTAAATTGTTCATGGAATTCTCTTTATAAACTAATTGTTAAATAGTCCTAGTTATAGTCCTAGTTTCTTTCATTTTTTTTAGGAAGAAAACTTACAATCAAAATCAATTTCTAAGTCAAATATCCTAGAGAAACAAACAGAAATGAAGACTAAAAATCCTAGTTTTTTTTCAATCTCTAGGTACAGTCCTAGTTTTTCTACCAACAAGCAACAAACAAATCTATGATTTACCTACTAGCAACAAACATTTGACCAGTGGTTAAATTCAGCAACAAGCAACAAACATTCATTGTTTCCGAAACAAGCATTCATCACCAGTAACAAGCATTCATTACTATAGCAACAAAAAACAAGCAAATGTGATGGTTAAATTCTTCATGGAATTCTCTTTATAAACCAATTGTAAAACAACCCTAGTTTCTTTCATTTTTCTAGGAAGAAAATTTGCAATCAATATCAATTTCTAAGTTAATATCCTGGAGAAACAAAAAGAAATGGAGACTAACAATCTTAGTTTTTTTCAATTTCTAGGTATTGTCCTAGTTTTTCTACCAACAAGCAACAAAGCAACAAGCAAATCTATGATATCGATCATGTCCTAATCTTTAAATCTTGGTATTTTGTTTGAACTCCCTAAAAAATACTATAATTTGCAAAGCAGAACCCAACCAAGAAATAGTAATTGATATAAGATAGAATGAAATGCAAAAAAAAATCTCATATATAAATCCAAAACAAAACAAATCCCAAAAAGAAAAGAGTCAAAAAGCCAATCATGGACAGAAACCAAACACAGTCATTGTAATAAAGCATTTTCATCAGTTTGGGTGTGTGATGGATAACCAAATAGAAACCAAGCTAAAAGCTATTGGTTTTATCATCAGTTTCTTTACCAGGAGACATTAAAACTTTTAACTGTAACAGTAAAACTGAAAGGCCACAAAAGAGAAAAACTGCAGTCGAAAGCAACAAAGCAACAAAAGCGATTTATTTCGTTTTATGTTTGCAAAAATCATTTAATAGAAGAGATTTGAAGTTCAAAGCTTTTCATAGAAGAAGACCCAAAACAGTAACCTATAAGCTGAACTAATAGCCGTCTTCAAATTAGTAATCAGATTTTAATTAGTTGATTTGTTTAATTAGTATTAATAATGATAAATGCTCAATGTAAGTTTGCAGCAGCATTGTAAATGCTCAATGTAATTTGCAGCAGCCACACTGGAGTTTAATTAGTATTAATAATGATAAATGCTCAAGTCATGCTCAATTTGTAGCAGCAGCCCAACCAGGACAAAAGGAAAAAAAAAATAATCAAAAAGAAAAGAAAAAAAAAATGCAAACTGTGGTTAGGCCACTAAATTGGACCATGAGTTATATTGAGGACGTTAATTAGGATGTGTCAGCCTAGTTGAGATGTGTAGCTGTATCTTTTGATCCGACTACGTTTACTATCTTGTTAAAGAAACTATGAGTTGTACTTTCTCTCTTATAAAGCAATATTTAGCCTGAATTATTAAGGACCTTTTGCAACTATTTTGTTTTTAAAAATTAAGCCTTTATAGACGCTACTTTCACCTCCAAATTCGTTTTTTCTATTATCTACTTTTTACAAATGGCTTAAAAAACTAATCTAAAGCTTTCAAAACTGTGAAAATTTGCATTTAAAGGCGTAAAACAATTTATAAAAACTAGCATCACAATTAAACTTTCACAACAAAGTTACAGCAGCAGCTAAAGATAGTTCATTATGTGAGGCAGATTGTTAAACTTTTAAATTCCAATAGGCCAAGGATACTAATTGAAAGATAAGATAGGCCAGTTTGGAATCAGGACAAAGATAACTTTTTTTTTGTTTTTTGGTAATTCAAGTTTGGAATCAGGATAAGATAGGCCAGTTTGCACATATGTAATCAAGTTGTTAATACTTTCCTGTTCTACCAAAAAACAAGGCTAATTGATAAAAGCTTAACTTAACAACACTTAACACTCTCAAACATGCACAATACAAGTGTTTATATGATTTACCTACTTTATATGCAAGGTGTTTGATTAAGACTAGTCTATGATTACCATAACTGCAAGATAGTCATAGCAATCCAACATTTTATATATAACGTTAGATGATATTCCAAACAAATCTATGACTACCATAACTGCAGGATAGTCATAGCAATTTCACATAGATCATCCACCCACTTGAGTTATAAGAAGTACTTGTTCGCTGTCATTAGATTGTTCTAAACTTTGTTCAATGTTAGATGTAGCTTCTTGACATGTCAACCTTCTTAAAATCGTTTCGATTGTAGCTTGTTGCGATTCAACTACAATTTGCAAATGTGCAATCTATGCTTTTGTTTCTTTTGTGCTTTCTTGACTTGCTTCATTCCTAGCATTCTTGGGTCTTGGACCCCAACCTTGTCCTTTCACATGTCCCGACCTCTTACCCAACACTCGTTCACATATTTCTCTTTCATTTAGAGGTTCAATTCCTTCTAGTGATGCAACCAATTTTAATGACATCATTTCATCCAATATATACCATAACTATGCTATAGTATTAATATGTTGTAAACTAACAAAAATAACAATAAACCTAAACCCTAAACCCTAAAATAACAAGTGACATACAATTTTACTTACATATTTTGTTTTTGGCCTCATTCACCTAACCTTTCTTTTCACTGTAATGTGTCAACTAAAATAATTCAATCTCATTTACTTATGTACCCTCACCTTACTACATGGTACAACGAAAGTTATAAGATTGAATGTCTTTAGTACGATACAAAAAAATGAGCGACATACATTTTTTTTCCTTACGTCGTAAAAATGTTGCAGTACCACCTCTGTGAGTAAATGGAAGTTTAGATCGTGCATTAGTATTTGCTTCAGACCTATTCTTAAAGTCCTCTTGTTCCCATTGATCACATAGACTATTTCAATCTGAATCTCGTGCCACTCGTTTGACACGGTGTTTACGTACTTCAACTGGAGAATCGTACTTTTTGTAAGTTTTGTGTAGTGAACATCAGAAATCCCTATATAGCACACTCATCTCTTGATCAAGGTAATCTTGTAGCAAGGGTTCATCCAAGTCTACAATGAAGTAATTCTAACATAAAAATAAAACAAGTTATTGTCTGTTTGGTCTATTTGAGATATTTTATTTGTTGAAAACTAAACTTAAATAGCTTACCAAAAGTCTATCTAATATCTTCCTTTTCACCTCTTTCAATACATCTGACCAATGTTCGCTTTCAAGCGGTACTATTGCACGTACCTCTTTTTCTATTTGAGAGTTCAACTTGGGGAAGTCCTTACAAACCGGTTTTCTATCTTCAAGTTCAATTTTAATAGGAATGGGACCGTGTGCTTGGACATATTTTTCAAGGCCAACTCCTCTAGTCGCTCCTCGACCTCTTGTTTTCGTACCAGAACCTGCAGGAGAAATATTAGTACTAATAACTCAAATGTTATTGGAAACTATAATATTTAAACATAAAAAAGAATGCATATCCTGAACATTTGAATTTATCGACGCCACCACTTGCTCGGCAGCACAATCTTCATTACCATTGCTTGTTTGGTTAATGTTTGAAGATGACCTACAACGATTTCTGGTTCAAAATTTCTTGACGATATCCTACAAAAGTTTTGAAGCATACATACAACTATAAGCATAATGTAAACAAACAAAATATGTACAATTCAAATGTATGCATAAATATGAATATAGTTAGCTATATGTAACCTTACAAAATTTTCTACAAGTCACTTTCACATTCTTCATCAAATAACGATGTGTTTGAATGTGTACTCATTGACTCATCGCTACAATCATCCGAATAAAACTTTTCTTCATCAACCAATGCTTTTTCAGTTGAACCTTCTGCACTATTTTGTGCATGAATATCTTTTTGATCTCCAATAATCGAAGATTCAACATCTTCTCTATTAAACGTTTGTGAATCTAGGTTATCTTCAGCTCTAGGATAACATATAGATATGGTTTGATCTGACATTACTTCAATTTCATTACTTTCTATTTCTTGAATATCCCACACATGTCTTGGTTGAATTTGTTGAACTATTTTCCAATCTTGACCAAGTTTGTAATCGTCTAAGTAAAAAACTTGTGCTGCTTGACTTACAAGGATGAAAGGCTCATCTTTGTATCATCGGTAACGAGTATTTATTGATGTGAAGCCATCAACTATGTTAATTCTATTCTTTCGTGAACTGGTATCGTACCATTCACACCTAAAAAGCGCAACTGCCTTCATGCAAATGTAATGTAACCTTATTATTTCATGTAGTTCGCTATAGAAAATGATTTGTCCAATTTCATCATCACCCGACACCATTACTCCACTATTTTGAGTGGTCCGATGACTATCACGATCTTTTGTATGAAATCGAACTCCATTTACTATACATCCACTATAAGAGTGAGCACAATCATTAGAACTAGAAGCAAAGGTATACAAGTCATCGGATATCATTTTATCACGATGCAACCTTTGGGCCTAATCATAAAGACAATGCTTAGACCAAATAAAAAGTTCTAAGCCAAACATAAGGCACGACCACAAGAAATGACATACCTTTTCTTCGAAATAGGGCACCACCTAACCATCGTATATGTCCAGAAAAAAATTGATAGATCACTATTGTTGATCTCCTCGTCATCATTGTTATCATTATTTCTATCAATTCTATTAAACCTTGTTTCAGTTCCATGTAAATACATAGAACAAAAGTTCAAAGATTCATTTATGATGTAAGCTTCTGCAATTGAATCCTCAGATCGAGCTTTGTTTCTAACATACTGTTTCAAATACTGCAAACCCTGATACATATAATTCAAATTACATGTGTTGGATCCATACACAAGAAAAGTAAGAGCGACAAATAATTCACATACCTTTCGATTGGATACATCTAACTATATCCAACAGGCCCAACACCTCTTGCTTCCCATGACAAATGGACAGCTAAATGGACCATCATGTCAAAAAAAAAAAAAAAAACTGGTGGAAAGATCCTTTCCAACTTACACAAGATGAGTACCATATTAGCTTGCATTTTGTCTTGCTCTAATATGCTCAAAGTTTTTTTACATAGAGCATGGAAGAAATTTGACAACTTCGACACAGTTGTAGAAATGTCCTTACGTAGATACGGTCGAATGCCAATTGGAAGAAGTCTTTGTAATAAAACATGACAACGTGGCTCTTCAAACCAAATATTTTTCCTTCCTTTAGATTAACACAACGAGATATGTTGGATGCAAAACCATCTCGAAACTTCACAGACTTCAAGAACCTACAAAAGTCAACTTTTTCAGCAGCAGTTAATGTGTAGAAAGCATGAGGCTTGACACATCTATTTCCAATCTCTTGTATGTGAAGCTCTTTTCTTATTTTCAAGTTAGCTAGATCCTCACGAGCTTTAATGGTGTCCTTAGTCTTTCATTCGATGTTCAATATTGTGCCCACCAAGTTATCAAAAATATTTTTCTCAATATGCATCACATCAAGTTTATGACACAGTTTAAGATTTTGCCAATAAGAAAAATTGAAAAGAAATGCTTCTTTTAGTCCAATTATGGTCACCAATTGTCCTTTTTCACTTGACATCACGTCTTGTAGGATTCAATTGTATAATATCTTGTCGAAACAAAATATTAAGAGCTACTTACATTTCTTGTTTTTCATCGTGTTGCCTACTTTTACGTCATGCATGCGTTAAAGGTAGATTCGACGATGTCCCATATAACAAATCTTGATCTTTAGTGCCATTGAGCTTGTATCAACATTGCAAACTAGGCATGCTTTATAACCTTTTGTCCTCCAACCAGATAAATCACCATAAGCTGAAAAATCATTTATTGTCCACAGCAGTGCAGCACGAAGTTGGAAGAAATAAGCACTTAAACTATCATATGTTTTAATGTCATTCACCCAAAGATCATTTAACTCATCTATCAGTGGTTGTAGGTAAACATCAATTTCTTTACCAGAAGACCTTGGACCAGGGATGAGCAAAGATAGAAAAGTGAATGGTGATTTCATACATTTCCAAGGGGGCAAGTTGTATGGAATGAGCATAACTGGCCACATGTTGTATGATGTGCTCATGTTTTCAAAAGGATTAAACCGTCAGAAGAAAGTGTTAATCTGATATTTCGAGCGTCCAAAGCAAAACAAGGATACTGTTCATCAAAATGTTTCCAACCCTCATCAGCAGGATGTCGAAGTATGCCTTCATTTTCACACCTCTTATCTTTGTGCCACCTGATATTAGCGACAATATGTTTTGAAAAATATCTTAACACCTTATGTGGAATTTGTTTCCCCTTTCTATCATTCGACTTGTATCTAGACTCTCCACAATGCAGACATTTGTCAAGTGATACATATTCTTTCCAGAATAAAGCACAATCAAATTTGCACACGTAAATTGAAACATATCCCATCCCTTGGTCACGTAGTCTTTTCTTAGCCTCATAGTAGGAGACGGGTAGCTTCACACCATCTGAAAAGGATTCGTTTAATAATTCAAGCAACATATCAAATGACTTATCGCTCCAACGATTAAGCACCTTAATGTGCATAAGTTTAGCTAAAAAATTAAACGAATTAAACTTTAGACATCCCGGATATTACTCTTCTTCTATTTCAGCAAACATTTCACTCATTCTATATGAATCATCTTGCTCGTTTGATTCTCTTGTAGTTTCTTCAAACATTGGCCCATGTAAATCATGAATCATCTCTGGCATCTCATCATTCTCTAACGCTTTCTCTAAGATTTACATTCTCTTCTCTAGGTTAATCTGAATTGGAAAACGTTGCACCTAGAAACCTTGAATTAAATCTCAAAAATGGAGAAAGATCAACAGTATCTCCATGGAATATCCATCGCCTATAAGTTGGAGACATGCCATATTTATACAAATGACGCTCTACGACATCTAATCTATTTCAATCGAGGTTCACACAGTTTGAACAAAGACATCTTGTTCTTTCCTCTTCGTCTAAACACTTCGTTGCAACTCTGATAAAGTTATCAACAAAGTGTTTGACTATCACAAGTATGATTCCATGGCTTTTTTTTAGTCAAAAAGAAAGAAGAAGAAAACTCCAACACTTGCATGTGCTTGCAATTTCTAAAATGCACACATAGTTATTTTGAATCCAATTTCTCTAACCTTAATTTCTACATAAAATGCACACATTATTTGTATCCAATTTCTACTCTAACATCACGTCTAGAAATAGAGCTCAAAAGTAAAGATAGAAAATACATGATTCAACAATTTCAACATTATTGTCGTACTTCTCATTACACTTGATAAACTTCGTAATGAAAAACTGACTAAATATTTATTTACTCATAACATTAAAGTTTGAACCAAATGATGAATGTCCAACACTTAAGTAAACTCCATCTTTTATATCTATTTCTCTATATCATCATGAAAATCTAAATAAACATTACATCTATATCATATTATTCACATGTGATCATTATATTATTAAGTCATTTTCCATCACTTTCAAGCTAACAACATTTCATATCCTATAAACTTCATAGTCAATCTCTCATCAAATGTAAATATAAATATATCATATATGTATGTCTATATAAATATAGCATAAAGAGACAGACAGGAGAACAAACAGTTAAACAACGGGGGGCAGAGGGCAGCATGGAAATAACTTTAAACGGTTAAACAACTCCATAGTCAATCACTTTAGTATTCTCATTTCTCAATTCAAAACGCATTTATGTATATTTCTATTTATTTTTTTCCAATTCTCTGTTGGCGCTCATTTTTCTCTTCTGAAGCCAATCTCAATTTCGCTGTATTCAATGATGAACAAGGACAATTTTTCCATTTACCTAAACTTCTACATAATCTGATTTCTTAAATAAGTATCAACCAGAAAATTATTTAACTAGAGGCAAATATTTGAAGCAAAAAAGTATTGTAATTATAATAAAAAACATTTCCAATCAGAAAAATATTTACCTCAAGAATTCGCAGTAGAATCAGGGTTTCGTGGAGAATAGGCCTCTAGTAGCTCGGGTCTATGAAAAATGGTTCCAAGTTGCACGGGTCTGCCTTCGTTCGTTGTTGAGTCGCAAAAGAATCGTTGTCGTCCGTCATCGAAGTCGCAAACCAATCGTCATAAAATCGCCGTTGCAAATCAATCGAAGTCGCAAAATCGTCGTTGAAGTCGCAAAAATCACCGTCGAAGTCGCAAAATCGTCGGCGTTTGTCGTTGCGTATCTGTCGTCCGTCGAAGTCTTCCATCGTCACAAGCTACATGTGAGCTGTAGTCCGCCCGCCATAGTCTGTCATAGTTAACCGTAGTCTGCCGATCATGGGTAGTATTGGAGATGGGTGAGCGTGAGGGTTTGTGAGGTTTGGAGAGGGTTTTTTTGTATGGATGGCCCCTTTTCAGGGGCCCATTCGAAATTTGGCCAAAAAACGTGATGTGAATGAAAAATGGTCTTCTGATTACGTCAGCACCCTATGATTTTACCGTTTTGTCCTTGATTTTAGTATGCGCTTCCCAGGGCTACTCTATGCACGTTAAACGTTTACTCGATGCACACTGCTTTTCTACTCGATTGCTGGATCCAAAAGTCAAACAATAAACTCACCTTTGACTACTCAATGCACGCTGCACACTATACACGTTACACATTGCACGCTATACTCGATGCACGTTGCCTCCAAATTTAAAAAATTACATACTTACGCTTAAAGTAACCTTTTCATTTTCCAGACGTTTTTTTCTTCTACTCTTTTCAACTTTCTTCTGCTTTCTTTCTTTCGTCTCCGACGCTGATTAAACTTCTTCATGCATTTCTAACTGCCAAACGTGTTCTCTACTTTGAAAAGGTAACAATCGTCCATTAATTGATTATGCATTCATCGTTTTCTTGCTACGAGTAGTGCCTCTAGCATTTTGGTTAGGGTTTAGCTCAAGAATCATATTGTTTGGCATTTCGTCGATGCTGTAAAGTTTGAAATAAGGTATGACATTTGGGTTTAGCATTTTCTTCATCTTCTACTTGTCGGTATGAAAATGTAGGGTTTATGAAGACGACCGATACAATCACCGAACTGAACCTAGCGTCGAGTGTGTCAAGTGTAGCGTTCAGGTTATTTGCGTTTTGAAATTGGAGTCATTCGTTGAGTGTTGAGGGTAGCATGAATCAAGCAACGTGTGAACTTTGTAACGTGTAGCTTGTATGTCCAGTAACGTGTAGCGTGTATGTCGACTAATGTGCATCGAGCAAATTAAGAAACGTATATCGAGTATGTCGAGTAACATGCATCGAGTTTCTTACAGAGGGAATTTCTAACTTTTTTATAAATATTTCCTTTGCAGAATGGCTACACATTTTAAGATTGATGTGAAGGATCGATTTTTCGATCAAGCTACCAGTTTATCTTCCCACATCTCTGTTGCCAACAAGATAGTGAAGGAGAAGCTTCCATCTACACAGCTTGCTCTCTTCAAAAAGACAGTGTTCGGCTGGATTGTGGATATAGATGTTATTTTTAATAGTCCGCTGGTGCATTACATCTTGTTGTGAGAAGTGAAAGACAATAATAGAAGGGATGACCTGAGCTTTGATTTGAATGGCACCCTTGTTACCTTAACAAAGGAAGATTTTCTACTTGTTACGGGGTTGTGGTCGGCCCCCAATACAGAAATTACTGAAAGGGCTGAGTGTGGTCTGCAAGACACAGTCCTTAGGTACTACAAGAAGTCCATCACCAAGGGTATTCACAATAATGCCCTTAAAGCGGAGTACAAGACTATGGAGTTCAAAAACGATGTAGACGCTGTCAAGATAACATATGTCTACTATACAGAATTGGTGATGATAGGTAGAGAGAAGACAAGACACTATATTGACATGAGACTCTTCATGGATGTGGAGAACATGTACTATTACACTAGTCTAGACTGGAGAAACATTTTATGGGAGAAGACTTTTCCGGGTCTGCAACGAGGTTTGATTGGTAAGGTCGATAACTACAAGAAAAGGGTTAAGAATAACCCAGATTATATTATTAAATACAATCTACCGACTTTCCTCATTCATTACAGGTAAAACAAAGAAATTATCTGTTTTGTGAGTTATGTTTCATGTATTTTGGTTTAGTATCTAATGTGTTTTACGTTAATGCAGTTGTGGGCATACGAGATAATTTCCACCGTTGCTGGAAAATGTGCGACTCAATTAAACAATCATAAGATTCCTCATTTCTTGAGGTGAAAATGTATGTACTCCCTATCCACCAAGGTTATGCAAAAAGACGTTTTTGAGACTGACCAGGTATGCAATTATTGTGTAAGTTGAGTTTAATGGTTTTCTTAATCATGCAGTTGGTGATAATAGCCTGACTTGTGATGTTTGAGGAAGAGGAGATGTATAGAGACACTTTGATCAACAAGAGGGTAGTATACGGGCCTGATGATGATGATATGAGCGAGAGTGAGTCGTTTAGTAGGAAAGATGACTGCACTCCTACTCGACCTGTCGATGACCTAGAGGACCTAAAGGAGGCCTGTTTGGACCAACACTACCTGCACCACGAGAGACCTATACATGACTCGGTCCCTCTTTCCTCACATGATGAAGATAGAAACAGTCTGCTGGTCGACAACCAGACCATGAGACGATCCATTTTAGTTGCCACACTCGACCAGAATCAAGAAGAGTCATTTCTTCCCGCGAACTGTTGAATGGTCGAGCGAGTCACGACAGTCGAGACAAAGTAGGGGACATTATAGTCCCCTATATCCAACTAACCCAACTCCTCCTACACAATCCAATCAACCAACTCCTCTTACACAGTCCAATAAGCCAACTCCTCCAACATAGTCTAATGAGCCAACTCCTCCCACACAGTCTAATGAGTCAATTCCTCCCACATAGTCCAATGAACCAATTCCTCTCACCCAGTCCGATACACCACCACCCCTCCACCACTAGCACCAGCACCACCACCTCCACCACATGTGTTATCACTACCACTTCCACCACCCACGCTACCACTACCACTACCACCTCCATCATTCATTCTACCTTCCCCACCACCTACACAATCACAACCATTCCACCGGATTCAACACAGCTTCACGATATTGAGATCCTCCCCTACCAGCTCCTATGTTTTCCCACCCAAAGTTAATCCCATTCCCTTATCTACCAAAGTTAGAAATAAAGACGGAGACTGAACAACCATTCATGGAGAGGAGTAGTGTGAAGATCGAGGTTAACCTTGAGAGCTACCAGCCAAGGTGCACTGGTAGAAAAAGAAAGGCACCTAAACCGTACACATGATCGGCCCATGCAAAGAGGTTGAGGGATAAGTATACCAATCCAAGCATTCCTCCACCTGGGAGAGGTAAGGAGGTCCCTTACAATTCAACTTCGGTTGTCGATCCACGCATTAGGATTTTATGTATTGGTTGGTGGCTTTGGATATTGGACCCCATAATATGTCGGAGAGTTGTGCCCTCTTCCGTTGCAACTCCACAGAGAAAGCGCTCTTCTAAGAGCTTACGATAGATAATGAGTAGATTGAATACGATGCAAGCATCTTATACGGTTTTAATTAAGATGAATTGTTTTACATGTGTTAACTTATATGGTTTAATAGGTCATAGATGCATTATTTTTATACATGCAGAGGTTCTTGTACGCGCGCCTAGACATTTGTATTCACAAGTGGTCAACACTGCCCTACGGTCTGATGGTATGTGGCTAACGATTTAGTTCATTACTAACTCTGTTCACTTTGATTTAGCACTAATTCATGTTTTTTGTGGATTTAGATTCACATAAACTCCTTCGAAGAGTTCGCAGTGTACAAAGACATATACGACAAAACACGAGAAAAGGCCGCTATTGTATGGCAGCGGGAGCATTATTATATGGACTTCGTTCTTGGTCTAGAAGAAGACCACCAACTGGGGTGGGCAGATATTGATTATGTTTTCACTCCTATCCATTATCATCAACACTGGATCATGCTGGTGATTGACCTCAACCTAGGGCACCTGATCGTGTACGACTTCTATCCTACGTATATCTCAATGTGGTGCGAAAACAATGTGGGATTAGCTCAAGGAGTACTAAAAAAGGTGCTAATGCCAGTGGGACTCCTCCAGGTAATGAGAAACTTAAAAAATGAAGCCCATTTCTTTAAAATCCCACTATAGTAGTACCAATAAAAAGAGAAAATGAGAGACCCAAAGTAATGAGAAAATGACTTGTAACTGTGAAGCTATAAGGTATCATACCCTGGGGATTACGAAATACCGAAAAAGTAAAAGTGATCGAGATGCGATGAAAAAACTTTTGTTTAACATTTTCGGAATGACCACCTATTTGTTCGTCTCTTTTGAGAAGTTGTTGCTCTCCCAATATAGTCGGATCGGTTATCAGACGCGAGACCCTTGTTTCATTTCTTTCATGACTGATTTTTATACGTAATTACATAGTCTGTTTCGTCCTCAAGGTCAGATCCAGATCGGGTTGAATCAGAGTCAGAGTTAGTTCCTGATCTCCCACGGAACGGTAAAGCTGCTCCACCTATTCATGGTGCTACCGTAGAAAATACCTTATTTGAGGATGGGGATGGTGCAAATACATTCTGAAACTTATTCAATGGTCACTGCTAACCACTTTTGGTCCCAAATCTTTGGCGTTGCTTTTTCCAATAAACGTTGGTTACATTTCTTTATGTTATTTGTACCAGTAACAGATTTATGAATGATTGCTCTTGGAGTAGTTGGTCTGGTCGTAACCCCAGGAAAAGGTGACGCAGAAAATCCAGATTATTTCCCTGCCTTAGAGGATGAAAGGTACTATTCAAGCATGCCAGAGACTCTTGATATTTGCATGTCCATTACCGTAACTATAGTTAAAGAATAATGGTTCTTTAGTTGACCAGGGACCAACTTCAATAGCATTAGCGGTATTAATGGATCTAGGTGCGGATTATACTCCAAATTCTCCCTCGGAGGGTTCAACCATTAACCTCTTCTGATGCAGGTGAAGAAGCGGTTGACAAAGTTCCTAATGCTTGTATGTCACACTATCTCCTCCCTCGTGGAAACTTGTGGGGTGCGCGAGCCAAAGTCGGACCTCCAACTTGGCCCATGGATTGTGTACCAGAACAATCTAGGAAACATTCAGGGGACTTCCACATTAGATTGTGGAATTTTTTGTTTAAAGTTTTTTGAATACTTGTGTATGGGTAATTCCCTAACATACCTCGATCAAAGTAAAACTGTAGAATATAGATTTCAGTACGCTGCCAGATTATGAGCAGCCAAACATTTCCTGAATTTGTTGAATCTGAATAAATTTGAATTTTAGTGTATTTGAACTGGTTGTAACTTTATAAATTGAATATACAGTTTAATTTCAACTATTTGAACAATTTATAACTTTATATTTGAACTGTTTACAGTTTATAACTTTATAAATTTGAATTGTAGCGAGGATATTTCAGAGGCACGAACGAGAAAAATTCAGAGATACAATATACGTGTAGCGTGTGTATCGAGTAGCGTGTAAAACGTGTAACATGTATAGCATATAACGTGTAACGTGTTTAGTGTGTATACGAGTAACCTGTAGCGTGTAACGTATATATATCAAATAACGTGTATAACGTGTATCGAGTAACGTGTAGCGTGTAACGAAAAAATACAGTGAATAAAATTGATTAGTTACTGGTTCTACAATGAATGCATACAACTTGACCAATTAATTACAGGTAGATGTTAACAATGAATGTATAAAACTTGACCAATTAATTAGAGGTTGGGCGACGACATAGCTTCTGGCTTCCTTTTGACATTAAGAGGCACGATAGTGTTCAGCGGTTCGTTGCATCGTTTTTTATTGTGACCCGGTTGGCCAGAACGTCTACACTTTTTTGCATTCTGACGCTCCCCAGTTGATGGTATACGATTCACCATTCTTCTACTGACTCAAACAATCCTTTTTGGTGGAAGTATCTTAACCTCTGTATAACTATCTGGCTTTTTCCATTCGAAAATATAATCAACCGGGTTGATCGACTACGTGTAAGAAACGATCAATGATTTAATGCTATACAATCTACTGCATATGGTAAATAGGTTGACATTGCGATATCTAGCTACAAAATTAGCATGTGAACACAAAATCTCTAAACACTGAAACTGAACGTACGAACACTCTTTGGTGTCAAGATAGACAATTCTGCCTAACCCACCTTCTTTGACCTCGAATCTGTAGCAGTCAATTGGTAACACTTGGTATCGTCTCGCCAACTCGAACTCGACTTTTATTATGTCCTCAGCGTACTTCGAGTGAGTCAATGTACAGCTTGACCAAGTGATTCGTCGTACATAGAACCACCCTTACAGGAGACCTCTAATGTGTTTCAATAGTGTTGTGATCGGAAGTTTTCTAGCTTCACTGTTAATGGAGTTGAAACACTCGACTCTATTGCTGGTCATGTTGTCATAGTGTCTTGCATATTGATAACACCGTGTCCAACGTTCAATCTCGACACCCTTCGAATATCGTGCTAGCGAACCATTACAGTAATTGACAATTTGGTCCCAAAGTCTCTTGAACTTAGATTCTCGAAATGTCCTTGATGCGTCGTGAAAAAAGTTTCTAACTGTGTCGTCCTTGAAATACTTTTTCACATTCCTCTTTAAGTGGACGGATGTTGATCTGAAACGAAAACTACATCATGAGATTCGTCAATTGTGGATTTCAAATGAGACATGAACCACATCCAAGAATCATTGTCCTCGCTATCAACGACGGTGTATGTCAGTGGGTACAAATTGTTGTCGTCATCCATAGCCACACCCACCAACATGGTTCTCCTATACTTACCTTTCAAATGGGTACCATCCACTATAATAAGCTTTATACACATAGTTGAAGTATACGTTGTCCTCAAGCTTGATCTCAAATACGGTTTCTGGGATTTTCTATCTTTAAAGCTTCCCCGTACGCATGCAAAATTGAATATGATTCCTCAAAAGTTCTCCTTACAAGGGCGAACATAGTTTCCCTAGGACGCCATGCCTTGTCTTAACTGATATTTACTCCAAATTGTTGACGTATGTCGTCTATGATATGACGCTGGCAATCACCACGACCAACTCCAAACTTGTCTTTAATTAAATGTCCAATGACAAATACACTTGCTTGTCTGTGATCTTGATTCAACACCTCAATTGAACATGTGTGCTCAATCGTACACTTGGTTATTATAAATATGTCACACCACTTCGTTCTAGTTGCTCGAATAGTCCATTTGCAAGAGGGATGTATACATCTCACACTATACAAATTTTTGTTAGATTTTTTAACCCGCATCTTAAAGTTGTTCTTGATTACCAACAATGACAGCCTCATCTTAACATCACTTTTGCTGAAGAATGTATGTCTCTTATAAATGTTTGTAACCAAGTTTGATCCAATGGATGGTTGGATTACCAAGTCCACTGGTCTATAACCACTACTCGAAGGTACGTTAGGAGTAGTTTATTGTTCTCCAAAACTATCCATTACTGCCTCTAAACTGTTCACTACGACCTCCAAACTGTCCATTACTGGGAAAGCTTTGTACATTTCGAACTGTGTGTTCTTTCCGGATTGGATTTTCTATCACTCGCAAATAGAGCATTAGGAGAGGTTAGGGCATCAGGAGGGTTTAGGACATCGGAAGGGTTTAGTGCATCAGGAGTGTTTAGGGCATCAGGAATATTTATATGATCAGAAGTGTTTATAGCATCAGCAGTACATGGTACCATCTCAGCACCAATACTGTTGTCATCATAATACTACCATGTCTTCTCCATGTTATCTAGGGAGACTGTTGTTGGAAATGACTCTATCGTTTCTTGTTGGATCTTCTCAACACTTACATATATCGGCGGTCTGTTGGAGGTATATTCATGACGCAAAAATCAAACATCATCATCATCCTCCACTAATACAATAAATGACTATTCGTTTGTACGATATTTAACTCGGATAACTAGACTGCATTGTGATGCACTACACTTGGACACTTTGTATATCAATTCTTTAAATGCATCATATGTGATTGTAGAATTCCCAACACCCTTTTAGCGACCTTTACTGTAACATTGTTTCTCCTCATCCCATGTACCGTCAAATTGGATGAATATATACCTCTTTTTCATCCTAGAATACAAGAAAACATCATAAATTAGCTAAAATATTCTACAATAAAAACATTCTGTAAAATACACGCTACACGTCATACACGTTACATGCTACACGTCACACTCGATGCATGTTGGAAGATACTCGACGAATGTATTTTGTTGCTTCATTATACCTTCTGATAGTAGATTTTCCACCATTAGATGACATAAAAAAAAAAGTTGAAGTTTAAATGCAACTTACATAAACTGATTATTATATAAGCAGGTGAATATCCGAAACTAGAGTTTGACTCATAAATAAACTGATTATTATATAAGCTGGTAAGTATCCAAAACTAGAGTTTAAGTGCAGCTTACGTGATTGACTTGAACAAAGAAAATCGGTTGTGAGATGCTATGAGTTTTGTTTTCTTCTTTGTTGAAATTTTTTAGAAGAAAAAATATAATTTTTGAAGTGTTAGAAACAAAAAGGGTAGTTTATTATGCAAAATAACTTTTCATTAAATGGATTGTACCCATTGTCAGAATTTTAGCCAAAATTGCGGCTTATCGTCAACTCGCAAAACGAACTTCTAGGTAACGTACATCGAGTATAGCGTGTAACGTGTATGGCGTGTAGCATGCATCGACTAGTTAAAGGTGAGTTTATTGTTTGATTTTTGGATCAAGCAATCGAGTAGACGACCAGCGTGTATCGAGTAAACGTGTAACTTGCATCGAGTAGCCCTGGACGCACGTACTAAAATCAGGGACAAAACGGTAAAATCACAGGGTGTTGACGTAATAAGAAGGCCATTTTTCATTCACTTCACGTTTTGGGCGATATTTCAAATGGACCCCTGAAAAGGGGCCATCCGTACAAAAAACCCGTTTGGGGAGGGTTTAGGTTGAAATTATTCTTTTTCTTTTTTATTTAATGAAAATAAAAGGAGGAAAATAAAAAACTAGGGGAAATTGTTTTTGGAAAACTTTTAGCAACATCTATGTTCTATGCTATAGTAATTAAGCTTTAGTGACATTTTGCAAATCCTTTTAGTGACAGACTAGAATTGTGTCGCTAAAAATAATCTTTTATGACATTTTTTTTGCGTCGCTAAAACTAACCCTTTAGCGACAAAAATGACTTGCGTCACTAAAACTTTGTCATTGAATATTGAATTTCTTGTAGTGCAACCGTGCAACACCATGATATTAACTCGACCTTGGTTAGCGTAAATGCAATCTCTAGTTGATACATTTTTTTTACGAGTCTTCTTACTCTTTCAAACCCTTAGGTGTGGTTCGTTTCTCCTCTATCGAGCTTACTTAATCTGTTGCTTGACGACTTGCTTTCAACACCAGCTCGACTAGTCATACATGAGAGCATGCTTGCAGCTTAGCTTGTTCTCGGGAATGACACCTTTATTGCAAGGAGACCAATTAGAGGCATTAAAGAATAACATTGAGGGAGCAGTTAAGTATATGCTTTAAAAGGTCAAGAACGTGCAATAGTAATTACTTCTGCAGTTATGTCTTTCTCTATTTTCGTCAAGCATAAGATGTTGTTTTTGCTGCATCCTATGTTTAGGCAAACCAAATGTAACAAATTATGGTCAGTTTGGTTATTGTTGTACATTTAGAATGTCCTGCATCGTGCTTATGGTGTCGTGAACTGTGGAACAACTCTTGAGCAAATATCGTACTCCTTAAGGCACTATGAGTGATAGTTCAACATAACGTTTGTCTTTTTTTAGACAACCTATTATTCAAATTAATTGTCTTCTATTTCGGTATAGGTTGTTTGTTTTTCATAGTTTTGCTTGGTTTTGTTTTGTTTTGCAAGTAAAGTTTGATCTGTTGGGACATATCTTTAGAGAAGTATGCCAATACCTCCATCCCATGCGCATTTAGTCTCAGGGAAAGTTTTATGTTCTCTTTTCTTTTGTCAATACATTTTATTTCTTTTTACCTCAAGCACAAATGCATTGGTTTAGTTTGAAAACAAATATATATTATGTTGAATCTTAAGCATTCAAGCCTCGTCTTTTTTATCAACATAACATGTTATTTAATGAATTGGCTATATTCTTTGTGCTTTGGACCACAGATGGTTTTCTTTCTTGTTATATCATTTTGTTCACAATGGTTCATGGTTGTGGTGTTAGTTAGTTGTCCTAAAAATAGCCTATATAAATGTTTTTCTCTGAACTACTTGCCCATTGTTGAACAGTAACTTGGATTTTGTTTATTATAAAGGTTTTAATTAAGATTATGGTATTCATAACTTTGTCGTTTCACTAAATAACATAAGTCTGCTGCAAGGAGTGCAACAAGAGGCATTTAAGAATAACATTGATGGAGCAGTTAAGTACATGCTTCCAAAGGTAATAAGTGGTCACAAAGATGAGCATAGCTCTCATGTCTTAAGCGGTGATAAGAGTTAGAGCTGTGAAAAGGAACAAATTTATAGAACACCAATTGTGTCCCGATCAGTGTCACAATCAGCACTTCTCAATCGTGCAGCAACTTGATATTAACTCAACCATGGTCAGCCTAAACGCAATCTCTAGCCGATACATTCTTTTCGCGAGTCTTCTTTCTCTGTTAGACTTTTAGACGTGGCTCATATCTCCTCTATCGAGCTTACTTAATCTGTTGCTTGACGACTTGCTTTCAACATCAGCTCGACTAGTGTACACGAGAGCATCCTTTTGCTCAGTGATGACATCGTCCCAATCGAGTATTCTCAACTTGACGTTTGCAACTTAGCTTTTTCTCGACAATGTATGTCGCCTTCATGTAGATTTTATCTCCTTCCTTCTTATTTGTTCTCGAACTCCCAGTTGTCCTACATTTGGGACCTTTACAAAATGAGTTTTGACCTTATACAGGATCAGAACTAGCTTAAAATGCTTATCGAACACAACCGATCTCTTAGATGTCATCCCAAACCCTAGGATACATACAAACACGCTTATCGAGAATCAACCTCGAGTCATTTGTACTTGTCGAGGCTTTTCGGATATCCAACTTTTTCGACATTATCGAGACATGATGACACTTTCCACAATACCGTGTCGTTTGAGGATACAGTGTTGGAGCTTAGGTCTATACTACAACCTTTAACTATTCCAAGAAGGCCTATGTCGGCACACCCGTGCCACCCGACAGTGTCCTTGAGTCACTCCTTCTCACAGAATGTTATCCGAGACACTTGTCCCGCGACACTCGTCCACACCACGACACACTCATGTGCTATGGAGTGGCTCGTTTAGACCACGCGGCTCTTGGGTGGCGGATAGCCAACACCATGCCTCCCTCTATAGTATATAATGGGCATTTTCCATTCTTCCGCGCTTGTACATCTAAAATGGCGAAACGACACATATCATCGTAAAGTGTCCATTTGAAAACAGATTCTCACGAAATCTGACACACTTGCATCTGACACGAAAATACACTTAACTCTAGAGTCGCTCGTCTAAACTGACAACACAACCTCAAGTCTTGGGGCAATAGCCCAAGGCCCGACCTGGCCTCCAGGAATGCATGATGTCGCCCTCCAAACATCATAATCTCTTAAGAAACACTTGTACCCACTTTTGGCTTTCTCGTGTACACCATCTTGGTGTGTTGAACAATGTGTCATTCTCCTTAATCACATCGTGTCCCAGTTCTCATGGCCTTTTCTTTGACCAATGTGAACGTGTTTTCATATGCTCGTCGACATGCTTTCTCATCCATGTCAAAGTACTTGCTTGGATAAATGTCTCATCTTACATCCTCATTGTAGACCTTAGTTTGAAATTAATATAATGAGCAAGTACTATAAGGCCCCACTCCTTTGTCTTAGTATCATTCTGAAATAAACCCATAAGAACATATGGGCGTTAAGAAAATATATTTTAAGGGCTGCTTGCAATTGAATATGTGAAATATTTTTGTAAGTTGGGTGTCTTAACTTTGAGGTGATACATTGGTTGGATGAAGCTGAGAGTTAGGTACATATTGAGAAGTCTAGACTTTGTATCTAATCAAAGAGAATCTCGAGCTAAGGTTATGGGTAATTGCGTGAGAACAAACATAACTTAAATTTGGGGGTATGATAGCATGTAGAAGTGGTATCAAGTTTTCAATTGCAGAAGTGAAATGTGTTAGTTAAATTGGATTGATATTCAGCACCATGTTTTACTCTTTTCTTACATTTTTATAAAGTAATGTGTAGTCAAAGGAGCAGTTGATGTGGATATTGGTGCTAATCCTTTAGTTAAAAGTGGCTGTGAGGATGAAGATGTTGATGATCGGGCTTGAAGGTCGTCGACATTGTTGATATCTTCCTTCTTCACGTAGGCATGCTCCTGGATTTCATCGTCGACATTGTTGATATCTTCCTTCTTCACGTAGGCATGCTCCTGGATTTCAAACGTTATTGAAAGCATTTAAACAGAATTTGTTTATTTGGTTTTGTCAATTTTGGCTTCTATGACCATCCTTCCCTGGATAAGAAGATGTTCCTCTCATACATCAAGAAGTATATAAAAAAATTGATACCTCTTCTACGAGGAGAGCAACAAGAGGCATTAAAGAATAACGTTGAGGGAGCAGTTAAGTATATGCTTCCAAAGGTCAAAAAATGAAATAGTAATTACTTTTGCAGTTATGTCTTTCTCTATTTTTGTCGAGCATAAGATGTTGTTTTTGCTACATCCTTGGTTTAGGTAAACCAAATGTAACAAATTGTGGTCAGTTTGGTTATTGTTGTACATTTAGAATGTTATGCATCGTGCTTGTGGTGTCGTGAACTGTGGAACAACTCTTGAGCAATTATCGTACTACTTACGACACTATGAGTGATAGCGCAACATCACGTTTGTCTTTTTGGAGACAACCTATTATTAAACTTAATTGTCTTCTATTTCGGGATAGGTTGTTTGTTTTTCATAATTTTGCTTGGTTTTGTTTTCTTTTGTAGGTAAAGTTTGATCTTATGGGACATGTCTGGTGCATCATGATATCGTGGCAGCTTCTCTACTTCCTGATCTACAAGGTAGACCTTGAATAATAATAAAAACTCAGATTTGGTAACAATTACGTTACAGTTTTCTTATTGGTGAACTATTTTGCTTTGTTTTTTTTTTGGCATCTTTTGCCCCTTCAGTATTAATTACTTTTGATATTTTATAGTTATATTTTAGTGTGGTTTAGGGTTATTGGAATTGTATCTTTGGACCATGAGCATGTGGTAATAAATTATGATGTGTTTATCAAGCCACTTGTTTTAAAAAGCCCTCTCAAGGCGCACCTCAGGCGCACGCCTTTTGTGAAGCCCCAAAGCTCAAAGCCTTGTGCTTTTGGCTTTTTCATTTTTTTTTTTTGAAAAAAAAATTAATTTAAGTGTTTTCCTTTTTTATTAACTAAAAGAATCAAGTTTACTAACACTAAATGCAAAAATTCTTCTGTTTGAGGTCTTTTTTTCCATATTTCCACTTCAACTATGCTTTCTCTTTTTAATTTAATATTTTTATATGTAGTGCGCTTCACAAAAAAAGGCCTACGCCTTTTGTGCGCCTTGCGCCTAGGCTTCAGAGGGTCATTTCGCCTTAGTGCGCCTTGGACATTTTAAAACACTGAATTCAAGGGTCTGCTTTAAGTTCATATATATTGAATGTAAATGTTGATAAAAAAGTTGGATGATATTAACTTTTCTTTCCATTCCTGCTGGAGCTAGTGCAACAAATTGATAGGTCTTATTTTGGGCTTATAATGCTGAAGTATTTGCGAAATACTCTCTCTCTCTCTCTCTCTCTCTCTCTCTCTCTCTCTCTCCTTTTTTTTATTTTCCATATTAGTTAAATTGAGCTCCCCAACAAAAACTCATGTCTTGGGTTCCCTCCTCGTTATCCCTTATTGTGAATTATTTTCTTATTTGGGGGTTGTGTGTGTATATTGTATCAATGTATATACACACTAAATGTTTTGATGGTTTCTATAATTTTGCATAGACAAATATAACAAATTACCTGACGACATCGAATCAATCCTTTTGCCATTTGAGCGGGAAGGTGTTAGGTAAGACGTAGTGAAGATTTCTGTTAGTTGCCATCGTGTTATGTCAAGTTCAAGTTTTACATTTGTTATGTTGTGGTTTTCTTATCCATCTCTATCAATAGTTCCTTTCATGTTTATTTTACATTTGTTAGGTCGTGCTCTTTTAGCATATGAAATAAGTTAGGAAAAACTTTGCAGGCAAATGAATCTTTAGCTAAACATTGTAAATTGTGTTATGTTATATATGAACCTTTTTTTCTCTTTTTGGTTTCTTGTTTAGCTTTACTAATAATAGATTCAAATGGATGATTTAACTATTCTATGGAAAAAAGTGATACCATTTGATTCAAGATTGATCCCATGGGACAATGGAATATCTAAGTCAAAGGTAGACTCAATATAGTTTGAACTCGTGAATTCAAATACAACTAGGCTACAAATGGTTTTTTGACAATTGGGTCAATCCATACTTTTTAAAAGATGCTACTAGGATAGATTTTATCTAGAATTTGGTAGGGGTGACAATCAAAGATCGAAAAACTAAGTTGGCCAACTGAAACGAACCAAACTAACTTTGGTCAGTGGACTAAGAGTATAATTAGTATTTAGTTGAGGTTTGTTTGCTCATGGAAAAACCAACCGATCGGCAAACCCAATAGGGGCTCAAACCGACCAAACCAACCAACCATTAAGTAGACCATTTGCTAACGGTCTTCCTAAGGTATCTTGATTTATTATATTTTTATAAGAAAATAATTATATTGGTATATGAAATAACAAAAGGAGGGCTTGTGCTTGGAATTAAGGGAGTTCCAAGATATTTCTCCATTTGGTCGAAAGAGATGAAGGATTATAAGAGCTGTAGAAAGTGAGTCATAGCAAGAAAGATAATACGTTCAAAGTAGTCATCAAAAGTGTTTCCCTTATCATTGAATAATTCATTGTTTTGGTCCTTCTTAGTGATCTATAGAAAAGCGCAAATCAGATTCATCCATATGGCGTTTCCCATCCGAGAAGAGATGACCATTTATATTGTAAATAAGAAAGATGCTTATCTCATTAGGAAAAGTTGTGAACCATCTAAAGGCTAGAGTGATCTTCCTTCCAAAATCTATTGGTGTATCAACAAGTAATGAAGAAGTACCTCTGAGTCTCATGGCCTGTTGTATAAAGTACATTTGTTGTATACCTTTCCTTTTCAAACTAATATGTTTCTGGATAAAAAAAACTGGATTAATTGCACAAAGTTTTGCGAAGAGTTTGCTTTCTTCACATTCTTAATCTGAGGTTTTCCTACTGTCGGTAGAAGAGCAAGAGAAGAGGCTTGATCTAAGGTATCATCCCTGGAGCTTGAAATAAATGCTACAATAAGGGATCTTGATTTTGAGAGGAGGTGGCTAAAAGGTGCTAGGGAAAGAATTATGCTCCGGTGAGAATTTCTCCAGCCAACATATGATGTATTTACTTCTGTTTAAATTATAGCATTGTTCATACGATTCTCATGACATGATTCCAAAGATGTTAAATGGGTGAGCAGCTGAGATTTAAGAACTCTTTCACATTGCAGAGGTCTGGTGACGTCCTTAAACAATCGCCTTGATAATATTGAATGAATATTGATTATACAAGTTTGAAGTTGCCTTTTAGTAATTTGTGTGCTTACTTTTAGCTAATCTAGTATTACTGTTGGAGGTGTTTCTAGATTTGGTTGAGAAGGACATAAGACAGATTTGGCTGAGATGGTTTTCTTTCCTGTTATATCATTTTGTTCACAATGGTTGATGGTTTTGGTCATCGATGAAGTTTTCGCTTCTATCTTAGTTCGGCTTCTATTAAATTATACTTACCTATTATTAAGCCTCTTTTCAATAATAAGAGAAAATCCAGTTTTTCTCAAATAACAAAAACTGGATTGAAGATACTATGCTGGAATTCAAACAACAACCACATTCAAAACATTGTCTTTGTCTATTGAATGACTTGGGTTCTTGGTCAACTTTGAATGCAGTTGATTAATAAATATTTAAATGTACCTATCAGGTTAAGAAGATCTTATATCGTAATGTTGTTTTGCTTCACTTGCATATCATACATTAATACACAAGATTAAACATATTATATTTAGACTTTTGTATGGTAAATTTGGTGTGCTCTTTGAATTCTTTAGTGGATTGGCTTTCTAATTATGATATGATTTTTGGGAACATCTAGATTCTCTTCTTCAAACTTTCTTTTTTTTTTTTTTCGATTGAAGGTTCTATACTTTATTGTTATTGGTCTCTTTTTTTTTTCATTTTTTTCTTCTAATATTTTTATTTGATATATATTGGTGTGCATAAAAGAGAAAGTAGTTAATGTGTTTTAAGATTTGGTGAAGCACTTGGAATATTCTAAGTTTGAAACTTCTAATTTGTAAGATACTTTAGTTTCTAAGAACCACAACTTTGTTACTTAGTAAAGATATATTTATTTTAGTCTAGAATTTGAAAGCTGGCTCCAACAATTGGTTTAGATTGACTTTTTAAGTGCTTAGAATACTTTATTTGCACTTTGGAACACTTATTTAAGCTCTTATAAAGTCAATCCATAAGGTGTCTTAATTTATGAGTATAAATGTGAATAAATAACTACTCCTGTAACACTTGTTTGCGCATGATTTCTCAATTTTGTCTATCACAATAGTTTTCAATGTTAAATTAAATCCTAAGTCCGAAACTTTCATGGAAGGCCTTCATTTCTCACTTGTATGTTGGATTTTTGCAAGCCCTGCATTTGGTCAGGAGGTTTGATAGAAAAGTAATTAGATGACCTCATATCACTAAGCATCACTGCAATGAGGACGTTAGGCTTTAATGGAGATTCACATATCAGTCACCATCATTGTGTAAGTAATTTTTTGTTTTTTTCTTCTTAATGTTGGAAATTCAAACCAAAAGGCTTTAAATTTAAGTTTTTGGGGGAGGGAGATGTAGAAATTTGAATATACTTAAACGCTCTATGATGATACTGTAATGTTGTGGTTCAGAAAGGAAAATTATTGGTATTGTGTTTTGACTTGGGTTGAAGTTCTTTCCTGAGTTAGAATTCAAAAATAGGGCCACAGAAGGTGGAAACAATGCTATTGGGCACATTCCAAGTATGAACCCTTTGATTCTATTATTCTATTAGCTTTTGTTCTCGATTTTTGCTCGTATTACTCTTTGAAACTCGTTTGTTGTGTGTAATGCAATTCATAGTTGGTTGGATGGAATTTTAGTTTAATTTTGATGGTGGGTTTTGATTTTCTGAATTGGTTTTCTTGATTGAGTCACGTTTGAGGTTCAACTGTGACAATGTAATGTGATCGTCTCAATAAATTTTATGCTCTCTCTATATATGATATGCATAGGAAGTATAAGAACAGGAGGTGCACCCGGACATCTCAACTAGTTTGACACCTCCTTAGCGCCCTCATCATTTTCGAGAAAGATGTCATTGACTAATATGCTTGAGAACAAATTGCTTGTGAATGAAACATGATTGTGTGTGATTGTGCATGAAAAATATTACCATAATTCTATGTGTTAAGTCATAATTAGTTTGTACTTTACTCTGTCTACCTACTCTCCCTTAAATCTTGGGTTAGGTGGTTGTAATCTTTGTATTTATTGTTTCTCTCTTCTATCTTCTTATATAGATATAGATATATATATATATATAGATAGATAGATAGATAGATATATATATAGATATAGATATATGTTTGTATCTTGTATCATGATATCAAGTTAATATAAAGAAACCATTCTGCCCACAAAGCATTTCCTCTCAATCCTTAACTTCATTCTGGTATCAGAGCCAACAACCATGGCTGACGCACCTGAGACCTCACAACCATTAAAGAAAACCAAAACTCCAGAAGCTAAGGGAGATTCAAGTCAAATCCTTACCACAAATCCCAGCACCAACCAAGTCCGATCCGGCCCATCTCCGTTTGGAACTTCAAACTTTGTAAATTTGATGAACCAAGTCACGACTACCAAACTGGATTAGAATAACTTTCTTTTGTGGCAAAGTATCATTATTCCCATCCTAAAAAGCTACAAACTTGAAGGGCCTTTGTCTGGAAAAACCCCAGCACCTGAAATGTCAATTGTTCTTCCTCCATCTGAAGATGAACTCGAAGGCTTGCTGATACCAAATCTTGAATATGATGTATGGCTTGCAACTGATCAATTACTGGTAGGATGGCTGTATAATTCCATGACACCAGAAGTGGTTGTTCAAGTCATGGGTTTTGATGAAGCAAAACCTCTATGAGATTCAATCCAAGAATATTATGGAGTTCAATCTCGAACTCAAGAAGATTTCAACCGACTTATGCTTCAACAAACAAGGAAA
>JBBPDJ010000008.1:12471158-12492485 GCA_037974625.1 Cucumis cinereus | reverse complement strand
TTGCCATTTTTACAATTATAATTTTTTTTTGCTATTTGTCCAAACTAAACCTTAATATTTGCTATTTATCTGGTCGATCCTATATATTAATAATATATATATTCATTTTTCGTTTGTCTAAAGTCTTATTACTTTTGATTGATTAATTTGTGAACTTTTAATATTTTTCTTTTAGAATTGTTATGATATTTGTCTTTGCTTAAAGTTTCTATTAAATATTATAAATATTCGGTATTTTATATTTAAATTTAATGAGATTTTAGTTATTAATTATGTGTTATCAATAAACTTACATATTTAAAATTAAAAAGAAAAGATAAGTTATAGTCCAACAACCCAACCCAACCCGAAATTAAAGGTTGGGTTGGAGACTTTATTTGGGTCTCTTGAGTTGTCAACCTAACCACCCCGAATTTTTGGATTAATCCAAAAAAAAAAAAACACATTCTAAATCTAATCTAACCCAACTCATGTACACCATAAGAAAGATTAATATTAAATATTACTTTGAAATATATACTAAAAAAAAAATAGATAATTTGACGAGGACACGTGGCTCTAGCACCGGCATCGATTTGCCCATACCTATATATCTTATAGATATATGTGTATGTTACAAATCTATATTAAAAATGGGGTGAAGACAAATTTAATCATAATTTTAATGGGTAGTTTACATTCCCATAGGTTGGAAAATCCAACCAAACTGTCTAACTATTAATTAAGACTTCCCTAATTAAACTAAATTTTGTTCCCTACTGGGATTCAATTGCATCCATATATTCCCAAATATTTTTGTTAAGATTAAGAATTCATCTGAGAAAATTAATAATCTTGATAGCCTAATAAAAAATCAGGAATACAAAAAATCATCCTCTGTCCATCAGAAATCAGAAATCCTACACCTATGTCCATCAGCTGGAACAGATGGACAGAGATGTTAATCTTTGACAATTGATATTCTTGTTACAACTCCTGTATTCATAAGAAATCAATACACACAACTCATGCATATGCTGCAATCTCATCTTTCAACACCTCAAAATGAAGGTACTCCAAAGAATGAGATTACTCATGTAGCAGGTATTTGTCATCTCTCCCTTATGACTGAGTACAATTATCATTACTCATGTAGCAGGTATTTGTGTAATAGATTCGGGTGTATCCAGTAACATTACTCATAACAGTCATCTACATTTTAATATGAAAAATGCTCAGAATATCTCAGTTGTTTTGCCTAATCAGACTCGGTTTATTGTCAAGTTGATGCATGAGGTCCAAATTTAGGAAGATTTTTGGTTATGTGATGTTCTTTTAGTTCCTGATTTTGCTTATAACCTACTGCCACTTAGTGCATTGCTTCAGGATCGAAGGTCTTTGGTTCAATTTTCTAACTCTCAATGTTCCATTCGGGATAAGTTAAATTTGAAAACATTGGAAAGGTTAATCTAGTTGATGGATTGTACTTGCAAGCAACTGACAGGGAAAAGAGCAATCAAAAACCAACTTTATCATGTAGAGCATCCTTCAATATTTGGCATCAACGCCTGGGCCATCCCTCTACCGCAAGAATAAAGGAGCTGTCAAACATATTGACATTTTCTGATTCATTTTCATGGCATGATCACTGTGCTATATATCCGTTAGCGAAACAATGAAAACTTTCCTTTCCATCACTAAACTATGTAGCAGATAATATTTTTTATTTTGTTCATTGTGACATTTGGGGATCACTCAAACACCTACACATGCGGGTTTTTCATACTTTGTTATTCTTGTTGATGATAAATCTCGTTATACATGGATTTATAGGCTAAAGAATAAAAATGATGTTTTTCACACTGTTTATAGATTTTCAAGCTCGTTCAGACACAATTTTTCAAAGTGATTAAAATTTTTCATTCTGATAATGTACCGAAGCTTAGATTTAAGGAGTTTTTTGTTACTATTGGGACAATGCATCAGTTCTCTTGTGCATACTGTTGGAAAGAAATTTTGGAGGTTGGAAGAAATTTGGAGGAGAGGATTGAGAAAAATAGGCTACTTGTGTTATTAGGCACTTCTAATTTTTTTTACTTTGCTTTGCTTTTTCTTTTTCTTGATACAAATGGTAAAACATCACTCCTATTTATACTAGTTGACACCCTTAAATGTATGACTATAGGATTTTGCTAACATATTTTCCATCTAATGGTTACAAATCATTCTCTAGTATATTTCTTACACTTACACTACTTTTTTCTATTTTCTAGATACTTCTAAATATCTCCTACAATTAATTTCGCTAGAATAATCTATTAATTACTACTACAAACTGGGCTTTTATTTGGGCTTATGCCCAAATATTATTAATCAAAATCAAGTTTATATTTCAACACCCCCTCTTAAACTTGATTTTGTTACTCCGGAAAAATCTCTAAATCTTGTGAAGTTTTCTTTCAAGTTGAGCAGCATGAGCAAATACCTTATCATAGTCTATGCCAGCTCTTTCACTATAGCCATTTGCTACTAATCTTGTCTTGTATTTTTCATTTTCTCCTCTTGCATTCTTCTTGGCTTTGTAAACCCAATTCACACCAATCGCCTTGTAATCTTTTGGAAGTAAGACTAGCTCCCATGTGTCATTCTTCTTGATTGCATTAATCTCTTCATCCATAGCAACTTTCCAATTTCGATTCATCATAGCTTCTTGGAAGTTCATAGACTCACAATCGACAAGAAAACGAGACAAAGAAAGATTATCTTGATTTTCTGTTACCTTATAGAGTTCTTGTAGGCTTCTGAAACGTTGAACACTTTCGCTTGAGCTTTCGACTTCTTGCGACCTTAAAACTGGCGAAGGTGGTGGTGTAGATAGCTCATCTCTTGTTTACAATGTACTTGTTTGCTCCATATCATTTTTCTTCTAAGTACGGCGAGAAGTTGTAGTTTTCGTCATGTTGTTCCCAATCTCATTCTCCTTCTTCATCAAATACTACATCTCGACTTAGAATTGTCTTTTTCGTATCTGGATTGTAGAGCTTGTATCCTTTGGTATTTGAATCATAACCGATGAAGATGTATTTCTCACTTTTATCAACCAACTTACTTCTCTTTTCATCTGGTATATGCACATGAGCAATGCTTCCAAGGACTCTGAGATGGGAAATTTCAGGTTTCCTTTCACTCCATGCTTCTTGTGGTGTTTTTCTAGATACGCTTCTTGTCGGAGATCGGTTGGATAGGTAGACTGCACATGCTACTGCTTCTGCCCAAAACTCCTTTTTCAAATTTTTGCTTTCAAGCATACTTCTTGCCATGTTCAAAATTGTTCTGTTCTTCCTTTCTGCTACTCCATTTTATTGAGGGGATCTTGACACTGTTAAGAGTCGACGAATCCCATGGTCTTCACAATATTTTTGGAATTCATTTGATGTCAATTTTCCTCCGCGATCAAATCTTGGGCCTTGATCACCAAACCACTTTCTTTCTCAACTACGGATTTGAACTTCTTGAAATTCTCAAACACTTCTGATTTATGCTTCAAGAAATACACTCATGTTTTTCTTGAGAAACCATCAATGAATAAAAAGAAATAGTTACTCTTACCAAGTGAGTTTGGCTTGATTGATCCGCACACATTTGTATGTATGAGTTCTAAAGGCATTTGAGCTCTTGAGTTTGACTCCTTTGGAAAACTCTTTTTGAATTGCTTTCAAAGTAGACATCCTTTGCATACTTGATCGAGGTGGCTTATGCAGGGTAGTCCTCTCACCATGATATTTTTGGAGAGTGACTCACCTCCAAAATTGAGATGCCCATATTAAAGATGCTAAAGCCAAGATGGCATCTTTGTAACACATCTTGAGGCATTTTGCTATCTCATTTTGAATGTTGAGCACAAACATCCCATTTTTTGTCATTGGCACCTTAGAAATCAAATTTCTTGCATTATCTCTTATTGAAAGGTTATTGTCCTTTAATTGAATGTCATAACCTTTCTCTAAGAGTTGTCTAGGCTCAAGATATTACTCTTCATATTTGGCACATAATAGACATTTGAGATACGTTGGTGCTCACCATTCTTTAATCGGATGAGAATGTTACCTCTTCTTTTTATTTCTACCTTGGATTCATCACCAAATGCTACATTGCCACTCACCGATTCATCAAGCTCTAGAACATGCTTTTTACTCCACACATATGGTTGCTTGCCCCGGTGTCTAGGTACCATGTTTTATCTTTGCTCCATTCACTATTTGTGCAAGCCATCAACAAGGTGCCACATTCTTGACTTCTATCTTCAATGTAGTTTGCTTTTCTTCAACTCTATTGTTACTAGGAGCTCTACATTTGGATGCATAGTGACCAAACTTCTGACTATTATAACATTTAATGCTTGATTTATCTTACCTTGATTGTGAGTTGCCTTCTCCATGACCTTTTGTTGAGTTTCTCGTTCCTCTTTGGTAGTTGTTGTTGTTGTTGTCTTCATTGGACCTCCAACCACGTCCTCGTCCTCGATATCTACCACGTTCTCTTCCTTGTTCCCTTCTATTATTGGGACTAACTTCTCCACTGGTAGAGTCAACTCGTAACTTGAGCAATTGGTCCTCGATTCCTTCCTTCTTCTTTTCCTTTTCTTCATATGCTTGTAGCGAACCCATGAGTTGCTCAATAGTCATGACCTCCAAGTCTTTTGTTTCTTCGATTATGGCAACAATATGATCAAACTTTGAATCTAACAATCTTGGTATTTTCTGCTTGATTTTAACATCATCAATTTTTTTCAGCATTTCTTTTAAGTTGATTGGTGACAATTAAAATTATAGAAAAACAATCAGAGATGGTTTCCTCTTCTTTCACATGCAAAGTTTCAAACTCAGCTCTTAGAGTTTGAAAACGTACATTTCTAACAAGATCCGCTCTTTTGTACGATGTTTGAACCTTCTCCCATGCTACTTTTGTCGTCTTTGCTTCTGAAACTTTCTCAAATGCATCGTCATCTAATCCTTGATAGATTAGATAGAGAGTCTTCTTGTCTCTCTTTCTTGAATCTCTCAAAGTATCTCTTTGTGCTTGAGAAAGAACATCTTCATTCTCTGGTTCGATGTATCCTTTCTCTACAATCTCCCACACATCTTGTGAGCCAAGGAGAGCCTTCATCTTAATACTCCAATTATCATAGTTGCTCTTGTTGAGCATTGGGACTTGAAATGGAACCATGATATTGCTTGTCATCTTCTTGAAAATGATCTTTTGGCTCTGATACCACTTTGTTGAAAAGAAATTTTGGAGGTTGGAAGAAATTTGGAGGAGAGGATTAAGGAAAAGAGACTACTTGTGTCATTAGGCACTTCTAATTTTTTTACTTTGCTTTGCTTTTTCTTTTTTCTTGATACAAATGGTAAAACATCACTCCTATTTATACTAGTTGGCACCCCTAAATGTATGGCTATGATTTTGCCAACATATTTTTTCATTTACAAATCATTCTCTAGAATATTCCTTACAATTACACTACTTTTTCCTATTTTCTAGATACTTCTAAATATTTCCTACAATTAATTTCTCTAGAATAATCTAGTAATTATTTCTACAAATCGGGCTTTTATTTGGGCTAGGCCCAAATATTATTAAAGAAAATCAAGATTATATTTCAACACATACACGCCTCTACAAAACTCAGTGATTGAACGAAAGCATCAACATCTCATTAATGTGGCTTGTGGTCTGATTTTTCAGTCAGGTCCCAATCAATTTTTTAGGGGAATGTGTTCTCATAGCAACTGATTTAATCAACAGAATACCTATGCCATTATTATTTCATCAAACTCCATTTGTTGTGTTGTTTGGAAAAGATGCAGATTATGGCAAGCTAAGAGTCTTAGGATGCCTTGTATATGCTTCAACCATATCAGTCAAGAGATCAAAATTTGATCCAAGAGCTCGTCCTTGTGTATTCATGGCATATTCCGTTAACATCATAGGATACAAATTAATTGTATGATGTGGTTAATAAAAGTTTCTTTATCTCGCGTGATATGCTATTCTTTGCGGCAAAAGGATACAATCAACAGAAAGTATCAGTTTCTTTGATACTGATAGGCCCCCCATTAAACAAGTGTATAGAAGGAGGGGTAAAAAGGTCACTTCGGAGGCTGGTAAGGGGTAAAATAGTAATAGAGGGGACTTATTTGTTCATAGGGAGAGGACAACCCTCTTATTTGGCTGCTGCATTTTATCTTCTTGCTTTCTGTTATTAGTGTTGGAGAAGTAACTGCTGGACTCTTTATATATATATATATATATATATATATATATATATATATATAACACATACATGGTACTAAATTTCTTAGCAAGGCTGTGTAGCTCTTTGTGCAGGAAGCTTGGTCCATAGTATTTGTTGGGTTTTTCCTTTTTGTACGAAACTGGGAGCATAACAATGGTATCAGAGCCGTTTGACAATCTGGGGAGGTGGAGTAAAATGACTTAGAAACAGATTGAGGAGAGGTTGGCCGCAACGAAAATGGACATTGGAATTATTAAGAGCGAAATACAGAAGTTGTCGATGCTGAAGAAGACGATGGAAAAGATGCACGCGATGCTAGTCGATATGTATGAGGAAAGAACGAGCCAACTCCCAACATCAGAAATTACCGAAAAAAGGAATGTCAGATCAGAGGAATCGCCCGAAGAAGGGGATGGCGCGGAAGAAGCTGAATCATCGCAAATACGCGAATTCGTAGGGGGGCAGGATAGAATTAAATTCAAGAAACTCGACATGCCGGTGTTGAACGGGGAAGATTCGGATGGGTGGTTTTATAGAGCTGAGCATTACTTCCAGTTACATCTGCTGAACGAAAAAGAGAAGCTAAAGAATGCAATTGTGAGTTTGGAGGGGAAGGCTCTCAGTTTGTTCAGATGGGCAAAAAATCGAAGAAAGTTTAAAACGTGGCCGGAGCTGAAACAGAGGATGTACACGCAATTTCGTTGTCGCCAACAAGGTACCCAATGCGTAAGGTTCCTAGCGATTAAACAAAAGGGAAGAGTTAAGGAATACCTGCAGAAGTTCGAAGAGCTGCCGGCACCCCTCACAGCAATGGCGGAAGATGTCCTGGTGAACACATTCACGAACGGTCTGGACCCCATCATTCGTACGGAAGTGTTCGCTTTGAAGGTTGTGGGCTTGGAAGACATGATGGACGGGGCCCAATTGACGGAGGAGAAAATTGAGGCAACTCGAACAGTCTCCAGCCCGTATGGTAAGGACGGACGGGTAACCCAAAAGGTCGCGATCCGAAGCCCTGAAAACCCGATAACCCGCGTGGTTACTTTAGCCAAAAAGGTACCAAATGGAAACGCAAATCAAAACCCCGTCGGGAACCCTAACGCGTCAACTTCCTTTCAACGGTGCAACAACCCGTGGCGAAGGTGGACGAATTTTGAGCTACAGGTGCGAAGGGATAAACGGCTATGTTATCGTTGCGACGAACCATTCAGCAAAGGACATCGCTGCAAAAATAAAGAATTACGGCTGTATGTGGTGGCGGACGACTTGGAAGATGAGATAATGGAAGAAGCGGGAGAAGAGGGTATGCTGACTGAGGTCAGTCCGATGGTGGAGTTATCTCTAAACTTGGTGGTGGGGCTCACAACGCCGGGAACATTCAAGTTGAAAGGAACAGTGGAGAATCGGGAAGTAGTCATCATGATCGATTGTGGCGCGACTCACAACTTTGTATCTGTCTGGTTAGTTGAATCTATGAATATTCCTATGTCGGAAACATCCAGCTATGGTGTAATCATGGGGTCCGGGAAAGCAGTGCATGGAAAGGGAATGTGCAAAGGAATTACAGTGGATTTACCTGTCATGACGATTGTGGAGGATTTTCTTTTGCTCGAGCTGGGCAACTTAGACATGGTGTTGGGAATGCAGTGGCTAAGGAAACAAGGCGCAATGACTGTGGACTGGAAAGAATTGACGATGACATTTACTGTAGGGGACCACCAAGTAAGTTTGAAAGGAGACCCCGCATTGACACGAATGGAAGTGACACTGAAAATGTTGAATAAAACATGGCAGCCAGAGGATCAGGGTCTTCTCGTCGGTTTCAGAGCCATGGGCATTCCGAAGGCAGACAGAGAAATGTCAGTAACAGAGAGGGTGGAGGAATATCGGCCCAAGATTGAGATTCTACAGAAAAATTACGAAGATGTTTTCTGCCTACCTGAAGGGCTTCCCCCACAGCGCCAAGTTGATCATCACATCCAATTGAAGGAGGGAACAAATCCAATAAATGTAAGACCGTATAGGTATCCCCACGCACAGAAAAATGAAATCGAAAGGCAGGTCAGCAACATGTTGATTTTGGGCATAATTCGACCAAGCATCAGCCCATTCTCCAGTCCAGTGATTCTAGTCAAGAAGAAGGATGAAAGTTGGCATTTCTGTGTAGATTATCGAGCGTTAAATCGGGCTACCGTACCGGATAAGTTTCCTATTCCAATGATTGACGAGTTGTTAGATAAGTTAAATGGAGCCTGCATCCTTTTGAAGATTGACCTGAAGTTGGGGTATCACCAAATCCGAGTGCGAGACGAATGTGCGAAAAACGACTTTCAGAACCCATGAAAGCCACTATGAATTTTTGGTGATGCCGTTTGGACTCACGAATGCTCCCGCCACTTTCCAAGCACTCATGAACCAGGTTTTTCGTCCCTTTCTCAGAAAGTTTATTTTAGTGTTTTTTGATGACATTCTAGTGTACAGCTTCGACATGGGAAATCACTTGGAGCATCTCGCAGTGGTGTTCAAGTTATTGAGGGAGCACCAGCTGTATGTTAATAAAAAGAAATGCCAGTTTGCGAAAGATCAGGTTGAATATCTGGGGCATTGGGTGTCGGCTAGAGAGGTCGAAGCAGATCATGAAAAAATAAAGGCCATGGTAGAATGGCCCATGCCGCGTAACCTGAAAGAATTGAGGGGATTTCTTGGCTTGACGGGGTATTATCGCCGGTTTGTAAGAGGTTATGGGACTATAGCTGCCCCGTTAACACGACTCACAAATAAGGATGGATTTCGGTGGTCCGATGAGGCAATAACAGCTCTTGAGCAACTAAAAACAGCTATGGTCACTTTACCCGTGTTAACATTACCAGACTTCACCATTCCATTTGAAATCGAGACGGACGCTTCGAGATTTGGGCTGGGCGCCGTGTTGTCTCAGAATAAGAGGCCGATTTCTTATTTCGACCAGAAGTTATCAGAAGTGAGCAGCGAACGATCGGTTTATGAACGAGAGCTAATGACGATCGTATTATCAGTCGAGAAATGGTGCCATTATTTGTTGGGACACAAATTCATAGTCTACACGGATCAAAAGGCACTTCGACATATCCTTGAGCAAAGGAAAATCCCCCCGGGAGTACAGAAATGGGTGACTAAATTAATGGGGTATGACTTCGAAATTTTTTATCGTTCTGGCCCCGAAAACAAGGCAGCAGATGCCCTATCCCGCATTCCAACTGAAGCCCAACTGAATATAATATCAGTAGCATTGGTGTTAGACGTGAAAATGATTGAAAAAAAGGTTCAGATCGATCCCAAACTGAAAGAAATCTATGAACAGCTGCTGGAGGACCCGAATAGGCATCCAAGGTACACCATTCAACAGGGCCGTCTGTTATACAGGGGACGATTGGTCCTTCCAAAGGGGTCAAGCTTAATTCCTACTATATTACATACTTTTCATGACTTTGTAATTGAGAGGCACTCCGGACATCTTCGCACTTATAATCGTGTGGCAGCGGAACTATTTTGGGAGGGCATGGGCAGTGACGTTAGAAAATATGTAGACTCCTGTACAATGTGTCAACGGAACAAGACCCAAGTCCTATCTCCAGGGGGATTACGCAGCCTTTATCGATACCAAATCGGATTTGGGAAGACATTTCCATGGACTTCGTTGAAGGATTATCACGATCAAAAGGATTCGACACACTGTTGGTTGTTGTGGACAGATTGAGCAAATACGCTCATTTTATTTTGTTAGGACACCCGTTTTCGGCCAAAACAATGGCTGCCATTTTCATTAAAGAGGTGGTTAGGCTCCACGGGTATCCTAGATCTATTGTATCGGACCGTGATCGGGTTTTCATCAGCCATTTTTGGAGGGAGTTGTTTTGGTTGCAAGACACACTACTTAAACGAAGCACGACGTATCACCCTCAAACCGATGGCCAAACGGAGGTAGTAAATAAATGTTTGGAGTTATATCTCCGTTGTTTGTGCAGTGAGAAGCCGAAATCATGGAGCGAGAAAATAGCATGGGCAGAATATTGGTACAACACTTCTTTCCATACGACCAACCGCACGACCCTATATATTGTACTTTACGGACAGCCACCGCCACCTATCATATCTTATGGCCAGAGTCAACGAACTCCGAATAATTCGGTAGAGCAACATCTCCAAAGTAGGGATGAGCTGTTAGCTAATTTAAAATCTCATTTGACTCACGCCCAAGATCAAATTAAGAAATTTGCGAATGTGCACCGTCGAAAGGTAGTCTTTGAGGTGGGGGATTGGGTTTTCCTGAAAATCCAGCCATACCGGCAACATTCGCTTGCGAAGAAACGTTGTGAAAAATTGTCGCCGAAATATTTTGGTCCCTATGAGGTTTTGGGACGCGTAGGAGAGGTAGCCTACCAGTTGGACCTACCAACCACGGCCAAAATTCATTCGGTTTTCCATGTCTCCCAGTTGAAAAAAGCAGTGGGCGACAAACATGAGGTGCAACCGGATATTGCTCTACTAAATGACGAGATGGAATGGGTTTTGGAACCAGAAAAAGTAGATCAAATGAGGTGGAATGAGGTAGAAGAAGATTGGGAGTGCTTGGTCCAATGGAAGAATCAGCCGAAGCACGAAGCGACGTGGGAAGCTTTGGCGGTCTTGAAAGAGAAATTCCTGGATTTTCACCTTGAGGACAAGGTGACTCTTCTCCATGGAGGTATTGATAGGCCCCTCATTAAGCAAGTGTATAGAAGGAGGGGTAAAAAGGTCACTTCGGAGGCTGGTAAGGGGTAAAATAGTAATAGAGGGGGGAGGCTGCTGTTTTTGTTAGGAAAATAAAGAATATAAATATGCATCTTTTGGGCTAGGGTTAGTTATCTTGGTTATTGTGTTTTTTGGTATGAACTGTTGTTCATAGGGAGAGGACAACCCTCTTATTTGGCTGCTGCTTTATCTTCTTGCTCTCTGTTATTAGTGTTGGAGAAGTAACTGCTGGACTCTTTATATATATATATATATATATATATATCACATACAGGGTACTAAATTTATGGGCAAGGCTGTGTAACTCTTTGTGCAGGAAGCTTGGTCCATAGTATTTGTTGGGTTTTTCTGTTTGCAGGAAACCGGGAGCATAACAGATACTTTCTTTCCATTAGCTAAAATTGTTACCGTTCCTTATTGCATTGCCTATTGCTTACAACTGGTCTCTAGCATAAATGGTTTTCAACAATGCCTTTTTTTAATGGATATTTATTTGAAGAAGTTCGTATGGCACTACCATTGGGTTATAAGACAACTCAAGTACCAAAAGAAGGGGAGAAAAATTGTTTGCAAATTAAACAAGTCAATTTACGATTTAAAGTAGGCATCTAGGCAATGATTTGTAAAATTTTCCACAGCCTTATCAACACACGGCTTTGTTCAGTCCAAGTCAGATTATTCAATGTTTACAAGTCGCATGGTGCTACTTGGCACTTTTGGTATATGTTGATGATATAATCTTGACTGGTCCTTTTCAATATAAATACACATGGTGAAAAACATCCTTTTAAGACTCACTTTCTTCTCAAAGACTTGGGATAGGCCAAGTACCTTTTAGGTTTGGAACTATCTCGTTCTAACCAAGGGCTTTTGTTGTCTCAATGCAAATATTGTCTTCAAATTCTTGAAGATGTGAGTTATCTTGATGCCAAGCAAGCTCTATTACCTATGGATCCAAATTTAAAACTTTTCAAGGACAGTGGAAAGTCATTGTCTCAAGAAGAAACTACATGTTATAGAAGGCAAATCGGAAGTTTATTATGCCTACAAGTTTCAAGGCCAAACATTTGTTTTACTGTCCATAAGCTAAGTCCTTACAAAGCCCTACCAAAACACATTTAAAAGCTGCACATCATCTGTTAAGATACTTGAAGCAGTCACCTGGACAAAGCATTCTAATCAAACCAGTCACTTGTTTTCATCTTCAAGCTTTTGTTGATGCTGACTGGGGAGCATGCTTGGACAATAGACGCTCTATTTCTGCTTTTTGTCTTTTTTGGGGGTAATTCCTTGATATCATGGAAGTCCAAAAAGCAGCCAACTGTTTCCAAGTCTTCAGTTGAAGCCAAGTATAAAGCCTTATCCTCTGTCACAAGTGAGCTTGTTTAGATCTTCTAGTTGCTGGCTGATTTAAAGATTCAAACATTGTTGCCCTCCACTGTATTCTATGACAATCAAGCAGCAATTTCGATTGCCTCCAATCCGACCTTCCATGAACGGACCAAACATATTGAAATTGATTGTCATTTTGTTCGAGATAAGATAGTCGTAGATTTCTTAGAATTATTACCATTGGTTCGAATTTGCAATTGGCTGACATGTTTACTAAACCCTTAAACTCTTCTATTCTGTTTAAAATGTTAGGCAAGTTGGGAATTATTGATGTTCATAATTCAAGCTTGAGGGGGAGTATTAAGGGATAGTAAATGGCAGTAGTTAGTTAGGTTATTTTCCTGTTAGTTCTTAGAAGGTCGGTTAGTCATGTAACAAATGTTGGGCTCTACGACAATTTGATTGTGTTTAGGATCGATAAAACTTTAAGTGTTCAGAAGTGCTCCCTTACTCAAAATCTCACCAAATTGAAAACAAGTTTGATCCTCCAATTAAATTCTAAGTAGTGAGGATAGTAGAGAAATTCTTTGTGGTGCTCTACAACTTGATTGTGTTATATTTATCAACTATAGAGAGAATTTTAAGCTACAAAGTGTTCTTGTAATTCTATTTTCCCCAAATTTCAACATCTTTTAATCCTCAAAATTCATGTAAATTAGGGTATTTTAATTCGATCCGCTTCTGCTAGCATGTTAATTTATCATTCAATTAGTATCAGAGCATGCTTAGAATACTCAATTTCGTTTGGTGGGTGTTAATTTTTTATTTGAATGTTCATGGATGCTAAAGTTTGGAACTCACTGTTTTGGCAATTTTTCAAGCTTAATTTGTTGCTTAAATTTGTAATTTCTAAAGTGTAAATGGGCTCTAATATGTAATAAAGTATATGTAAAATTTTATTAGTCATTAGAGTTGTAACATGGCCGAATTTGAAGCTTCAAAGTTGCTATCCATGGCTGCGAAAACAGAGGAAAAAAATTACAGCACAGTTTTTTCAGTTTTTGGTTAAAGAAAATGTAGGAGATTGGTTCAATTGAACCGGTTTGGTCCGATTCACTTCTTCTAGGCTGGTTCAGTGGGGTTTTTGAAGCATTTTATGTCCGGTTCGAGTTGTTTTAAACTGGTTCGAGCTGGTTTGAAGCTCTCCGAGTCTGACTCAAGGCCAATTATTAGTTATTATTATAATAATAATTTTAGTTTTTGCTTGATTAAATTGTCAAAATCGATCCAATTTTAGCTTATTTAATCGGTCAAATTAAATTAATCTTTTGTGCATATAGAATGTCATACAAATTTCAACACCCATCATAGGATAAGCATGTTACATGCATTAGATTATATTATAATTGTTAAAAGAGGAGAACTCTAGCTCTCTTCTCTGTGCTTATCCGAACTATAAATTTTCTATATATACTAACTTAGACATTGAAGTGTAATTAATTGAACACCATGTTAGAGCAAGATCTCTCACCTAGGTCAGCTCGAACATCAAAGTTGAACAAGAGGAGCAGACACCCAAAGGCCCACAACTGAAGCCGAATTTGCAAACACAAAAGCATACACTAGAATCTTAATTACTTAAAATAATTGGAGATATATATTATGTAATATGTTTAATGGTTTCTCCAAACGGTGCGATTGTAACGTCTCAGGCTTAGGATTCAGACCAGGATTCAGAGTGAAAGTTGTCCCCACAAACCAGCACAGGTTCTTCCAGTATGTTTTGTCCTCACTCACATGTATTCTTGAAAAATTTCCAGGAGGTCACCCAACATTGTTCCAAGCTAAGAACGCTTAACTTTGGAATTTCTATGATTGAGCCACCAAAAAAGAAGGTGCACCTTGTTGGTATAGGTAATAACTTCAAATTCTTTTAATCCTTTCTTAACCTTACTTTCATGTGCTCAGGATCATTCTCATTCAGATGTGATATTGGTTCATTCATGTCCCCTCCTAACCTTGGAGCATTACAACGATAGATCCTAGCTCATCTAAACAACAATATACATTAAAATAATCTTAAAAGTTGTAATGTTTGCTTTCTTTATGAAAAAACAATAAATATAAAAATAAAGTGAAACTTATAAAATGAAGCAATTGAAAACATATTTGAGCTACTAGTTTTCAAGGCAGTCATGAGTTAGATCCCCACTTTCTTCACTTTAAATTTAAAATAAGAAATAAAAGAAAAGATAAGAGGATAAGGACTCTTCCTTGTTCAACCTAAAAATTATATGCAACCAAATAGTGGGTCATCTTCGTTAATGAAAAGTTACCCCAAAACAAAACTCATCTACTTATGTGTACAAAATTATATCGAAATAGAAAATAGTTGTTAAAAATAATTATTGAAAGAAAACTGACACAGTATGATTCACAATTTTTAATTATTGAAAGAAAACTGACACAGTATGATTCACAATTTTACGCCTTGTGAGAAGTATAAAAAAAATACAAGAACAAATACAATAAATTTATGTTTCATTGTTATAAATATCGCAACAATTTTAGAACCTACATCTGACCGTTTAAACTAGCAATATTATTCTTCTTCAAATGTGTTAAAGAAATTTGGAATAATTTGATAGATTGACCTCAAACTTTTAGTCAAAATGTCATTTTACGTTGTTTCTTTAAAATAAGATCTTATAAAATTTCCAAACATTTTTAATACATTTTTTTCTTTCCCAAGAAACTCCCTCCCATGTTTTCTTTATCTAAATCCTTTCTATATTTTATCTGTGGCAACTAAGATCCCAACACATTCTTTCTTATATTTTCCCTCCAATAACAGCAAAGACAATAATGAGTAGAGTCGTTTCTTCTTTTCTAACAACACGCAACAATGAGTTTTTCAGACGTCAAAACAATAAAATGAAAAAGAAAATGAGAAAGTAAACTAAAAAGTAGGTTAAAACTAGAACAACAGAAGATAAAGGAAAACAAATCTGAAAAAAAAAAACTTAATGATAAGTGAAATTACAATAAAAATAAGAAATATTTATCATAAAACAGCCGATTAAATTTCATTGTTTAAAGAAAATTAGGTCATTCGTCCAAAACGCCATAAAACATTATGTTAACAAGGACGTGTGCTCTCATTGTGTGCAACAACGAGTGGTCCAATAACAATTATTATAACTTTATGGACATCAATGCCATAAATCTCCACTCACTTTGACACCACGTTCACACATACCCACTCGGGAATCGCCCTCTCCCTTACGCTCATGAACCCCCCAAATAATACAACTTATAAGAACAACACCCACCAACAAAATTAGAAAAGAATCAAGCTCCTCATCAATGGAAATGGCAGTACACAAAACAAGCCAAAAGGAAGGAAGAACAAAGGAGCCATCTTGGAGATCACCAAAACTATGGCCTCTAGTTCTACTACTCTTGGGCTGTACTTTTGGTGCCATTCTATTTGATTTTGTGCACCAAAATAGTAGTACTAGTGTGGTTGTGGTTGGTGGCCTGCTGGTTTTGGCTGCGGTGGCAGTGGTGGTTATTAGTGCTGTGAGTGCGGCGGGTTTGGTGACGTGGATCACAGTTATGGTTTTGTTATGGTTAATTGGGAGGTCGAGACGGAGGTTGGTGGCGGAGGGGAGGAAGATTAGTAAAGAGATAATGGTGGGGTTTGTGGTGAGGGTTTTGTTGAAGGAAGGCAATGTTTTGGGTGCCATTTCAGCTGCTGTTTTTGGTTATTTAGGTCTTTGCATGGGGTCCATTATTATTTCTTCCTACTCCAAATTATTTTGGTTGAAATAATGGAACAATATATTTAGGATAATATGAGGATATTGGTTATTGGCTAAGGATCAAGTTTGTTGGCGTTTGATGGAAGATAAGCTTTCTTCTTCTCTCTGTCCTATCTCCAAATTATTATTAGATCGGATTTGTTGGATAACATTTTCATTCTTTATAGTATGTTTTTATTTTTCTTTTTTTTTTTTCAAGATACATGCGTCTTTGATATATAATTCAATGTGTTTCTTGTTTATGAAATTATTAGGGACTTGTTTGGTACCAACAATCTAAATTTTGTTTTATATTTCTAAGGTTTACTAAGTTTAGTGAAGATGTGTTTAGAAGTTAATTTGAATTTTACTTTTGAAAAATTGTTTCTAGATTATATGGTCATAACATTGTAAATTTGAAAGAAAGAAAAAAATCTAGATTTTGAATTTAAATTTTTAAAATGTAGAATTGTTAGCATTTGTGCTTTAAAGTCACGAAATTAATTTCTTATTTATTATAATTAATTTATATCCAATATTAAATTATTTATTACAATAACATCTAAAATATAGGTTGATACACATGTAGGTCATGTTTAAGCAATAACCTAAATGTTTGTAGTATATGGATAAAGTTTTAGGTGTCTTATCCTAGTGACATTATGGATATAAAGACTCACTTTATAGTTGTTACAAATGATTTATTCAAATCGTTCGTATGACTACATGTGAGTGGGGGTACCCTATACAAAGATTTGTATAAGACTGAACCGTGTGAAGTATTTAATATCTCTTTATAAATTTCTTAGTTGAAGATATTAATATTTTATATAATGCTCATATGCAACTTGAATATGTTATGAACTCCTACCTGCGAGGGTTCGTCATTTGATTTGCATGAGTGAGAATGTCTATGTAGAATTCAATATTCTTTCCATTTTGGGACTTAACAAAATAGAGAGTTGGGAATATAATTTCATGGGAAAAATTCACTCATTCCCACATAGAATAAGTAGGCAGATAGTTCTCTTATGTGTTGATTTGAAACTTGACTAATGGGGCCCCGTTCTCTTACTAAAGTGAGAGGGACTTAGTTTATGCATGATTGGTTCATAAGCATAGGCAAATACTTACATTTTACCCAACTGTAATTGGGTACTGAAGGTGCAAGATGTAATTACATAGGCAAACACTTACATTTTACCCAACTGTAATTGGGAATTCATGGCCTTCTGGTTGTCCGATTTGGACGAATTTGGTACCATCTTTCTTTAAAAAACACCACGAACCCAAATTTAGACTCTAAATTACAAGATTAACTAAATAAAATGTCCAAAAATGCAATATTTACAATTAATCAAATCAAAAGCAGTAAATCTATGACCATGTTTTACAATAAAATTTCAATTACAAACTCACATTCAAAATGCAATATCCACCATAAAACCAATGCAAAATTTTAAAATTTTCAATTAAAAAATTGAGATGGCTCTGATACCAATTGAAGGGATAAGCCTTATGTAGCGGAAAACTTTTCAAAACCTTTTCTCAAATTAATTGGAAAATTAAAAAAAAACAATACATTGGCAAAAATTAAAGAATAAATTTTACTGTCAAATTAATTAAGGCTAAGAATGCTTCTAGAAAAGAAATTACAGAGAATAGAAATCGTACTCTAGTTGTCGTCTTTGAATTGTACAATACACCAAATTGGAACCACCACTTGAAACTTTTCCTATCCTCTAAGTAATGAAAGTTTGGTTTGTGGGAACCAATATTGGATTGGAATTTTTTTTTTTGAAAAAAATCACAGAGAGTAAGAGAGAAAAATCAATTCTTAATATCTCCAGTTTTGCTTCCAAAGTTAGAGAGAACTTGGGATAACGTGGGAGCATCTCACATTTTTCAAAAATAACTCCCTTGTTTGGGAGTTATTATTTTATTTTAATTTAAATTAAATTAAATTAATATTAAAATAAATAAATAATTAATTAAATCATATTTATTAATATTTCATTTAAATCATATTTAAATGAATATCTCTTACATAAATTATAGTTTTAATCTAATTAATTTTATTAAATCAAATTTAATTAAATATAATTAAACTAAACTATTAATTAATTCTGCAATTAATTGATTACTAAATTAAATATTTTATATTTAATTTAATTTAGATTTGAATCATATTCACATCTAGCATTCTTTCATAACCTATAGTTTAATGTGTATCACATACGCATTAAAGTTTAATCTATAGTTTTAATATGAATATATTCCACATTAATTCAATATTTGAACTTGTTCAAATGTTTAATTCTCTTATAAATTAATTTTGAAAAATAAATTTTATATTATAAAGTTTAATTAAAATATAAACTTTATATTATATTGTATCACCATACATTATATTAAATTCTCTAATTCAATTTGAACATTTCAAATTATATCCAAGACACGGGCGGATTAAGTATAGGCCCAGAGAGGCTCCAGCCCCCTTTGGACTTTATGCTCTTTATATATATATAACTTAAAAAATATCAATATCTGAAGGTAGCCTAGTAGTAAAACTACCTCTCAAACCCCACTAGACCTAAGTTCAAATCTCACGTCACCTAAATATCTAGATCTGCCACTATTCCAAGATATATTAACCTCATTATCATTTACGAGCTAGGAACGAGACCTAATAGACCTACAGATCAGATGCTACAACGATATGAGATTAATTGGCTAAACTCATTTAATGTAGACATATTAATGTGTCAACGGATATAGACCAATAACATCAAGTTAGTCCTTCAAAACTGTCTATAACACTAGCTGGATCAAACCCTTGAGTTACTACATAGTCCTTAAATATTAGTGCTCTTCTAATGAATAACTTGTTTGTGGTCCAACCAATAAACAGAAATCTCTCTCGTGCCATAGAGAGAGTAGAGCCCTTTGTTTAAGTTTCAGAGACACCATTTAAGAGAACACTCATCTACTTACCCTAAAGTCGAGAAGGAGAGAATTTCATCTTGTGTGATTATATTTTCAACTCACCACTCGATCTTGTTTGCAAAATGGTAGGCTTATTAAGTCAACGATATGACCACTCTCACCCGTACAAATCAAAGGACAACTCCTCGTGAAGAGGAGTTCATAATACACTCGAAATTAAGACTAAGTTGCCTAGGTCATTCTATTGAAATAGAAACCTGACTAGTCAACGGAGTTACATCTAGTTGTTACTATTTCGTGGTCCAATCTTATGCAAACTCATTTCATAAGATACCCCCACTTGCGTGTCACCTACACAAACACGTTGGGTCATTGTGCTTGTATCAAATACAAAGTGTGTCATAGTTGTTGGGTTTTATGTCCTAAAACTCATGGTTTGTAAATAATAAACATATTAATTCTATTATTCAATAAAGATTTTATTGAGGTATTGTTCGATATAGTACTTGTTTAATTAATGATTTTCTTGGATAATCTTAAATCCAATAAACTAGGGTCATGTAAGTGTAATATGTGTACTTGAACTTTATGTAGTGACACAAATGTTGATCAAGTTCGAGTTAACAGCCTAAACGATCTATAGTAAATGAATAAGGTTAGGGACCTTATTCTGGGATCACCATACGACTCACTTTGTATTTGATACAGACGATCTGATCCTAAATCGTTCATGTGAAGACATGTGAGTGGGGGTGTCCTATGCAAAAAGTTTGTATAAAATCGAACCATGAAATAGTTACTTTTACTTTATAACATCGTTTACTATTTAAAACTGACTATTTTGAATTCGATGACTTAGGTAACTCGATCTTAATCTTAAGCTAACTATGAACTACTATTTATTTAGGATTATTCTTAGATCTACATAGGTGAGAGCAGCCCAATAGCATTGGCTCAATAGACCTTCCATTTCAGAGGTAAGACTGAATAAATGACTAGGGACATAGGATGCAAGATGAAATTCACTCCTACCAGCTTCTAGGGTTTGTAGAGAGGTTGTTACCTAATTAACTGTTGACTTCGAGTCTTGAACAAGGACCTCACCCGCTCATTAACTTGAGAGGGACTTGGTTTAGTGGTTAGACCACAAACCAATTGTTCATTAAAGGATCAATGGGACTTAAGAAACAATAAGTAATTTCAAGGGTAAAACAGTTAACTTGACCCAGTCGTAATTAAACAACCAATGAAGAATAGACTTACTAATCATGGTTATATCATGGAGCTTCATTATTTTTAGCTTCTTGAGCACGTGTGAATATGTAGTTATAACTTTCATTGCCTCATAATGATAAACTTAGCTTTTCATTAATGAGATTAAGTCTTGACCTCGAACACTTAGGATTCACACAATCATTTAAATGTTAGGGTAAGGTTAGTGGATATCTCAACCCTTTGCTTAGGGTCAACTTCGATCTTGATAAGTTTTCATAGTGTGCATGTTGAAAATATTCTACCTTGACATTCAGGGTCGGTCTCGGTAAGTCACCTATGAATTTCAATCGTAAAATTCAAGTTCCACTAACAATTTCGAGCATATGCCTCAGCCTCTGCTCTTCCCTCCAACTTGGTCTCCTCAACATTGGTCAGCTCGACTCTTAATTTTTGCTTCAACTTGGTCTCATCGACCACGACCTCAATATCGACCTCTACTCTTCACTTCAACTTGGTATCCTCAACATTGGTCGCTTCGATCATTACTCTTCGCTTCAACTTTGTCTCAAAAGCCCTTCCTTGGATTGAAGCAACACAACAATGAGTAGTTCGCTCCACGACTCCACCCCCTCGAGAGCAGGATGCCGGCCGAGATGGAGCTGGAAGCCAACCTATACTTTCTTGGGGCTTGCCCCAACATCTAAATCTAATTTGTTGGCGAGCTAGAAAAGGAACCAGTCTAGCCTCTTCAAGAAAGCTTTGCGTGGTAGGCGCTGCCTATTCACTCGGACAATGTTCTGAACACAAAAGTGTGCAGTTCCGCCCCTTTCTCCCATGCTGAGTCACAGGCAGCGCCTCGGAAAGCACGAATGAGCCACATGCAGGGAAACTTGCACGTCTGGTTCTGGCTGGGGACCCCGGTATACTGTACTAATATGTGTAGGTCCCCGTAATTCGAGTGAGATTGTCATGGCGCAAAAGCAGATA
>JBBPDJ010000008.1:12435085-12461268 GCA_037974625.1 Cucumis cinereus | reverse complement strand
TATATGATACACATTAAAACTATAGGTTATGAGAGAATTTAATATTTGAATATGATTCAAATATGGTTTAATTAAATATAAGATATTTAATTTAGTTAATTAATTAGAGAATTAATTAATAATTTAGTTTAATTAGATTTAATTAAACTAATTAAAACTATAGGTTATATGAGAGATATTCATTTAAATATGATTTCAATGAAATATTAATTAAATATGATTTAATTAATTTGTTAATTAATATCAATATCAATTTAATTTAATTTTAACCAAATTAAAATTAAATAACTCCCTTGTGGGAGTTTTTTTTTTTGGGAAACGTGGGATCATCCCATGTTTTCCCAAATATCTCTCTAAGCTCCCTTTGTTCATCCTGAAGAAGGGGAGTAGCAGAATGGTTCTGCGTAAGTTTTTTTTGAGTAACCTATAAATTGCAGAAAGTCTGCAGAGAAAGAAAAAAAATCTCTCTCTATTTTTCTTCAAAAAAAAAAAATTTCCAAAAGTTTTGTTTCCAAATTGGTTCCCACAAGCCAAACCTCATTTACTCAGAAGATAGGAGATGTTCCAATTGGTGGTGGCTACAATTTGAAGTTTAGTAGAATTCAGAGACTGCAACCAAAAGTAAGTTTTTTTTTTCTTCTCTATAATGTTATTGACAAAAAGCATGCTTAACCTGAATTAACTGTTTCTGTATTTTTTTCAATGTATGGCATTTTAAATTTTTTCAAAATAAAATTGAGAATGATTTTGTATTTCTTCCGCTGCGATGGATTTTTATCCCATCAAGTATAACATCAAAGTCTCGCATGTTCAAAACTAGCAAGGTTGCTTCTAACACACGACTCGCTAATTTCTACTGACATGCCTTGACTTTTTCTTCAGAAAGTATAATTTCTCCTGACGGAGTAGACACAGACAGTACAAAATCAAGAGGTTCCACCTCTTAACAAGCATTTTTTACAAAGAGTGTCAAGATAAAGGAGTGAGAAGACCCAGAATCAAATAACACTAATGCAAAATGCCCCAAGATTGGAAGTGTACTTGTTACCACATTGCCTGCCTTCTCTGCTTCCTGACGATTGGTGGCAAAAACTCGACCTTGCTGTCGACTTCCACTCCCCTGAGATGATCCAGCTGACTGGTTTTTCGTGACTACAGAGGAATTATTAGGACAATTCACAGCTATATGTCCTGGTTGCTTGCAAGTGAAACAAGCTCTGACCTCATTCCAATAGCGACCCATGTGCCTCTTTCCACATCTGTTACATGCAGGAATCTGCCCCTCCATAGCACCCGCTTCAGTGGATTGCTGACGGTAATGTCCTTGTGCACCCCTCAGCTGCAGGCTCCTTCGTGGGTTCTCTACTGGTTTCTGCTCAGCCTTCCTCTTCTGTCCAGAGAAAGGTTCTTGTCCAAATAGCTTTTGTTGTTCCTCATCTTACTTATCATTCGCATCTACAGCCAGACACAATGCTTCAGTCTGGGTAGTAGGCTTAAAAGCTCGCACAAAATCCCTGATTTCCTTTCTGAGGCCTCTCACCAACCTTTTTGCTCCAGCCAACTCGGTAGTCAGCATCTCTGGAGCAAAACGAGACAGCTCATCAAATTCCTGATAGTACTCTTCCAAAGTCATCTGTCCTTGCTATAAATCCAGGAATTCCTGTCGTTTTGCATCTCTGAGGTTGGCAGACAAGAACTTCTCGTAGAAACACTCTTTAAACTGTTCCCACGTAATATCACGGGGATCTCCACCCAACCTTCTTGCAGCAGATTTCCACTAGAAAACAGTCTTATCTCTGAGCATAAATACCGCACACTTTATCCTCTGGTTATCAGGGTAGTTCATGTACCGAAAGATATCCTCAATCGATGACAACCACACCTCTACTTTAGAAGGATCTTTCAGTGACCCATCGAACGTCGGAGGATCATACTTTCTGAAATCCCTCAAATGCTTCGCTTCAGCTAACAGTCGGTCTGGCAGATCCTCCTGAACAGCTGGTGCGGCTTGAGCTGGTGCAGGAGCTGTTGGGGCTTGCTGAAACTGTGCCATAGTTGCTATCACAGTCGAAGTAATTCTTTGCTCCATCTGAGCCGATAGAGCGGTCAAATCGACTTGTGTGATAGGTGTAGCAGGGTCTACAACCGGCGCAGCAGGTTATCCTTGATCTGCTTCTCGTTCACCCCGTCCATCTCTTCTAGCGCCTCTACGTGACGACATTTCCTAAAAGAAATTCACCACACACCCTTAGAAGCTTAATAACGAAAGAAGAATCCATGTCAAAACGGTTAACTTTAATTATAAGCGTAACAAACAACTTTAAACAAAAGGCGTACCTGGCGGGGACAGAGGACTACAGTGACCATAGGGACCCAAACCATAGACTTACTCCGTAAGTCAGTGTACAGAACCTATAACTTAGGCTCTGATACCAACTGTAACACCCCAAATTTTCAAAAATAAAAATGGGTCGTTACTAAATCAAAAACCATAAAAGAAAACATTTAGAAACTAATGATGACGAAAAAAGACTCCTTTAAATTTAAAACAAACTAGAACAAGCTATGGAGGTAAATCAAAAGTTAGAAATATGGTAATCAAAATCCTGGAAACGACCCTGACGGGATCCCACTTTTTCCAAAATTCAAACATCAAAGAAAACTCAAAGTTAACAAGGTAATACAAATCCATAAAGTTTCAGAAAAAGCATAAGACGCAACTGCGGAAGCAACATCCATGTAGTCCTTGTGGCGTGGTCACTGTTCTTTCTTGTCCCTCGTCAGCCTTCTTTTACCCTTGCCTGAAAACAGAAAACACGGACGGGTGAGTATATAAATATACCCAGTAAGGAACTCTCTACTAGCTCTACTAGGTAACAGTTGATCTCCATTAAGTCAGTACCTTCTTTCACACAACAAGTGGCCCATAGACAGAAAAAACATCTACCCTAGCCAAACACACAATACTAGTCGGTACTCATACTAGCTATTGGCACAAAACTAGCTATACTATAGGATACAAAGTCCACACAGCATATATATCCTAGGTAGCATCATGCTAGTCTTAATGTAATTATAACGACTATACTGCATGTTACAAAGTCCACACAACATGTATAACATTGATAGCATAGCGTCAGTCGTTAAGCATCTCGACAATTCTACCCTTTGGAACAAAGTCCACACAACATATATAACAAGGGATCATTATTCCAACCATATACATAACGACCTTTATACCTACGTTACAAAGACCAGACAACATATATAACGCAGATACCACAGTTCAGTCATTATACATGTCAAGGTCTATACCTACGTTACAAAGACCACACAACATATATAACGCAGATATCACACTTCAATCATTGTACATGTCGACGTCTATACCTACGTTTTAAAGACCACAAAGCATATATAACGCAAATATCACACTCCGGTCATTCTACATGTCGACATCTATACCTACGTTACAAAGACCACAAAGCATATATAAAGTAGATACCATAGTCCAGTCATTCTACATGTCGACGTCTATACCTACGTTACAAAGACCACACAACATATATAACGTAGATATCACACTCCAGTAATTCTACATGTCGACGTCTATACCTACGTTACAAAGACCACAAAGCATATATAACGTAGATACCATAGTCCAGTCATTCTACATGTCGACGTCTATACCTACATTACAATATTAATTATTGTAAGCATCTGGAACGGCTCGTCAGGACTTGCGCGGACTGGCGCGACGGCGCGAGGCTTCTTGCGGTGCGGACGTGCGGCAACTCGAAGCTTCGTGCGACGAAGACGGTGAGCGACGACAAAGACCTTCGTGCGACGTGAGGACTAGCGACTGGAGGGTCTGCGTGCGGAGAGAAGGGAAAGAGAGGAGAGAGAAAAAGAAAGAAAAGAAAAAGAAAAAGAAGGAGAAGAAAGGAAAAAAGGAAAAGAAATGAAAAAAGAAATAAATAGAATAATAATAATTAATATTATTATAATTATTATATATATATATATATATATATATATATATATATATTATTTATTTACCTTAAAGAAAAGATGAGTTGTTACAAAAATCTTACGACAAAATCTTGTAAATTTGGATGTCTTATTTTTTGAAATTTGTAAGGTGAGGGATCACATCTTTGAAAGTTGCAGATTTGATCCCAATAAAAAATTAATTTAATTAAGGTTTTAAAAAAAATCTCTTTATTAGGCTACTTGAATTTTGAGAAATTTTAGTAATTCGGGAATAATTTCTCATCAATTATAATATAGTCGAGATGAATGAAATTCCTTCCACTTATTTTATGGGACCATTGCTTCAAATATTGGAGTGATGAGCGTTGAAATAGGACATTTTCTAAAAAAAGAATATTAAAGAGTCTTTTTCAATTCAAGATTGAAATTTGGCCACCGTAATGCCTTTCTAAATGGGTATTATGGAGTGCTAACACCTTCTCGTACACAAAATGACTCTCGAACTCAACTCTAGTTTTCGCAAACCAATTTTATTTTTTAATTAAAAATTAATTATTTCGTTTTGAGGTCCAATCACAATGTAAAAGAAATTGGTTACAACTCTTTTTTATTTTAAATTAAAATTAATTAATTTTTAGGACGTCGGTCGCTCCACGTGATATCAGGTTGTGGCCACAAATGGATCACATTTTACCTTTATAATTAAAAAATATAGAAAGGGTAAATTCAAATTTGAAAATGAAACCACCATAATTGTAAGCATAAAAAGGAAAAAAAAAGGAAAACAAAGAAAAAAAAAACTTTATTATTATTATTATAACAGAGAAAAAAATGGTGGTTTAGGGTTCCGGTGGATTTGGATGACAGTTTATATATTAAAGTAAAAGGGAAAAGTATATATATAGGATATAATAACTCTTAGGTCTATAAGATTTTAAATTTAATTTTAGACTCAAAATCGATGTTTATGAGTGTAGTCACCTAATTTTTGTCCTGCTTAATTTCATTATTTGGGACTATTTTTCAAAAAATAAAACAAGGTGATAATAAAACTTTTATTAATTGATATTTAAGTGTGTTTTTAAGATTTTAAAAATGGTGTAATAAAATGTTTAATAAAACAAAATTAAAATTTGAATGGTGAGATCTTTTATGTTTATGAGAAAATCATACTTAATCAATTTTGGTACAATACAATCACAAATCATTTCTTTTTTTAAAAAAATAAAGCAACAACACAATTATGTAATAAGAAAATCAATTACATATTTAATTTTACTCATTTTTTTTTGTTCTCTTTCTCTTCTCTTCTCTTCTAGAAAAGAACCTTATCTTATAATAAAAGCCTAAACTTAGTTAGAGATTACATTTGACAGATATTTACTCCCAAGGATATGCACCTCTTACGACAAGGAGACGTTTGGATCAAATCTCAACCTTTAGTTTCTTTTATCTCTTGGAGAAAACATAGAGAGCAAGAAGGGGGCATAAGGAAAAAGTATTGTTTTTTTTTTTTTTCTTTTTTTTTCCCTTGTATTCTTATCTATTATTTACATTGTTTCCTTTTTTACATTGTTCAAACCTAACTTTGATTTTTTTTTTTTACTGTTTTTTTATTTTTGTAATTAAATTTAGTTAATAATTTATTATCCTATTTTTCGATTTAATAGTTTTTTTGTCAATTTTTTTAAAAAAACATGATTGTATTTGACTATGTTTTTTTTAATAATAATATGAAAGTGTAAAAAAGATTAAATGTAAATTAAAATGTTTGTATCAATATTTTACAATTATTTAAAAATTAAAAGAAAATCAATTTGTTCCACAACCCAAACGTCTTTGATTTTGAGCTGGTATTCCCCGTTGGTCCTAAACTCTATGTTTCTCTAGCTTCTCTTGATTCTCTGGTTCTTGTTGGTGCTCTTGTGGCTATGATACTTATGTAGGTGCTTGATAGTACAAATATTCGTTATGAAGTTGATGGATCGACATTCATGTATGAAGACGATGAACATACTCCTGGATCATAATATCATGGGCCAAATGCTGACATCATCATCGTCAAACTACCATAACCAGTCTGGCTCTGTCTCTATGTCATAGGATGCACTTCTTCCACATTTTTTCAACCTCATCGAGTTCAACTTCTTCCACTCGAACACATTCCTTATGAACTGAGCGTTATCTATTCTATGAGTGCTTGTTGCTCCGCCCGAAAGAAAAAAGCAAAAGGTGGAGGTACAATAGGTACATCGTACACATAATGTTCATTACATTTTGTAAGGCTCCCAAATCATCTAAAACATCACACATTACTTTAAAAATAAATAAATAAATAAACACTAATGTATAAAAAAATCAAGTTTCAGTATTCACGTATCTGATCACACTGAAAAAAGTCAAACATGTACCTATATTGACTAACTATATGAGTAGCTGATCTGGTTACACAAGATTGGTCTTTTCATTTGCATCAATAAACTAATATTTTAGATTTTGATCAAATATATTAGTTAGTCAGTATAAAAAATATTATTTGATTTGAAGTAAAATAAAATAACGTCTAGGTATTAGATTTTGATCAAATATATTAGTTAGTTAGTATAAAAAATATTATTTTAGATTTTCACATAAAAAAAAACTTAAATGAGTTATAAACAATTTGATAGGTTTTGCTATATTTGTAAATAATTTAATTTATTTAGCAACATTTGAAAATATTTTCTAAACTCTAATTTATAAATTTAATTAATTTTACAAAGGAATTAAACAACTTGATTATTTTATGTTCTACTAAATTTGGTATTTTTAAATTTATTTTACTTTTAAAGTTAGTTTTGGCTCTTTATAGATTTTATTGTTTTCTTTGAATTTTGAGCACATGAAATCATCTTTTTGGACTACGAACAACACTCGGAGATTTGAATTCCATTTAAAAAGGACACCCCAATAATTTGTTAAACATTTAATGGGAAGATAAAAATTCTCCTTTCAAAACATATTTTATATATTAAACAAATACAGAGATATGGATCAAATCTCTCATCTCAAGAATGAAATGAAATGCTATATCAATTGTAAATGAATCAAAGTCATTTTAGGGTTGAGGGTATATTTCAATTATACATATTTTGGAAAGTTTTAATCTATATTTTTAAACATTGAAATTCTTAATATGATAAAATAGACATGATTGATGGTGGGTAAATAAATGAAAGAATTATATGAAGGATTTGAACATTATATTTGGTACGAAATAAACTATAGGAGAGTATTAATGTTTTATATAGTTACACCTAATTTTTTACATCAAATAGTGTCACAAATTGTTCGCTTTAGAGCTTCAATCAAACCAAATATTTTGATGATAACAAACTCAAGTTATGGTACTAATGATTTTTTAGTTTTTCAAAGTATTTATTTTGTAGAGTTCAAAAAGATGATTTCCATACATCTTAAATTGTTTGAATCAGAGTTCAAACGATAAAAATATGAGTAAAAGAAGATTGAAAATTAATTTTGATGCTCGATGACATGACAATGACGTGACAAAAATGGGTCATCCATGAGATGACATATGTCAGATTGTGGAAGAGAGATGAAAAGAAAAAGAAAATGTTTGAGCCCACATAATTGCAATTATGTGAATTTTAAATTAAAAAAAAAGGTGAAAAACAAAAGCTAGATCCCCATTTATTATATTCTTTATCTCCATTTAATTTCAACCATCTATTCTTTTAACATAGATCCAATGGTTGAGGTTAAACCCTTCTTTTTTATAATCAATCATTCATTCATCCTTCTAGCCACCATTTTTAAAAACCAAAGAAAATTTTACATCAACATGCATTCAATTTAATTCATCACAAAGTGTTCGAAAAGGCTAAATTTCTCTCATTCTTCTTAATTTTTGTAAGTGTAACAGTTGAGAAAAAAAATCTTGGAGTGTTGTGAAGCAAAACTTGTGAATCTTACCTATTTAGAGGTGAATTGTTTTTATTTAGTTTTTTTTTATTGAGATTTTGTATTAAGGTGTGGGTGCAAATGTTGTGTGAAAAAGAAATTGGTTAGATTCTGAACTAGTGACAAAGATCTGAGTTTCTCTTTAGCCTAGAAACAAGAGGGTCGTGTAGGTTTTGTTCTTACTTGAAAAAGAACTCGGTAAAGTGACAAAAAAGATTGGAGAGTGGACGTAGGCACATCGCTGAACCATTATAAATTCAGTGTCATCCTTTTCCTAAACTTATTTACTTTTGCATTGAGATTAGTTTCAAAATTTTAGATTGTATAATTTGAATAGTTGGATAAAATGAAAAAAAACAAAAATAGAAATGCAAGTAGACAAAGGTTTTTTTTTTTTTTTTTTTTGCCTATTTGATAATTCTGTCGTCTTAAATTATTTATTAAAAAAGAGAGAAAATTGGACATTTTAAATGAAGGCTCTAATTATTGTTATTATTATTTAATTTACAAAGGTCAAGTTTTTAAAACATGACCTTTTGATTTTTTTTTTTATATTTTTTATTTTCTATTTTACAAAGGTCAGGTTTTCAAAACTTGACCTTTTGATTTCTCCATAATTATTTGGGCAACTATTGTATTTTATTAATTATTTTTTTCTACAACATTATTAATATAAAAAATCTAGGTAAAAAAATTCATGAAAGATTTTGCTTATTTTGAAATAAAATATGTCTTTTTTTTATTATTATTATTACTATTTGAAAATTAAAGAGAAAAAACGATGCGACACATCTGAGTCTACTTTATTATTGTTATTGAGTATTGAGTTGTGGGTTAATTTACATTTTTAACAATCCAATTTTTAAATTTTTTTTCTGAATTTTTTTTTTCTTTATTTGTTAAAATTTTCTTATCTTATTTCATAATCTCGTTTTTTGCTTTATTTTTTTTAGAGCTTATTCAATTTTATTTATTTATTGCTTTATTTATTTTCTTATATTTTATTTTAATACATTTAAGGAGATATTTATTGTTTCTTGTAATTTTAATATGTGCATTTTCATTTGCAAATTAAATTGTTGATTAATCTTATTATTTCATATTCATTTTTTGAAAACCATTCGACGATGAAATCTAAAAATATCTGAAAATCCATTTTTCTAGATTCATGAGAAAATCAATTCTTTGGGAGTCTAGGATCGTTCTCCAATATATTTTTATTAAAATTTTAATTCTTTACTTAATTTATTATGAACAATGATTAAGTGCATCCTAGGCTGTACCTATCTACATGCTTCCCATCTATCCACCACACAAATATAAGATTAAAAGTTACGTTTTTAAAAAAATTGTTTTTAATCATAATTTGTGTGGTAGAGATATGGGAAAGTACCTAGTGCTTCCGGGATGCACCCAAGTATTTTCCATTTATTATTATGTGTTTGGTGATTTGCTTATTATATTATTCATATTAACTCCTATTTTTAGATTTTTGAGGTGAGGGATCAATATCTTTGGGTTGTGAGATTTGATCCCAAGAAAAAATGAATTTGATGAATATATTTTTTTTAAAAATCTATTCAAAGACTATCCTATGATGAAATTTTAGAAATTGTAATAATTTATGATTCTCTTAAAGCGAGTAAATTTTTCTTAATATGGTATAATTGATGCAATGCTCTCCACTTATTTTATGAGGTCATTACTTCAAATATTGGAGTGATGAGCAGTGAAATAAGACATTTTTAATTTTTTTTTATTTTTTCAAATAATTTTTATTTAAATAATGATTTCAATTCAAGATATAAAATTCGACCATCGTTTTCTAAATGGATGTTATGGGGTGCTAACACTTTTTCTGTACACAAATAACTGGTGAACTCAACTTTAGTTTTCGTAGACCAATTTTGTTTTTTAATTAAAAATTGTTTATGTTATTTTGGTGTGTAATCACACCGTAAAAAGGATTGATGCCGACTCATTTTTATTGTTCTTTAAAATTAATCAGTTTTAGGACGTCGGCCACTCCGCATCGTCTCAAGCACGTGGCATCAATAGACATGTTTTGTGTGCATTATTGAGTTATAGTTGTTAAGTTAATACATCTATTTTTGGGTATTGAGTTGAGTTCATTAAAAAACTTGTATTTATGTACGTGTAAAGTTGAGTTATATTAAATCAAATGTAGATTTTTTTTTAAAGAAAAACACAAAGAAGTATGTTTTTCTATTGCATGTTTTTGTTTTGCATTTTTGTAACTATTCAATTATACATATTTTCTCTAATTTTCGATACTTAATTAAGATGTCAACTTAAAAAAGTTACTTATACTTTACAATTCTCTGCATAACCATTATACATGAGGTATATATAACTAAATACTAATTTTCTTTTCACAAAATTAAATCAACAAATTTATTACAACATACGTTCACATTTTTGTAATTTATGAGCGGAACATGAATAAACCATAAGTAGGCAATAAGAAATTTTAAGAATTTTTATATGGCATCTTATGTCAAATTGTAAGGTTAGAGTTTATTATATGTATATATGCATATATGTTGATTGATTTAGCATTTATATGTGCCACTATTCATAAACACGACATTCGAAATTTTAATTACTCTAAAATTTAGAGTGAATGAAAAAGATGCAACTATTTATCTATGAGAAAATGTATCTCAATTATTTATGTTAAATGTATCTCAATTCAATGTATATGTATTATATAGTTCTTTTTTCTTTTTTTATGAAATATATTGAATGCCTATGTTTTTTAGAAATTTGTTTTTAACCTACATATGTATTACGAGATCCTACTAAAAAGATATTGAAATCCAATTTTGATATAAAAGACTTTTGTCTTGCTGATGATATATACTTGATCGTTTTGAAAGTATAAGTCAACACTATTACTACACTCGATCAAAATTGTAAGGGACAAAAAAATAATGATGAAGATTTGTCTCTAGAATATTTGAGAGTTATTATTGGTAGCTTTATGTACATAATGAATTTTACAAAACTTGGTATTGCCTATTTAGTAGAAAGGTTAGTAAGATATACTAGCAATCCTCACATACACACACATACATATACATAGATTGGGTTCATCAAAATCCTTAAACGGAATGAAATTAACCAAAAATACATATCTTGAAGAAATAATCAAGTCTTGTAAACATCGAGCCATTTACAAATCCAAAAAATGTGATAAAAAGAAACGAAGAAAATAGGGGAAAAAAAGATAAAGAAGAACTAGAAAAAGACTTTTTATAGCTCGAAATGAATCTTCTACTTCAACCTTGCATAATAAAACTCTAAAAAATGAAAAGATTAATATAATAGTTAGGCTAGCGTCCCGACCCTATGTCATGCAATTAATATGCTCAACGATGCCTGGACACAACAAAACATCACACTATCATGACTTCTATCTCTAATATCGCGCTATTAGGGCTTCTATCTCTAACTTCATACAACTGTGGCATTGCTCCTTAAGGATAATATTTTTTTTTGGCCTCCTTTGTTGCTCTTTGTTCTGTTTTGATCCATTTTGAATCCAGAACATGTCCTTAAATAGCTTTATACAAGTTGGGGGACCAAAACATGCACTTTTTGACATCTATCACACCCAAGCTTAAACATTCTTTGGATGTCCTCAAACAAACAAATTATAGAATAGGTATTATCGGTAAATTTTGTTTTTTGAAATTTTCAAAGCTTTGTTATAAAAACACATATTGAGTCGTATGTTGATGAAATAATATGTAAGAATGTATATGGTCGATATATCATTATTTAAAAATTATCAATAATATTTATCCAACGAGTTCCTATATTTGTTTATATGCTTCTTCCCAACCGATCTACAACAATATATATATAATTGTTTTGTACTAACTTTTTTTAGTTGACAAAATTATATCAAGTGTAGTACGTAAAAACTATCAACGTTCCCTTAACACTATTGTTTTTCTTACAAATTTAAATTGGGAAGTTGGAAACATTCTTACAAGGATACATGAAGAATAAATGGATAATAATATCAAATGGTTCACTTCTTTTTATTGGATAAATCTACAAATGAGTCTATCCCAAGTCTCGATTGAAAGGTTTGAACAATAGAGATCTACCATTCCTTAAACAATAAAAATAATTCTAGTTAATGATAATAGATGCTTGTTAGAGAATAATGAGACCTAAAAGAGATGATTTTAGGAGTTAAATGGTAATTTCACCCTCTAACACACATCTAACTTTAGGGTTCAATGTGATGAGATTATTATTATTTTATTATGAAAGAGAAAAATGAGATTGAGAATGTAGGAGATTAGTTGTCAAAACAATTAGACAAATATCCATGACATTTTTTTTTTTTTGTGGTAAGGGCATTTTGGTAATTATAATTAGGGCATTTTTAAATGGATTCCACAAAGCATAAAATGAGATTTGAGTTTGAGACCACACAAAGTGGGCAAATACCAAAATTATTCCATATGACTTCCACTTTTAAAGATTCCCATTTATGTATATTTTCTAATAACCATCAATCTCTTCATTACCAACCATCATCCACTTAACTATTCCTTCCTCCTAAAATATCTTGTCATTTCTATTTTCTTTTAAAGTTATATAATTTCATCCCTCATTTACCCACAAACATTGTTTGCAATTAATCAATCTATCAACTATGAATTCAGATGTTGGATTTCTCCATCCCACATATTGTTATAATAAAAGAAATGTACTCCCGATCAAGAGGTTGATAGGTTTAAATACTTTTATAGGTAAAATTGGACCAAATGAAACATGCCGAAATTAGCTAGGAAATTAAGATGTTAAACATTGGGCTGAACTTAATTTTTGTTTTTTTCTTTTAATTTCAAGGTTAAATGGAAAGGGAAATGTCGTGGTTAGCTCACCATTTTTGTTTTAGAAAGTCCTAATTTGCAATGATGATGATTACTACAATTTTAAATATGAGTTGCTATACATACACCCAATTTGAATCACCTTTTAGTCTTATTTTCTTGTTTTGGTTTATTAGGTTTTGTTTTGAAGTAGGCATTTAGATTGGAAATAAGGTCCATATTTTGAGAATCGCACCTCCATATTCTTATACTTGCTCACTAGACATCCATTTCCCCTCAGACGGTCTAGATTAATTGTTTATAAATTTAGACACCATTTATTTAATAATAACCATTCAAATTCCACTCCCAAGTTCAAATACAATTTTGGTACACCTTCTCCAAAACTCTTTTAACTCTTTTTTGTTTAAGTTCACCATAAATTCTACTAACTTTCCAAATCTTATGTCAAACAACTAATTTTCTTTAACCCAAATTCACATTGTGATGAATTGACATAAACAAACAAAAAATATTCAAATTATTAAATATAATACTAAATCAATGTGTTATTTCTCAAATTAAGGATGAAATTATAGCCTAGAAATTTAGAATTAATTACAACTTGGACATGTGTCAAACCGAGTAATACCACATCTCTTCTTGATGTTGTGGATTGGGTGGAAGGTCCAAATAAATTAAAAGTCCAAAAGGAGTTTAAGGCCATGACCAATAAAGCTGAAGCTCAATGGGCCAACTAAGTCCAACACAACATTATACTATGGAAGCTCAATAAATAGGATGATATGATCCCTCCTTCATTTTGGGGCCCTTTTGAAGACCAAAACAAACTTCAATTGCCTTTCAACTTCCACACCCGAATAACACACACTTACGTTTCTCAAGTAAAGTGTACCATTTAAACACAGAATTAGCTGATTAAACGTTGAACAACAAACTATAATCCTACCATCAAATCTAATATTTAACTCTACAAACTACATTTTTCTTAGTATCACTTCTCAACAATAGGTCTCTAATTTTTCAATATCAAAAGCTTAGCTTTATTCACACTTGTAACCCTAAACCCTAAACCCACATATTGTATTTGCTTGCATAAAAATTATTTTCCATTCCTCTGCATATGGTGCATGTATATGCATTATCCTAACTCCACATGCCCCCAACAAATAATTCTAATCTTCTTATCACAACACGACCGATTGTTCGACACTTATTTCCAACTCATCTTACCAAGTCAAAGTCAAGTAAAAGTAAAAAAAAAATCACAAATTAACTTGAAATCTTGGTCTATCTCAGGCTGAAAAATTATATATACTTTTGGTCTACTTTTCCTCTTCTCTTTGATTTAATCACATTTCATTTAGCCATTAGAAAATTATAGCAAAAACACTATCTTGTGTTTAGGGAGGTGGTGGACAGCAATATATATGCTTCTTAAACTCAAATGCCTTTTGTAGCACAACCAACTTTGGATAATAATGGTACAATTAAGTACTTACAAGCTAAATAGTAAATAGGAGGGCTAAGTGAAAGAGAGGGAGTATCTATTTCATACTCAATGACATGATCCAAATATCTATCAACATGTTAATATATTCGTAAATTAAAAGGTATCAATTATTAATCTTTTTCGCTCATAAAACATAGAAACAAATGTTATTTATTTAGTCTAATACGAACAAAAATACTAATAACACATACAATAATTGAGTTTGAGAGTAAAAACGAGTTATTGTAAATAAATTTTATAAATTGATTGAGTTACATAATAAAGATATCGATATACCATATATCCATAAAATTAAAATATCGATCGACATCGACATCAATATTTTAATCTTTGCAGACTATTACTTTTAGTTTTGAATGATTAATGCTGAAATTTATAAAATAGCGATATAAAAAAGTTATAAAATGGATACTTGTAGCCTTTAAAACATGATAGGTTGTGCTAATTTAAATTTTTATAAAATTAAATTTAATTGTTGCTTGATTTGAGGTGAAGCAAAATACATATTTATTTAGTACAGTGTAGAGCTGATATTATAAATTAGGATAAAGGCAAAGTGGTGATAAAGTTGGATATATATATATATATATATATATATATATATATATGTTGTTATAGAGCATAAGCAGCCATTTTGATTCAATTTCGTCCATTACTCTTTCTTCACAAACACTCTTCCACGTATCTAAACCAAACCCACGTGAAATAGAATTGAAGGTCGGACAGTATCAAACAATACTATAAAATAAATATTGTTAAATCATTATGGCACAACACTCCAATCCACTGATGGGATGATGTAGTTGTACTAATTAAGATTCTATTGTCTTAATTACTTTTAATTTAATTGGGTTGTTATGGTTTTGTAATGTATAGATTCTATGTATAACTGGGGGGGTTTCGATATTTCAATTACAATATGTGTGTAAATAGTATAGCAGCTTGTGAATTGATGTTTTGAAATTTATGTAAGCTACTTTTTTTAATTAAGATTTGAATAGATTTTCCAAAAGTAAGAAGAGAGAAAATAAAATGTGGTCCAAATTAAGCACGTGTAATGCTATTTGATCCAAAATTTAATGTGTGTGGTTGAAAAGATTAGTACTTACTCTTCTATATATATACACGTATTGTGTATTGAAATCACATTTTGAATATAATTGTTGTTAGAACTTATAAAGTTGGGAGTAGGAATAATGCATAGAATAATTTATATAAATTAATATTTAAGGTTAGATTTATGAAAAAATCATTACATATTTATTTATTTAAACCAAAAATATAGAAATTCTGAAATAGGCTCCAAATTTTAATTACCATCCATCATTTCTTTTTATTATTCAATAACTTATTCTACCTAAATATTATTCAATAACTTCTCCAAACCACTCTCTCAATAATTATGGTTGAATTAAACTTATTTTTAGACGGTAGACTTTGTTAATTGGATTAACTAAACTAATTAAGACCACGTAAGTTTTTTACTTTTATTTTTAATAAAAATGGTATTCCCCATTTTATTCTCAAAATTTAAAATGTCCTAGAATTTTGTTAATTCACCAAAAATAAAGATGTTCCAGATGATAATCTTTTAACTTGTTCATTGTCAACAAAACTCATAAATTTTAATAAAAATCTAGTTCAAAACTTGCTTCTTTTAAAAATCTTATCAATTGGGTTGCATTGAATTAAATAGTTTTTAATTCGTTCGCCACTTCTACGAATTTGTTTATTGTTAATTTTTATTAGAGCAAAACAAAACAAAAAAGAATTGTGGTGTACAAATCAAGTCAATTTAGATTCATTTACTTAATGGAATGACCATCAAACCTTCCACATCTAGCATGAAAGGTTATGCCAATTATCATTTAGTTATACTCATTTTGACATTTTGATTTCTTAATTGAACATGCGTGAAGATTTAGTTGTAAATTTAGATTTGTAGAATGCATGACATGTGTGTGTGTGTTTGTTGCTGGATTTAACATTTTCAACCTTGATTTAAACAAAACAAAAAAAAAAAAAAAAAAACTTACATGGAGTCCAAAAAACAACATCAACAAGTTAACTTTATCAACTTATTTAAACAAGATTTTTTGTGAGTTTTAACCCAACAGAAATTCAAAGTAAACTTTGGAACTTAACATGAACAAAGTCCAAAGGTATATATTGAAAATGTAATATTTAAAAACAACTAAGTAAGTACCCATTTGTATTTTTTTTTTTTTAAAAAAAGAATAAATAATGTATCCATTTTGTAGAAAAACGTGTTTTTGCATAACAAATTAAAAAAAAAAAAAAAAAGACAAAAAGGGAAAACGAATAATCTAGACTTACCTTATCCATTCTAGATAGAGGAAAATTCAAATATTTTTTTTAAATAATAATAATAATAATAATAATAATAAAGACCTCAGCCTTTCCAATCACCAAAAGACAATTAAAACCATTCAGTTTTTGTACTCCACATAAAAAGAACACAATACTTCCACATCCAAACACTCCCCTTCCCACGTGCCATCACGTGACAACCCCATTTTAATCCCTCCAGATATTCTGGCATATGCTTCCCCCTTTGCCACCTCACCCTTTTCCTCCTCCTTCTAAATTCCCCTTCTCCCTTCACCCTTTCATTTCATTCCATTCCATTCCATTCCTTCTCCCATGGCTGTTTTCTCCAGGTCCAAGCGAGTCACTGATCCCCTCGACGACAAAGCCAAAGCTCGCTTATTCGCCTCCCATCACTTTCAACACAGTTACGTTAGCAGCGGCAGTGAGCATTCCGCTCATGATTCCCCTTGTTTATCCGAACTCGTCCACGGATTCCTTCACCATTCTCATTATCAACCTCATGCTCCTACTACTTCTTACGATTCTGACTCTGATTTCCCCGATTCCACTCCCGATCCTGAAAATCCTCTCCTCCAAATCATCACCTCTCTTAATTCCAACAATGTCGATTCCTTCAGGGATTTACTTCTTCAGCATCTCTTTAATGCCCTTGATAACTTCTCTCTTCTTAAATCCAACAACAAATCTGTGCTTCTCAGAAATGTTATGTCGTTTCTTCGTGACTTAGGGCACAATGCTGCGATTTGTAAAACCAAATGGAGTTCGTCTGGTAGTTTAACTTCTGGAAACCATGAGTTTATCGATGTTGTACGATTAAATATTAGTGGTAAGGTCCAGGTTAGGTATTTTGTGGAACTGGATTTGGTTTCGGAGTTTGAGATAGCCAGACCGACGGTACAATACTCGAGAATGTTGCAGTGTTTGCCGAGAGTTTTTGTAGGTACGGGGGAGGAATTGATGAGAATCGTGAGAGTTTTGTGCGATGGAGCGAGGAGATCGCTTCGGAGTAGAGATCTGTCGGTTTCTCCATGGAGGAAAAATCGTTACGTGCAGAACAAATGGTTTGGACCTTACCGTCGGACTGTAAATCCGGTTCCGGAGAAGTCGGTGGGCGCGGCGGTTGCAACGGAGGCGGTGGGCGCGGCGTATCGATGTGTAGGATTTGACGACGTGAATGTGAATGGACGTTTGTTTGTGGAGACGAGATGATAAGGATTGAAATGATTATAAATGAGAATAAAGCAAACTGGAAATCAACAACGTGAACAACCAAACCTATCTTTTTTTTTTTTTTTTTTTTTTTTTTTTGTTAATTATATATTATGATTTTGAATTTTTTTTTTTTTTAATTTTAATACAAGTAAAGGTCAAAAAAGGAAAATTAAATGAATAAATGAAGGGGATTGGCTCTACCAAACAAGGAACATATCCAAGATTTGATTAGAAAGAATTTTCATTTTTTAAAACCAATCTTCAGTTAATTTCAATATTTTAAGCCATCCCTTCATTTAAAAAATAATTAATGACTTGCAAACCATTGTGGAGTCGTTCTAAAAAGTTTTGAAAGATATTAAATAATGATAATAATAATAATAGTATGCTATGATATGAATTATAATTTAAAAGTGGTAGGGATTCGAAGACCAAATCAACATATCTATATTCTTGAAATTAAACCTTATTATTTCAGGACCAAAAACCATATCTCTTGAATTAGGTTTACAATAACAAAAATTTCTAAATACCATCAAATTTACTTTTAATACAATTTATGAAATTGTTATTGACCTTTTTTTTATAGATATATTGCTTTAAAAAACTTCATTTAAGGCGCAATGGTAAAATTGTGGTCAAATTATATGGAATAAATAAATTATATTTGGTTATGACATAAGAATGTTTCATTTTTTTTTTTGACTTTAATTATTTTTCCAAATGCGAATATCCTTTTGAACTTTCTAAGTAGTTTCAAAAATAAATTTTTTGGTAAGAAATAAAGAATTATATAACTAACATTACACATAATATATAAAATTTTGAAGGGTCTACGTAATATTATTTGTAATTTATACGAAACATTAAAACTATTATTAATATTTATTTCATTTTAAAATATATTATTTTTAAAATAATTAAATTTAGGTAAATGATGTTAAAGATATTGTTACGTTTTATCGTTCAATTTTTACACATTCACTGTCCTCTAAAATTTCATTTTTTCTTTTTAACATATTCAAAACTCTAATTTTGATTGAAAATTTTTAAAATTTATAATTCATTATTAAAATCTGAAGTAATCTTGTATTGATTAATCAAAACCTCTTATAATTTCAAATGTTCAAAATATTATATCTTAATTGGTGTGCATGGCTAAAAAATAGAAGAATTTATCATGCAAATTCGAAATTATGTTTGTTCTATATTTTAAGGTTGAACTTAACATAAATTCAAATGTGCATGATAAATTCTATATCTTAAAAAGTTTAAAGCATCATTTTATTTATAAATTATCAATTTTATTAATGGGTGGAAAGTAAATTTCAAATTTTAGAATAGCTACCTACCTACAATAAAATTCATAGTATTTTTTCAACAACATTATACATTGTACGTTGAAAGTTCGTGAAATTATTGTTCATTGTACGTTAAAAACTCAAACAAGTGATTTCACGAACTTTCAACGTACAATGTATAATGTTGTTGAAAAAATACTATGAATTTTATTGTTCATTGTACGTTAAAATTATAATAATAAGAAAACTTTGGATAGTTAAATCTTATTCCCATAAAGAGACGAAAATATATAAATTAAAGTGTTCAACTTATTAGCATTTGGAAGGGAGTTGTACTTTATCGCATCTACTCTCCCCTTCAAACATAGCCTCCATTCTATTTTCTTACAAATAAAATAACATAAATATAATAAAATTCTTTCCCAACTTATTTATTTTTACCACAAAATTTTACTTTTAGCAATGTTTGTAGTATTTTATGCTACTTCTCATGCATAACTTAATATCAGTGTTGCCTTGACGTCAAAAATAGTATAGAATGAAGATAAATGTTCAATCAGAATGTTACATTTGATGGTACTGTAATTTCAAAAGTGAATCATATATTATAATTATCTCTAGACATTATATGTTTGTCACCCTTCATCATTAATTAGATAGAGGATATTATCAAAAATTGAGAGCATCTAAGTAATCTACTCTAGAATAGCTATGCATAGTTAATTTCATTTGTGGATGAGTATCTTTTCCATCATAATTACTAAGATGCTATTATTTTTGTTTCATATTTCCAAATAAATTTAAATTAATTTTAAAATAGCGAGGGCACAAACATATTTAGATTTTGAACTATGTCAATTGTGGCAATTACCTTGGCAAGTCATAACATAACTTCAAAGCTCCGCATACCAAGTTCAGTCTATATATTTTTTCATTTCATTAATATTGAGTCATAGAATTGAAAATGAAGAAGTTCATTCTATATTTTTCAATATTTCAAGCAATAAATTAACATATATATTTATCCGACGAGCCACCAATAAATATGAAACCACTTAAGGCATAGAGGGATAGTAGAACTAGAAAAAAGTCCAAATCAATGTTATTGCGTTCAAAATCACTAATTCCATTAATTTATTTTAAATAATTTGAACACTAATTTCATTAATTTATTTTAAATAATTTTGGGGTGATTTTCAGTTGGTTAACGATACTTTAAAAATTAATTTAAAGTGATTTTTTTATTTTTAAAAATTAATTTAATTTTTTTTATTAAACATGAATATTTCATATAAAAGGAAATTAAAAAATGATAAAAATAATTTTAGGCATGTCAAAATCACTTTGAAATACACTCAAACTAGTTTGAAATTTCATTTTAGAGTTTTAAATGAGAATAAAAAGAGAGTGGAAGGTGGGGGAAGGAGTAAAAGGAAAAAAGGAAAAAGTGGAGGGACTTGAAAAAGAAAGAGGAAAAGTGAGGATAAAAAGATAAGGACATAATTAGGAAATGGATAAGAAATGCGGCGAGTAGAGATCGCCCACGTGGATAGGACAGGTGGATGATGGAAGACAAAAGAAAGAAAGAAAGAAAGAAAGAAAGAAAGAGAAAGTAGGTTTTTTGTGGTTTTGTGGCTTTCCTGTTGATATTAAATTTAAATATTAATTCATTTACTAAACTTTTTATAATATTAAAAAAAAAAAAACAATAATAATAATAAATTCAACAACCACCACTGATTGGGACGCTTATCTTATGTTCTTTCCTCCAACCACTATTGCCCTTCTACTTATTTTATCCCATGCTTCTTTGGAGGCTAAATTATATATGAATGCCCAAATTCCAAAAATTACACTTAAAATATGATGATGGTAGTAGTAGTATCGAATATTCAAAATTGTTTAGTGATTTTATATTTTTATTTTGCTATTTTGTACAGTTTTATGCATATCAAGGATAGAACAAAACGTAAATCGCGAAATAGAGCTTAAATGGGTGAAATTAGTGACAAATTGCATCAACCGAAGCGAAACATTGTAGAAGTGGCTTCATTGTCACCGCCTTGACAGCTTCGCAACACAACGCAATGCCCCTTGACACTATTAAGGCACATTGTTCCCTTTCGTACTCTCAAGTCTTTCTACACATGAGTTTCTTTCACTTAATCACTAATTACTAATCTCTTCAACTAGTTAACTAAGCAAAGTATTAAGACTACCAGTGACAATCTCAAACTAAACTCAACCAACCAATCAACTAAATTCAAACAAACCATTAATCATAGTTTACTTTTATTTAACATTCAAACAAACTATACGACCAAACTTATACTATAAATAAGAACACGATATTGAAATTGATACTAATTCAAAATTCAGAAAAAAAAATTGAGTTGTAACGAAGCATCTTGAGTTGTTGTAGGTAGAACAACTTCTCAAGTTATTTCTATCATTTGTACTCCACCAGATATGAAGCTAGCAATCCAAATAGTTGAAATAAAGAAACCATAAATATAAAAGTAGCAACCCAAACAACTTTTGAAACTTACAAACATAGGATTTAAACTGCTTTACATCTGGGTTATCACCTTTAACTAAAATTATTATTCAACCCTTAGCTCACTTTTACTTATCCATAATGAAATTTGTTGTAATCATAGTGGAATTTCATTGATAGATCAAGCATAATGAGCCACAATCACAAATGTAATTGGATCGCATTTACTTAAATTTATAAACTATATCACATTTACTATAACTATTACCATTACATTTACCTTTATCTATAAGAGTCTTAATGGTAATGGTAACAAAAACAACAAAAGTGTTAAGATTCATGATTTTTCTTTTGAAATAGTAGCAACAACTGTAACTGTAACAGTAAATTATAACGATATGATGTAATTTGTAAACTCAATTGGATCGAGCATGCACTTCTCATAAATTGTTTTGTGTTTTCTATTACATATTTAAAAGTGAGCCCTATGTGTCGACATGAAAGCAAACAACCAAATAAAAACACATCAAATGTAATCAAATAACACCATTATTCACATTACCATTGATTTATTACATTTTTATTAGGCCAAACGTGACCTTAAAATTAATGTCTACAAGCATATTGAATGATATTTTTTATTTAATCAATTAAGCTATTAACATTATGCAAGTTTTTGTTCATAGGAATGAAGTTAAAGATTGAGAGGAAATACTTTGTGGGCAGAATTGTTTCTGTATATTAACTTGATATCATGATACAAGATACAAACATATATATATATATATATATATATATATATATATATATAAGAAGATAGAAGAGAGAAACAAATAAATACAAAGATTACAACCACCTAACCCAAGATTTAAGGGAGAGTAGGTAGATAGAGTAAAGTACAAACTAATTATGACTTAACATCCCCTCGCAAACGAGCGACCGGAGAGAAACGGAGGCCGAGTTTGTTCCGGAGGCATAGATGAGGACCGAAGGAGAGAGGTTTGGTAAGACAATCAGCAATTTGTTCATGAGGTGGAATGTGTCGAATAATCAACCGACGATCAAGTACTTGATCCCTAATGAAATGAGCATCAATTTCAATGTGCTTTGTACAAGCATGAAACACGGGGTTGTAAGCTAAAGCAGTAACACTGATGTTGTCACACCAAACCGTTGGAGTGAAGCGGAGAGGGACTCGAAGTTCATATAGGAGAGAACGAAGCCATGAGATTTCACACGCCACATGAGACAGAGCCCGATATTTTGATTCGGTGCTAGAACGGGCAACAACAACTTGTTTCTTGGAGGACTAAGAGACCAATGTCGGACCAAGAAAAACACAGTAACCATCGACAGACTTCCAATCATCCGGACAGGCGTCCCAATCAGCATTAGAATAGCCTGTGAGAGTGAGATGGTGAACTGGTTGAATATGAAGACCAAGGTTGTGAGTTTCTTGAAGGTAATGAAGAACTCGCTTCAGGGCTTGCCAATGATGAACAGTGGGAGCTTGGCTGAACTGACTAAGTTTGTTGACGGAAAAGGCAATGTCCGGACGAGTGTGAAGTAAATATTGAAGGAAACCAAGTTGCTCCGAAATAAATGAACATCCGAGAAGGAGTGGCTGTCATTGAGATGAAGTTGCTTTCCAGACACCATTGGAGATGGCACGGGTTTGAGATGATGGAGATGTAGGTGTGTGAGTAGATCTTATACATACTTTGATTGGGAAAGGATAAGCCCCGTTGGAGTATGATGAACTTGGATGCCAAGAAAATAGTGAAGTGATCCTAGATCCTTTAAGGCAAATAACGATTGTAAGTTAGTGATAACAGCATCCATAAGAGTAGAATTCGAACCCGTGAGAATAAGATAATCGACATAAATCAATAGGAATATGGTTCTCCGATGTGAGTGATATATGGACAAAGATGTATCAGCCTTGGAAGGACGAAAGTTCCACTTGATGAGGGCAGAATGAAGGACATCATACCAAGCACGTGGGGTTTGTTTAAGGCCATAGAGCGCCTTATTTAGTTTGCAAACATGATGAGGATGGTGAGGATCAACATACCCTTGAGGTTGAGCAATAAAAACATCTTCCGAGAGAGTCCCATGAAGGAACGCATTACTCACATCAAGTTGCTTCAAAGGCCACTGCCATGTGACAACCAAGGTTAGAACAATCCGAATAGAGGAAGGTTTGATCCCCGGACTGAACGTCTCTCCATAGTCCAGATCGGGTTGTTGGAGATAACCCTTAACCACCAACCGGGCTTTATACCGTTGAACTTGCCCATTTGCATCCCTTTTTATTTTGTAAATCCATTTGGTGCCCACTAGGTGGTAGGAGAGATTTTGAGGTACCAAGGGCCAAGTATGGTTGCGTTGAAGGGCTTGAAATTCTTCATCCATAGCAACTTGCCAAGAAGGACATGAAATAGCTTGAGCGAAAGTAGTGGGCTCAATATGAGACCAGTCAGAGTGGTGGGGAGTAGTAGTGATGCCAGTGAATGGATATTTGGGCTTGGAAATGCCAAATTTTGCATGAGTAGTCATGGTATGGGTGTTAGTGGATGGGTTGGGAGGTGTCACAGTGGAATTAGAAGGGGAAAGGGGTGTAGAAACCACGGGTGAGGAGAAGGAATGGTGGGAAATGGCAGAATTGTGATAAGTTGGTGATGCAGGGGATAAGGATGAAGAAGAACTAGGTTGAGTATTTGAAGGACTAGAGTTTAAAATGGTAGTTGGGACATTGATAGGCATTGGAAGCCAAGAGGAAATGGGCTGTGATGGCATTTGGGCAGTCTCATCATTGGTTGGTAATAGTTCACAGTAAGGAAAATTGTCTTCATTGAAGTAGACATGCCGAGAGACAAAAATTATGCCATTCTTGTTCAAGCATCTGTATCCCTTACGATACAAGCTATACCTGAGGAACACACATTTTTCAGTATGAAAAGTAAACTTCTGCTGGTTGTATGGTCGTAGGCACGGATAACATGTTGTACCGAATGCACGCAAGCTTTTATAATCAGGATGTTTGACATTTACAAGGAAATAGGGACATGTACCTTTTAAAGTAGGAGTTGGCATATTGTTTATTAAGTACACAGCTGTATGGAAAGCCTCCCACCAATAAGACAGTGGCATTTTAGCTTGGACAAGGAGAGTAAGTCCAGTTTCTACAACATGACGATGTTTGGGTTCAATTCGACCATTCTGAACGGACATATACGGACATGACAATTGGATCTCAATGCCCTATTCTTTTGCATATGGTAACAAGGGTTTGTACTCCCTTCCATTATCACACCTCACTTTCTTGATTTTTGATTCATATAGATTTTCAACTAATCTTTTGAACTGTTTGAAGATTCCAAACACTTCCACTTTGGTCCTTAGAGGATAGATCCATGTGTATCTAGTGTAGTCATCTAAGAAGGTAACATAGTAGTTATATCCTTGTGTCGATTGAATTGGGGCAGGACCCCACAAGTCAGTGTGAATAAGGTCTAGTATGTGATGAGCTCGTGAGTTAGATAGATCAAACGGTAATTTGTGTGCTTTGCCAAATTTACACGCCTCACAAAAGGATAACTTGTCATTACTTGAAATAGAAGCATTACAATTGTGTAAGATTTGATTCACAATTCTATGTGATGGATGACCCAAACGTTGATGCCAAACATCCAAGGTACAAGTCAACAAAATAAATTTTTCAAAAGAAATCAAATCTTCTTTTCCTTTTCGGCTTGAAATCCCCACGACAGGAGTTACTGATAGGCAGACTTGGTCTTGAGCTTCTTTATTTAACTGTACTGAGGCATCATCTACTCCCATTAATCGGTACAGCCCATGTTCATGCTGACCTACCAGACACACTTCCTTGGATTTCATTTCCTTTACATAGCAAAACAGATTGTGAAACTCAACAGTCACATCATTATCTTTAGTAAGTTTAGAGATGCTAAGTAAATTCTTTTTCATTTGAGGAACTACTAGAACATCTTTAAGAATTAATGAACCATACATAGTTCGAATATACGTAGATCCAACAGCAGTTATAGGGACTTTGGTACCTTCTCCAACTAATATATTTTTCACAAAAGAGGGCTTACCTTTGAGAGAGAGTTTTCTCAATTCAGTAGTCACATGATTACTAGCTCCACTGTCAAGATACCAAGATTGATCTGGTAAGGTTTCAGGGTAGGCCATGAGGGCATAGGGAGATTCTGATTCATGTTTTTTAAACTGATGAGATACATTGTTGTTTGCTGATGATTGGTTTTCAGGTCTGTCATATCTATTCCAGCACACTTTGGCTTGTGACCCACCTTGCCATACATTTGACAGGTTGGCCGGTTTCCAGTTTGGTATGGAGAATGTCTTCCTCTTCCTCGGCCTCTTCCTCCTCTGTTTGGTTGGTAGTGTCCCCTATTTGAGTGATAGCTTGAGAGTGTTCCATGGTTATG
>JBBPDJ010000008.1:12420211-12434985 GCA_037974625.1 Cucumis cinereus | reverse complement strand
TTTTTTTAATTAAGTTTTGTTTTTGACATTTTTCCAAATGATAATTAAAAATTTGCTATTTATCTTATTGCCCCTAACATAAAAATAGTTTATTACTAAGTTTTCATTCCAAAATATGCATAACATCTATTTTGTTTTAAGAATTTGCATATCCATACATCAAGCCCAAACTCAAACAATTAATACATACAACTCTATAACGTTTCATTCATGATGTAATACACTTATAGAACAAAAAAAATATAAAACTCAAATAAATCACACCAATAGATTTACATTTGATAAACCAATATATATATATATATATATATATATATATATATATATATAAAACTTTAGACTTTAGATCAATGGCAACAATGGAAGACAAATGACGGGACATCGATAGCGACTATTGGGCTGAAGACGGCAGGCACAAAAGTGAGGGTGGGAGGGTTGTTTGAAACGAAAAACGCAGAATGATAGATGCGGCAGTAGGGTTTTGAAGTTGAGGAAGTCGTGTATCTGGTACACGACTCTTCCTTTAAATCGTGAACCGGGTATACAACTTGGCATTAAAGTCATATACCCAATCCACGACTTCATGCATGTCGGACAACATGACAATGTGGACTACCACACTAGCAAGTCAGCTGCAGAAGTGCTAGTCAAGTCGTGTACTGGGTAAACGACTTCAATGTCAAGTCGTGTACTCGATCCATGACTTAATATAATCGTGTAACCAGGTACAAGACTCCTCTACCTATTTTTACCATACTTCTTCCACCACTCTAGTTTTTACAATAATTATTTAGATAACATTATTTTAAAAAAATTATTAGAAATGAAATTATTTTTCCACAAAAATAGCGTAAATAATCTCTCATAAAAAACTTTTGTAGCACTTTATAAACAAGTGGAGAAAATGAAGGAAGATAGGTGGATGGCATAAGGATATTATCAACTTGATCCTCTCATTTTTCTCTAAATTTACACTACTACTTACACTTAAAAAAAAGAAGAAAAAAAAAACTTATACATGGGTGAAAGTTATATACATTAATAATTTGTTAATGCATGGTACTAAATTGAACATTATGCTTTATTTTTTAATGGATGCAATACAACCTCAAACTTATTAATATTTTGAAGAAAATAGTAACGTTTTAGTTCTTGAATTGTTTAATTTTCATTTGGTTCCTAAATTTTAAAATGTTATATTTTTAGTTTTTAAGTTTCGAGTTTGTTTTCAATTTAGTCCCTAGATTTCAAAATGTTCCAATTTTTACCAATTAAGTTTGAGTTTTATTTTAATACGATCTCTAAGTCTCAAAATTTATACTCTTAACTTCATTACTTTTTTTCTCCAAATAATAACTTTCAATACATAGTGTTTAATGTCTATTAATTAACTAAAAATACTTTATAAAATTGTAATTAAATAAATTTAAATTTCCACCTTAAAATGTTTAAGATCATTTAATAGACATTATCATGAAAGATTAAAGAGACAATAACTACAAAATGTAACAAAATTTTAAATCTTATCAATGATAGACATCGGTAGACATTGATGTATTAATATCTATTGGTGTCACTCATAGACATTGATTCAAGTGTATATAATATGAAATTTTACTATATTCTATAAATATTTTTAGAATAAGTTTGGTTCAATACAATCAGTTTTCAAATGATAGGTGGGTGAAAAATTAGAATTTTAAAAATAAAGTTGAAACGAAGCTTAAATTTATGAATTTTAGATCAAATGAAACTATATTGAAAATTTAGAAACAGAATATTAAAAAAGAAAGTAATGTTCCTATAATATAATATATATATTTTCTTGAATAAAATTAATTTTATATTATGGATGGTTGATTATTGGCGCATGTTAAAATTTACCACTTTCTAGAAGCGAGAAATTGGAAGATTCACAGAAACCAACATATTGTCACAATTTTTACATCATCCCTAACGTCATTTTCAACACGCTTCCTATTCCAAGATTACGCCACGTCATTCAAAATCCACGTGGCTTCATCTCATTCCAAAATCATGAAAAGCAAACTACCGTCATGCCCATCCCTCATTGTAATACAGTTAAATTTCATTTTCATAATTTTTCATTTTTTTTTATTATATAATAATAATTTGGAATCCTTCGTCCCCAAGCAAATTGCTTTCACGAGTCACAAGGACAAAAACAAAATCAACTATAAATTTATTCCCATCCCACATTTCCGGCAGATTCGCTCAGCCGAATGATCTGGGGTTTCCGCCATGAACGATGCTAGAGATCAACAACAAGAAATTCCTCATTTAGATTTTGGAAATTTGGAAGTCGTGACGGCTCTAGGCCGTGGAGCGAAAGGAGTCGTCTTCTTGGCTCGAAATCCGGCAGAGAACGACGACGGCGATGGCCAATGGTTGGCCTTGAAGGTGATTTCCAGAGAATTAATCGAGAGGAAGGCCAAGATTGTGAATAACGATGGAGCTGAGTATCGGAGAGTTTGCTTTGAACGAGAAGTTTTGCGGCTTTTCCGGCATCCGCTTTTGCCTCGACTGCGAGGAGTTTTGGATACTCAGAAAGTTGTAGGCTACGCTATTGATTATTGTAATGGACGAGATCTTAATGCTCTTAGGAAAAAACAGACGGAAAAAATGTTCTCCGATGACGTTATTAGGTATTTATTGATTGATTGATCTCTGTTTCTTTTTTACTTTTGTGAATAAAATTTATTTGAATTTGTTTCTACTGAAATTGATTTGCTTTTTTTGGTAATTTTTGTAGATTTTACGCTGCGGAATTAGTCATGGCGTTGGAGTATGTACACAGTTTAGGTATAGTTTATAGAGATTTGAAGCCGGAGAATGTTATGGTTCAGCACAACGGCCATATAATGCTTGTGGATTTTGATCTCTCTACAAGGCTCTCTCAAAAATCTCCCAAATCCTCTCTGTCGCCGGCGGCGGAGGTTTTGGCGGAATCTAAATTTGTGATAGAAGATCAGAATAGAAAGAAGAGGAAGAAGAAGCGATTCTTTCATTTTCACCGGTTCTGCAACTCCGGCGTTTCACCGGAGGAATCCGATCAACGGGCTACGGCAACTACGGCGACGGAGAAACGAAGATCGCTGCCTGAATCGTCGGATTCGGAGTCGTCGGAGAAGTCGAACTCGTTCGTCGGAACAGAGGACTACGTGGCGCCGGAGATCGTAGCCGGGAAAGGACATGACTTCGCCGTGGACTGGTGGTCACTTGGCGTAGTTTTATACGAGATGCTGTACGGAACGACGCCGTTTAGGGGAACGAATAGGAAGGAAACATTTTACCGGATTCTGACGAAATCGCCGGATCTGTGCGGCGAAGCGACGCCGTTGAGGGATTTGATCAGGAAATTGCTGGAGAAAGATCCGAGGAAGAGAATTGAAGTGGATGAAATTAAAAGGCATGCTTTCTTCAAAGGGACTGAGTGGGATTTGGTTCTTGAAATTCCTCGACCGCCGTCGCTGCCGGAAATGGCAGAAGAGGACATAAATGGAAATAAGTTAATTAATGTGGAGTGTTTTGTCCGAGATGTATTTTGCAGCGAAATAGAGAAGAAGAATCAAATTAACGGTGGTGAAGGAAAAGGGTTAATTCCTAATTACAAGGATTCTGACATATTTCATGTATTCTAACCATTTTTTAATATAATTTTTTGGTATAAAAATATATATTCTTCACAAATGAGGAGATTGGTTTTGTTTTTTTTTATAAAACAAATATGAAGATTGCCTTTTTCTTTTCTACAATAATTATGATTTCGAGGATTCATTAATTACTGCTAAGATAAGTTTGTTTGCCAAACAATAAGATTAATTTTAAGTCTTATTTGTTGTTGTTATTATTGTTATTATTATTATTGTTGTTATTATTATTATTATTATTATTATTATTATTATTATTATTATTATTATTATTATTATTATTATTATTATTATTATTATGAAATATAATTTATCAATGGAACTTGAAATTTTCAATCCAGACAAGTTTGAAGATTAAAATTGTTTTATCATTATTTTTTTCTTACAGAAATATTTTCAATGAACGGCCTTAGATGAATTTATTAGCCTATGTTGCTATTTGTACTTGAATATTTTTTGCTCAATTGATGATTTATATTTGGAAAATTGAATGGTAAAATCAAAGCAAATTCTCCCATAATATTTCAACTAAACATTATTAGAGTTTTTTAAGAATAATAAAAAAAACAAAATATTTACACTTGATGATAAAAAAAAAATTACTAAAAGAAGAACTGATTACACAAAAGTGTAAACATTTTATCAACTTTTTTTAAAAAAAAAAAAAGGAAAAAAAATGAGGGGATTACAGTTGCAAAGTAAGGAATATAGTGAAATTTACACCATGGTTAATACATCAAATGTATGTGTGTAACCCTAAACATAAAAAAATAAAAAATCGGTTTATTGTAATTGGAAAATATATTTTTGTTCTAAGTTTTGAATTTAATTTCTAGAGTGGATCATTCAATTTTGTTTTGCTTTAGTCTTTTAAAATTTCAAAATGCTATCATTTTACCTTTGAAATTTGACTTATATTTTTAATTTGATCTTTAGATTTATAATTATACAAATCCTAGTAGCTAACGTAGTGATAAAACTGCCATTCAACTTGATGTTTTGTTGTATTTAGTATTAATGTAATTAAATTAATTAACTTAAAAGAACTGTAACTAATTAAGTTTCACTCTTTTTCATACATTATTAAAATTAAATTCAAATTTTTATTCCATAATTATTTGTAATTAATTAATAGATATAAGCATCAAAGAGTCAAGGTAAAGATTTAGTAAAAGTTTGACGTTAAAGTGTAAATCTTAAAATGCAATGATGAAATTGAAATAAAGCACAAATTTTATAGATAAAGACTGAAATATAATAATTTAAAATTTAAAAAACAAATAAATTAAATTTATGATATGTTGTAGGAACGCCATAAATTAAAATATAGCAAAATCTATCAAATTTTCGATAATTCATGTATTTATTTATTTATTTTGCTATATTCTTATAAATAATATTTTTTTTTTTTTTTTTGTATTCATAAGAAATTTTCATTCTAAAATGAGGTGAGTAAAAAGGTGATTGTAGTGGAAAACAGGAAAAGGAAATGATGTGGCACAAAAATAATAAAAATAAAAAGGAGAAAGAGGAAAAAGAAAAAAAAGTAAGGAGAAGACTGATTAGGTGGAAATGTGGTAATTGGGATGAAAAATAGTAATATTCAATTCACTGGAGGAAAGAAAGAGAAATACTTGGTGTATCAAACCACTATTTTCATACATCCCCCTAATTACATAATAAAATAGAGTTAAAAAAAAAAGTATTATTGTTTTAATACAAATAATAATGTGTTTGATACGATATTTGACCGAGTTGCAAAAAGATAAATACATCCAAAGACACTTATATAGTTTCTCGAGGGGAAGAACTATATTTAGATGCAGCCCAGTGTTGTATCCATATTAATGTATCCCTCTTAATTAGGTCGTAAAAAAAGTTTAAGTGAATCCTAAAATGTGCATATATAAATAAAATAAATGAAATATATATATGTATAATAAAATTTGTTGATGCTAAATTTTGGCCAAACAAATTGGTCTAACAACCTTGAGTGGCATCGACGGTAAATTTGTATTTTGGGGAAGAAGATAATTTTAAGTAAGCAACAACTGCACATCATTGTGGTGTATGTCACACACACTTTGATGCTTAAGACAATTTACCATTTTTGTCTCTCCTAATTTCCTTATTTATATAGTTAGGTGGTCGAATTCCTCTTCCTCTAAGATTTTTCGTAGATCCTCAAATATTCTCTTTCCTTATAGGGCATTATTATGTGAAAATGTCTGATTTAGTAGGCTCAACCTCGGAAGAGTGCGTCAAACTGATTTTAATCCAAGTCGATCGACTTCAAAAAGCTCACGTGAGCCAACATTGTGCAATAGGATGCACAATATAATGGACTTGACCTTGGCCATCTGGTTAAATTAGATCAAATACTCGATTAATCTTTTTCCTTAGATCTCTTTAACCCTATTGGTACGTTAAACTTATCTATCTATAGTGTTTTATTGGAACGGTTGCTTCTTTGCTCTAGTTATGTTGTTTCTACCATTTAGTCCAAAGGTCACCCTAACAAATATGGATGTTACAGGGTTTATAAACTTAATTGTAGAACATAAAAAAAAAAAAAAAAAATAATTAAGAAATAGAAAAAATGAAATTTGTTGAGTTGAAAGAGTGAGAGGAGAAAAAGCGAGCAACCCAAGTAAGTAGGGTTGGTGGGCGTGGGCTGGAAGTTAAGGATCCACACAAGAGTCAAAAGAGAATTTTGAATGATAAATTTAAATATTCAAATTCAAATTCAAATTCAAAATAAATAAATAATAATAATAATAAAAAACAACACATAGAAATTCGATAATGAATTTTTTACTTTTTGCTTTTATTTTAAAAGTGTTTGCGTCGTAGCCACCAAACTTCTCCCTCCAAAGCCGCGTTTATGGAATTATAAATTATAAATTAAATTCTCATTTTTTTCAAATGGCCGTCGTGGCCTCGTGTTTTGAATGAACACCCAACTTATTTTCTTTATTACAAAATTATCACAAATTTTATTATTATTATTTTTTATTTATTCGGGTATAAATTTAAATAAAAGATCTCTAATAATAATAACTATTATTATTATTCAAGTTAATTTTAAGATAAAAAGGAATTTACATCTTTCAAGCAATTTGTTTTATGTTGCATGAACTTTTAAATACTATTTAATAATTCTAATTACATACCATAGAATAAGAGCTTCAATGATATATACTCACAATATAATATAAAATAAGAGAGTTTAAAAGAAGATCTTAGACACTTGAAATAAAAAGTTTTATGCCAAAAATAAAATAATAAAATAAGATTGGAATTTATATGACTTAACTAAAGTATCAAACTTTATTCTTATTATTATCATTATTGGAAAAAAGATAGGTAGGTAGGAGTGAATGTTATAAGTTTATTTTTTCTTTTAAGAAAAACAAATTATAGCATTGTTATCAAATTAATTCTTTACAAACACAAATTTAGTTCACTTTATAAATTTTTGAAAATGTTTAGTTTTCAAAATAAGTTATTAAAAAAAATTAATATCTACCCCTCCACTCAAAATAATTTTTGAAACACTTTTAAAGTGTATTTTAAATAATTTTTATATATAAAAAGTTTATTTTACTACAACAAAGTTAACATATGAAAGTATGAACTTTCAACCTTTAAAAAATAATGATAATTTTTTTTGTTACTGCTGAGTTATATTCATATTTTAAAAAAAGTACATATTTTTTTGCCCACATAAACATAGACTCGGTTAATCTTTGGAGACTCTGCTTTCGCTCGGGTAGACTCAATACCGGTATTTTTTTTTTTTTTTCAAAAAAAGTATCATTGGATGTTTTGTTTCTTTTTCACTTTTCTATTAGTTTGTTACAAAATCTTAATACCTTTAAATTTTTAGTTTAAGCCATTATTTGTAGACGTTCATAAACTAATATTGACACTATATAATTAACATGCATGTGCATGGTTTTAATAGAGCAGGATTATTGGGGTGATTAATTATATTATTATAGTACGTACCAACTCATGTCTTGTCCAAGAACACATCCATTTGGACCCATCACATCTCATGTTTAATTCCTTAATAATCAACTATTTAGACTATCTTATCTTCTAATACAGTTCATTATTACTCATTTAATTTGAGATCTTAATTACAAATACAAAATATATATACATTCTTTAACGTTTTTGTTTAAGGTAAATAATGCATGAAAGTAGCACGAAGGTAGTGGTGAAAACTAATTTTGTACAAAGTACTTTTGTGTGTTTTTATTTGTTGCCAGTTAGTCATATGACTGAATAGTTGAATTTCTGTCAACTCCATAAATATGAAATATTAATGTTTATATATAATATATGCAAAAATTTATAACATTTGGTTTCAGTATCTTACAATTTTTTTTAATATATATATATATATATAAAGTCAATGAATCAATCTCTATCAAGAACTTGATGAGATTGTGAAGAATTTTGCCTGACCTAAACCAGCGTTTATGTATTTGAACTCACAAAAATGTTACACTATAATTTTATGGGGAGATAGAAAAAATAAAAAACATCATTTAACTCGAATTTAATCGAAAAAGTTATTAAGTAAATTCTTTTTTAAATAAAAAATTCAGTCAACCTAAACATAATTTAACTGACATGAATTTATATTATCAATCTCGAGATCAAATGTTCAATCTCGAGATCAAATATCCAATATCTTCATCTTACATACTATAAAATAAAAAGTTAAAAATTCAAATTCTCCACTCGGTTCTAGACATACCTAATTATGAAATAAATGCTACATTTTCACTTTTTGAGGTGAATAAAAGCCAAGTCCTTTGGTGGATGAAAGGGTTAGGTAAGGAATTATACAAAAAGTAATTGGAAAGGACACTTCTCAAAGGGGTACTTTTGGAAATACATCTTTAAATTCCTAAAAATATTCATGCTAGTAATTTTCATTATCGAATATGCTAATTTTTTTTTACGAATATTCTACATAAAACGCCTTCACATTATTTTAAAAAAAATAATAAAATACTGAAAGATTATGTAATGTCAAATCATTAAATATATATATATATATATATTTAAATATTTTAATCAAATTAGATTTTTTGTTACTTAAATTTTGGTTGACATTGTCTATCCTCTACGTAGTAATAATAATTATTATTATTATCAATTTAATAATGTGTGATGAGAATTTAAACGTCGGCATTCTAAAAAAATGTGTGTTGTGAATTTTTTTTTTAAGGACCATATTCTTTTAATATATGACCAACTTTAAAGTCGGTAGACATTTATATTTATTAATAAAGGATTAATTATACTATAGGGAACTTAATTATCTGTAATTAGCATCCACATAATTATTGTATTAAATAGTAATTATGATTATGAAAATTAAATTTTAGAAGAGTACGTATGGTTTTATTATCACTAAAGCATTACAAATAATTAAAGAATAATTTTGTCAATGGTACTCTTTTAAATTTAATGACTTTCAATTATGATTTTCACCTGTTAAATTTTGTCAAGTATGTATTATTCTAAAAATTGAGTTTTTTTTATTTATTATTATTATAACAATTGAGCCAAACTCACATGTTTAGAAAATGTGTGTTTTCAAGTTGAAATGAACCTAGTTAATTTTCTAGCAATGATTAATTAGGTGTAACCTAAGCTACACCTAATCTCATGCTTCTCTCATTTACACAAGATATTTTAAAAATATTATTAACAAATGTACCACGTGGTATATTTCTATTGAAATATGAGTGTATCTAGGTTGCACACAAGTTTTTTTTTTTTCTAATTTTATTGACATGTATTGAATTTGAACTTTCAACCAAAATAGATTAAAAGTACAAATTTTCCATCTTACATATTATCTTACTATATATATATATATAAATAATATATATATATATATAGTTTATTAGTTAAATAAATTAATTAACATGTTTTTACAATATGTGATAGTCTATTATCGTTTTTAATACATAACAACCCTTTTTATCAAAATAATGGATGTTCATTCAATTGATTAGTTATAATAATAATTACAACCATTAATTAGAACTTAAGCATTAATGTTATTAATTGTAATCACTAACGTACATCTCTTAATTTACAATTATTTTCTACAGCAATTTTTTTTTTGTTAAACCATCGACGAAAACTACACAAACATATCTCTCATAATAACATTTAAGTATTTCTTTGAAGAAAAAAAAAAGAGGAAATATTAGATATATGAATTTTTTTTGTCCTTTAAAAAACATTGTTTTCAAGAGAAATATGAATTTATATTTTAGGCAAAAAAAAAAAAGGAGAGTAGTTTTCATACTAACATTCATTATTTGTAAGAAAAAAAAGGCCTCAAAAGTAGTTTAATGTCCAAATCTATTTTGGAAGCCTAACCAAAAAGATGAAATAATATTAAATAGGGCATTTGAAAAAATGGGAAACTTAATTAAATTTTGAGTGTGAGGTTGGATTGAAAAGCAAAATAAATGGAATAATAAGAAAAGTATTATTGATGAGGGCAAAGAGCCACAAAATGTTGGGCATTTCTTTGAATGCTTCTATATATATATATATATATATCATATTATATATAATTTGAATGGTTGTATTTTTATTTAAAATTTAGAATAGTTTGAAGGGAAGGTATTATATATAATAATGGTTGTCACATGTGGAAATTAATATGAAACCCAAAAAAAAGGACAATACAGACACATAAGGCAATGACAGGCTACAACCAAGCTATTACTTTTTCCATCAACTTAAAGGCTGCCACCCAATTTTCATAAAATCAAATATATATATACATTTTCTTTTTTAATTTCTTTAGCTACAGAGTAAAATTTGTTACCTAACTACTTTGATTAATTTTATCATTCTAAGATTCTCACACCCTTAGTAGCTGGTGTTGGTACAAAAAAAAAAAAAAAAGATTAAATTTGTAAAATGGAATTGAAGTTTGCTTTTTCGACGAAAATAACTTTACATCGGTGTATTGTTAATTCACACATACTTTGATGCTAAAAAGTTTATTAATAGTTTAGATAGAGGAAAAATATAGTATTTTAGTGTAACTTTGGATGTGTCGTCATGCAATGAATGATGAGATTTCATACATATATAAGATTGTCCTAACAACCATGTTGGAATTCTTGAGCCATTAAGTGCCAAATGAAATGGTTGTAACGGAAGATATCGAGAAAACAAGGCCTTGGAAAATCGTTTTTTGGATTTGGCTTCTTCAACCTAAGTAGTTTGGAAGTAGAGAGTTATGAACTTCACTCCTTATTTGGCTCAAGAAGTCTATGGTTTCTACCATTAAAACATCAATTTTATATCTTATCAACTTCTTACGCTATGGGCTCCAAAAGTTCACAACTCTATAGACTTCATAATTTCATACTTCTCACTATTCAACTCCTTACTCCAAACACCAAAGAGTTCGGCCATTTAAGTCTTGGTGTTGAATAAATGGTCGACCTACTTTAGTACCCTTGAATTCGTTATACTGGTAGATGTGAACTCAACTTTGGCATTTGAGTTATATCCTTGACTACGACCATATCTCAACCTATTGAATTTGTCATTATCTAATAGTTAATTTCACATTTAGTTGTCGTTAAGATGCCCTTTTAGACCATAGAAAAAATAGCTTGAACTAATGCATTATGGATATTTTTGTCTTGACCAACTTAAGATTAGATTTGTGACAGTTAACAAACAACTCTCACCAAAATCAAGTGGATAAGAGAGAAAACATAACCATGATTATTGAATATTGTATTATTGTTAATTTTGAACCAAAAAACTTAACTGATGTAATTTTAGACACAATTTGGAATAAGATAAAATGTGAAACTCGTGCCAAAGCTACACACTAGAATCTAATTAGGTCTTGAAAAGGGAAGGGTTTGGGGCCAAACCACCATGCTCTTGCCCTTGGCCATAAGGCTGAGAGTGAGCCTAGTCTCATGCCACATAAGGCATGCATGTTCTGCCTCAGTTAATCCGAAGTCTTGTCTATTGACCCCAAAATCTCAATTCAAAATTTCTACCTAGCTACACAGTAAGTTCATTCTCACGCTCAAACTTCTAGCCTGTTGTACTTTTCACTTTTGACTTAATTAGCAAATTCATTCTCTCTCAAGTTCTCAAATAATTATTCGTCACTAATTAATTTTTACAGCGAAATCATACTATGTCAATAAGTATACTTTTAGCGACATACATTATTGCGCCTCTAAAAATGTGACGTTATTTTTTCAAGAAAAAAACCTATGATTTATCGACGTTATAGAAAACGTCGATAAAAGTATCTTATCAATTAAAAAAATAATATCTAAATTACTATATAAACATGTTATAAAATTTTAAATATTATCTTTTCAACACAATCATAAACAACATGAAATAACACCAACTTGCTCGAGAGTTTAGGTGAGAAGAACTATGTCAATATGGTTTCGCTAATTTGAGAAAGAGTTCGAACAATATCAACCTAAGTTATCATTATCAAGTTACATCAAGTGATGTACAAAGTTAGTTCTGAGTTACCTTCTCGATACCAATAGTTTGCGTAACTAAAATTCTTACAATAATCGTAGTTTGTATACCAAAAATTCCTACAACATGATTTTTTCATACAAAATTATAAGATATACCAACAAAAAAAATCTTTCCAATTCCATCAGTGAAACAACATCAACATCCTGGATAGAAGATCATTTGTGCATCAAATCTGACCCATAAAAAAATGAAATATGTAAGCATAGAAGGATAAATAATTGTTCAAAGCATCTTCAAATTTGAAATAATTGGTCAACCCAAGAGCATGCTTCAAATTTCAAATCTAGATACTTACTCAACTTAAAAGAAACTAAACAAACTCAAATACACAAGCATAAGACTCAAATGAGGGAGGGCATGTCAAACATAGTTCAAGCATAAGACTCAGGAGCATTGAGAAACATAGTTCAAGTATAATAGCCCTTAAACTCTCCACAAGCCACATAGAAAAAGAATACGAATCAGAAAATTTAGAACAAAAACTAAAATCAATATGAACATCCTAATGGAAAAAACATGTAGGAACAAAAACTAAAATTAATATGAACAAACACTTCAAAACACTCAACGTAAAGTCCACTTACTTGCAAGCCCATTAACATAGAAACAAGCTAGCTCTTTTCTAATAGCACATTTCTATATTAACAAAAGCTAAGGCACTCCAACACATTTCTAAAATGAACATCAAAATATCTATATCATTTGGGGAGGGGGGGGGAGGCGTTGAAAAGCACAAAAGAGGAAAATAAACATTCACAAAACAACAAATAATGATTGCTGGTAGCAAAATCGTACATGAATGAAAACGACGCACCATACTTTCAAACATTTCAAACAAAAAAATCCTAAAATGAGACTTAAACAACTTCCAATGGCAAAAAAATCTACAAAACAAGAATGAACACCAATCAAGAATTAAAGAAATGAATTCAACATGATAATGAAACTTTTAAACTAAAAAATACAATGGAAACCATAAACAACTAAGTGGAAGACAAATTATCAATTCAAGCAAGTAAGAATATCAAAGAAAAGCCTAATAGATGCCATTGAACAACTTATGAACAAGAATAGAGATATTAACACAACAATAAAAAAAAAAAATCCATTAACAGAAAAAATTCAATAGACTCCATGAACTTATCAACCAAAACAATTAAACTAATCTATGACTATCATAACTGTAGAATAGTCATTGCAATATAATTAGAAAGAGCAGTTAATACACCAAATATAGCACCTACTAGCAATCATATTCATTAGAAAAATGCATGAACATAAATAAGAAAAAAAATGCTTATAAACATCAATATGAATGTCAAAAAAAAAAAAAAAAAAACTTACTTATTTGTTAGAATGAGTGTGAAGAAGTCATAAAGTGCTCTTCAACTATTTGAAAGATTCTTGAAACAATGAAAAGAATGTGATAATGTCAAAGCTCTCACATCGAAATTATATTCAAAGTCCCTAAGAGTACAAAGAGCTTAGTACCTAAATCCTACTCAAAAGCTTACTTATTTGTTTGAACCTACAATCAATAATTCTCAAGTGTTAGGGACAATTCAAAAAACAAGTTAATCTAGTTCAAAATTATTCAAAACAGAGCAAATACTTTCTAAACTTACCCAAACAATCCCAAAATGTTATGTATGATTAGAGTTTTTAAACACAAAGAAAAGTAAGCTCTTTTAAGTCTAAACTCATTCATAATGATTTTTGTTTTATTTATCAATTGTGACATTTTATATATACAAATCATTTTAGACTAACTTGTGGTTCCTAACGAACTCTGCGACAGCATAAACCTCATCACCTTTGTCTGCAGTCAAGCCAACTCTGCCACAGGAAGCCATCTTTGATGAGCCTGATCAAATTCTCAAATCTGTGGAAGAAAGGACATCTAAGGCGTTGACAAAGCTTTATATGATGAATAAAGGATAAAATGCTTGGAAGTAAGGATTTAATTTTCTAGGTAAGGACATCTGGAACTTTGACAAAGCTTTATATGATGAATAAATGAATAAATGTAAACTTATAAAATATCTTACCAAGCCAATCCACATAGAAACAACAAATCTCAAACAATTCAAAGTCATTTTTTGTCACGCTTAACTTTCAAAGTCATCTCAACCTAAATTTATTACCTAATGGAAAACTTAAATAATAAGTTTACATGTATGTAAATTGCATATACATCTCCGTAAGAAGGAGTTAGGTACTTTTACTCGGTCAATCCATACAAACCACCATTTGGACCAAGTGGTATGTGATGAACAAGGATAGATGGATCAATTAGAGGACGATCTTCTTTCAACAACTACTTCTCTTGAACTGATCCAATCTAACAACAAACACTTATGCAAAGATTCAAAAACTACACACATACAACTCAATTTCCATAAAATACCAACAAGCTGAGGGGGGGGGGGGGGGGGTTATATCTCCTCAAACATCCAAATACCAAGATTCCAAAACTAGACACATATCCAACTCAACTTCCAGGAAAATACCAAC
>JBBPDJ010000008.1:12402021-12415885 GCA_037974625.1 Cucumis cinereus | reverse complement strand
GCAGACATTAATGTACCCAAGTATTTATTCTTCAAGGTGGCACCATCGACAGACATTATTGGTAAACAATATTTCCACGCATCTAATGAAGCAACAAAAGCCATAAAATAATACTTAAATCTTCCATCATCATCTGATTCTTTGGATGTATATGTTCCTAACAATAATTATATTTATTAGAAACATATTCTATATAGGGGATGTATTATCTTAATATTGAATTTGTGAATTACACTGTATTTGATGAAGTACGTACTTGGATTGTTGCGAATTAATACAGAGAAAAATGATGACAACATCGCATACGAAGCCTCCGGTGTACCTCTAATACAATTTAAAGTGATCTCTCGTCCTCTCCAAGACTTATCATAGCTTACATTTACACTGTGGTGAATTTTCATATAATTAATAATATCGGAAGGGCGACAAGGGGCCTTGTAATTCATTTTAAAAAACGATTTGGTGCACTCAGCAACAATCCAAGATGTTGCTTGTTTGTGGGCATCTTTAACAATGTCAACTGCACACTGATGATTGCTAACAAATTTACGAACTATCCAAACACTACTTTTCTTGAAAACAGAGCCACGCAAATACCAATTACATGTCACATCCTTACAACGAATTTTAAAGGATGTATTATTCGACCTAACAATAGTGAGTTCAAAACTATTGTTGACTGCAATCAAATAAATGGCTTTCTTTAATACATCTTTACTTCTAAACATTGAGCCTACATTTATTAAAATCTTTATATGAGATTATTCAAACGCATCAAAGTCAATTACTCCACCATCAGTGTTGGCTTTTTTGCCCCTAATCTCAAATTAATTAATTTTAATTAATTAATTAATCAATGTTTTGATGATAACAAACATGATTTTATTTATTAACAATTCTAGTGTTTTAGTGAGTCTATTGTGTAGAGCTCGAAATTATGAATTCAATGCAATTTAAATTGCACAAATCGGAGTTCAAATGAAGAAGTTATAGTCGAAATAATCTTAAAGGAAAAATACTCTAGACAATCACGTGGCGGCCAAATCATCAAATTGGATTCAATTAGTGAGTGTCATGTGGAGCTTATGGAGTAGAAACACATGGTTGATAATTTGGATTAGTTTTAAAAAGAAAATGAATTGAAAAGAAAAATGAATTTAATATTATTTTATGGTTGTGTCTAACGGCTAGTTTTTTTAAGATGGTGATTTATTTTTGTTGGTTTTTAAAAGAAATGATTTTATAAATATATATTTTTTTATATTATTATTTTTCCCGCCAAAAAAGCGATTTTGAAAAAAGACGACACTTTTTTTCTTTCCCCCTCTCATTTTCACTGTTCAAAAGTGTCATTGTAGGTGAGTTTTCTTGTAGTGCATGAAAGTAAATTATTTAAAATCAAACTTGCATATTTACAAAAATTAAAAACTACAAAACCATAAAACATAAACACGATCAAGTTTGTCCACCTTTAAATTGATTGAAGAACCTCAACAAATTTCTTTAACCTTAAAAATAAGAATAATCACATAAAACATATATGTTAAACATAAATAAATGTGATATCTCCTTCTAGATCTCATTGTCCAAGCAAAATTTCTCCAAAAAAAAAAAAAGAACGATGCTTGCTATTAATTAAATTTAAAAAGTATCATAATGCTACATACCCCTAGCAAAAAAAATTAGATAACATAAAAAAAGAAGAAATGAGAGATAAGTTACCTAATTGAAAATTCAAGGTTCAAGTTAGCTATTTGTAGAAATCATAATCAATTAAAAATAATTGGTTAAAAATCATTATTGGTCATTAAACTTTCATAAAAATGACAATTTGATCCTTGAACTTTGATAAGTAACGATTTAGTCCCTAAACTTTTTAAATGGTACCAATTTAGTCCACGTTAAAAATCTGTTTAGTTATTGACAGAATTTTGAGCTAACGCCAAGTGCAATCCTACCTGTGAAAAAATAAAAGCCACGTATGCAAGACTTTCAAAAGGAAAAAGGAAAACGATTCTTTAAAGGAAAGTAGGATTTTTCTTCTCATTCTTACGCATTATCTATTTTGTATTATTGTATATCAAGAGATAACTAATTACTGTAATATTTAATTTGTTTTGCTCTGTTAATCAACAGAGTATGTTTGTAAGATTCTTCGGCCAATAAATGTGGCTTCTTGTATATTTTAATAATCAATTAATATTATTATTCTTCTAAATCTACACCATTAGTAGAAGATTACATTTTGTAATAAAATTTCAAGATTGATGACAAGAACCATCAATTTTGTATTAGATAATATTGACAGTTCTTGAAAAGGTAAAAACACTAAAGTTTGAGAAAATACAAAAACAAAAACAAAAAATACAAAGAAAATAATTAAAACGTGTTTGATATACATGTTTTTAAAAACGATTTCTAAAAACAACATTTGAAATAGCCTATTTTCGAAAACAATAAATTGTCGTTTTCTTTGTTTTTAGATTTTGTTTTCAGAAATTGTAAACATGAGATAGACTATTGCATTTCAAATTTACAAACAAACGCAAATTTTGAATTCAAAATTCAAAATTTTAAATTGGAACCAAACGTGTTTTTAGTAAAGTGAAAAATAAGATTTTTTTTTATTTTTCACAAAATTATTTGTTTTTCAAAATAATTTTCGACTTACGAACCAAACGGGGCCTTAATTTTTTAAAAATAAGCATATTTTCTCTCCATTGCTTATAATGATTCACATCTTTCTTAAATAGAAATGGTTGAGTTTCTTAGCCAAATTTCAAAGGGGTTTTTTCAAATTAAAAAAAAAATTATTTACACTTCATAGAAAAAAAAACCACTAAAAGATAAAAATTAATTACACTTAATTTTTGTATGAAGTGTAAATATTTTGTCAATTTTTTAAATTTTTGATAATTTCTCAATCCCAAAAACAAGAATTACTTTTCTTTGTAATATTCAAATTTTGACTTAGATTTTTTTAAACATTGTTTATAAAAAGTAGATGACAAAATAAGAAAGTTCAAAGCCAAAAATAATATTTATAAGCTTAATTTTTCAAAATCTAAAAGCAAAAAATCAAATAGTTAGTAAACGTCTTGACAGAACTTAAATTTTCAAATCTTTTAAAACAATACATATGTAATAGTCATAAAATTGAAGGTTAAAACTTTATTAAACATATAAAATCTAAATTTCCACATTTCTATTATACACTTTTAAAAGTTCAATAAGTAAGACTTAGTTTAGGTAACTATTTCATTTTTGGTATTTAGTTTTTAAAAAATAAGTCTATTTCCTCCTTATTTCTAACAAAAACTTTGCAACTTTCTTAAGTATAATATTTGAATTTTTAGTCAAATTTCGAAAACAAAAACAAGTTTTTAGAAACTATTTTTTTTAGTTTTCAAAGTTTGATTTGGATTTTTCAAATCATTATTAATAAAAAAAACAAGTTTCTTGTTTTAAAAAAAATTAATTAACAAACGCACTTTATTAAAAAAATAATAAATAAGTTACCAAACACATATTAGATAATTACCAAAAACGACCTAAATAAATAAAAAATTAAAAGTTATTACTAAAGTATAATAAAAATTAAAAGTAGAGTAGTTGGGGAAAATATAGTCCATTTATATTTGGAGGAAAGAAATAAAGATGTGTGATGTTCATTAGTGGATACGAACAAGATAAATGAATGAATGAATTAATTAAATAATAATAATAATAGTGATACTAGAATATAGAATGTGTGTTAAAATAATATAATAATATATTTTAGTGAACCACGCTTAGATGGTGGCAATAACTGGGTCAAATTAGATGGACTTTGAGAGCTACATCTCACCTTCTTCCAAATTACTTTTTTTCTTGATCTTTTTTCCCAAATAAAAACAAAATACATCTCAATAATACCACTTACACTTCATTTATATATACATTTTCATTTTTACTATCTTAAACCATCGTATTAATTTCAAAACACAATTTGTTTTACCCTACAAATCCATATTACTTGTTTGGTACATATATCCTTCAATGTCAATCAAGTTCTTAAATATCGATAATAGAATATGAAATTTTGTTGAATTAGAATAGATAGCAACAAAAATCATAGTTTGTGTAAGAATTGATGTAATGGACGGAATTTAATTATCAGTAATTATTTTGTAAGTATATAACCACATAATGTTTGACCTTATTGCTTAATTAAGTCAAAAAAAAAAAGTTATTGGTGTGCTGGATTGAACATACTTAAAGCAACCTTTGTCGTTTAGGTTAAGTCAACAACTCTACCTCCATCTAATTTGTTAATTAATCTCCTATGCATTATTATAAACCCTAATTTTTTATTAAAAAAAATCATTGTTTTAAAATTGTACTCTCCCTCTATATAAATATAGATGGATTGAAAGTTAAATTTGTCAAAATATTATTTACATCAAGTTCAAATCTTCTCTCTCCTTTTAAAGTTCCAACTGATTGATACCCTTTGTTCTCACGCAAGCTTAATTTACTTAGTTAATCCTATAAGTTAATGGATTGATTAACACATTATATTAAACCGACCTTGTCTCACCTAACAATATATATTTTCATTTCCTCAAGTTTGATTATCTTTCGTTATGATAACCCTAGTAATGCAAGAAGTCGAACGGCCATAACTATTATAACTTAACCTGTTTGCTATTCTAATTTGTTTTCGTTGCAAAATCTAGTCGAAATGCCTTGAATTCATTATGTGATGCTACGAACAACCTAGTATGAGATATTTACGATATAGAGAACTGCAATATGTAAATTCTTTAATCTAGTGGTGTCGATTTTGTATTATGAAAACATTCTTTCTAATAATATTGTTTTTTCTTTCCCCCGTGGACGTAATTAACACATTGTTAGTGAACCACGTATATTTGTTTGTCGATATTTACACGTTTTTTGTATTGCTTAATTGTTAAATTTTATAATACCTAGCATACCAAGCAAACTCATGCAACCCATGTTTTGAAACGACTGGTATTAATTAGTCTAACATAAAACACATTTGAATTCAAAAATCAAATAAATCCATAGAAAAGTGTCCGAAAACCTCAAAATCGTTTGTTTGGGCCTTTAATTGGTCATCAAATCTTGAATTCCAGTGCCATAATATTCATAAATACAACTCAAAACCCTAAGAAACATCATGGATTTTGGCCCAGGACCATATTTGAGCTAAAAAAGCTTTAAAAATCGCCTACAAACTCCTCTTTTCGAATGCCCCAAAAGTAAGAGAATACATATAGAATAGAAATGAAGGCAGTGTCGTTATGCTACAGAACAGCACTCTGCGGTGCTCGGTGCGTTTTCCACAGCTCCAACAAGCACTGTGGCGCTAATGCCTTGCGTGCATTCCATGTGTGTGCGTTCGTGTTGCTGTCACTCATGCCATGTCGGTCTCGCCATACACACCTCCTGATGTGCGATGGACATTGCAATGCCGTTACAATGGAATGCATACCTCCAAATTAAATATAAACATATAAACACGTTAAACCACATAAACAAGCGAGATCAAAGACTCTAAAATAGGTCATTTAGGGAGTTATCAATTTATAAACCGAAAACATACTCACTTTTAATTTAGAAATTACTAAAAACATAAAATAAAAAACAAATTAATTATCAAACGATACTTAAAGATAAACTGAGGGGTAGAAAACTGTCATAACTTAAAATTGGGAGACATCTAAATCTTTTTTCCATCAAAGCTTATAGATCAAACATGATTTTTTAAATTTAGAACAATTATTTCAAAGAACAAAACTATTAAAAATATTTATAAATATAACAAAATGTCATCGTCTATATAAATTTAGATAGTAAACGTTGATAATTAGTAAAAGAAAATTTTAATTTACTCATTTTTCTATATGTAAAAACACCGATGGTATTTATTGATAGAGTGAATTAGTTGGTATATCTAAATAATAATAATAATAAATAAATAAATAAATAAATAAATAAATAATAATTCAAAAGCTCCAAAACTACCAACATTTATTACTTACTAATTTAGTTTGTGGATAAATGCTTGAAAAAAGAAAAAGAAAAGTGTGGAATTTAATGGGGGTATCTCAAGGGGGAACAACCTCAGCTGAAAATCTTCTCCGTCTCTCCTCTAAACACTTGTCTCTATTTATTACGTATTAAATGATACGTTCAAATTTCATGGTATTTCCCCCTTTACTTTATTTTTGTTTTTTTTTCTACTTTTAATTAATTTTAGTTTTTATTTTTTCAATAAACTTTTAATCTAATCTCCAATCATTCTAGTTTATAATGGATTTTTTTTTTCTTTTGTTTTTTGTAACATTTTTACACTAAATTTTCTTAAATTCAAATGAAAAACATTAATTTGCTTCCAAATTAGGTCTAAAAGCTCTTAATCAAATAATTCAAAATTTTAGAACATTTACAAAATAATTTTTTAAATATAGCAAAATGAACCAACATATTTATAAATATAGAAAAATTTAGAATTTATCTATAATAGATATCGATAAACTTCTATCGATATTTATCAATATCTATTATGATATATTTTAAAATTTTACTATATTTATTAAATATTTTCAGCAATTAAGTCGGACAGTTAAATTTGTTTTCAAATGATGATGTAATTAAATGACTTGTTTTATCTTAATTTGATTAAATGTAACGATTACTAAAATTAAAATGACTTGTTTTAGAACAAAAAAAATTGAAATAAGTTACTTCTCAAAAAATTGTTATACTTCTTTTTTCAGAAAAGAATAAAAATTATATTGTTATAGTTAACTGAATCTATTTAATTATAATCGATTTAATTACAATTTTTTTAAAGATATATTTAAAAATTTCCCATGCATAAATTCTTTCATATACGTGTAAATTTCGACAAATGTCAATTTAACGATTATAATTTTAGTGGAAAAGTTTCAAATAAATTTTAATAATTGAGAGTCTTAAATTGATTTATTTATGTAAATTTGGAGATCTAATTGATGAAATTACAAGTCTCACACAATATTTGATACAATTGTAAAAGTTTTAAATTTAAATGGATATCATTATTAGTTTAAGAGTTTGAATGGATGCAACCTAGAAAGTTTAGAGTTTAAATCAATAAAATTATTAATTTAAATTAGGTTTAACTTGATACAATCCTTAAAACTCGGGGTATAAATTGATCATATTTGCCCTTCTTTATATGATAGAAATTAAATATTAATTCATCTTTTATGTCGAAGTCAAATTCATGAAAATATAAAAGTAAGATAAAAACTATATTCATATGTCGATGAAAATTTAATATTATGATCACATTATTTGATTATTTGATTGGTATATAAATAGTAAAAAATATATATATTTAAGGGATCTTAAACAATTAAACATATCCCAAATTAAAATATTATAGCATCAACTATAAAAATTAGATGCTCATAATTCAAGTCCTCATCTCTACTTCCTCGTCTTGACATGTTCCATCTAAAAAAGATTAAGATATGAGAGAGATCATTCTACATTATAAAAATGTAATTAAAAAAGAATTATATTAATGGAAAAATTATTGAAATTAGATGGAGAATTATTATATTAATAAACAAACGTTAATGGATGTGTGAACTCAAACAATATTAATGACCCATTAACAATGACAACCCAAAGTCAATGAAAAACATTAAATACCAAATTTATTTTTGTTATCATGAACTGTCATTTTTATTAAATATTAAATTTATGGCTACAAGTTAGAAGCATTGACGAACAATAATAAGTAAAAAAAAAAAAAAAAAAACAATGAAAATATTGTTGATTAAATAAGGCTAAATACTTATAATTTTGTTTATCATTTATTTCAAATATATTTCTGTTATACTTATAATTAGTCCAAATGTTGAAGTTGGTGGTTAAAACATAGAAAACTATGAGAAAGATTTGAAAAATTAAAGATTATACAGTAAACACATAAACAAAGAATGTAGTCTCTTTGTCTTTCTCTCCATTAATTTATATTACAATGATTTTCTTTTTCTCTCCTTCTCCACTCAAACAGGGATTCTCTGTGTCATCAAGTTCAAATCTTCACGACAGCTATATCAAAATGTTCAATTAGGAAATAAAATGAATATAATTTAGGGTTTAAAAAAATAAGAAAAGAAAAAGGAGAGCATGTGGGAAAATATATATATATATATATATATATATATATAGAATGTGAAAGCACGATTCTACGTAATTAAGTTTCAAATATTCAAAAGCCATCGCTTAGGGTTTTATTATTAAAATAATAGCAAGTGGCCATTTTTCCTTAAAAAAATATGCCAATAAAAACCAACCTTTTCTTTTTCTCTCTCTCTATACACCCTTAAGCTTCGGACACCCATATTCTCTCCACACTCTACCTTTCTTGTAATGGAGGACGTTGTAGATTTGCTGCCACCGCCGGTGGAAACGGTTGCCGGAGATGGGAAGTCACGTGAGAAGCACTTGACCAGATCAGGCTCCTCTTCTGATAGCGATGAAATGTATTCCACCGGATCTCCTAAAGGTATTTTTCATTTTGTTCGCCTCCTTCCTCTAACCTATTGTATGTTTAGTTATAATCGTTTTTTTACTTTTTTTTTTTTTAAATAATATTTCTATACTTTTAAAAGTTTGATAGATAGACTTAAAAACTATGTCATCCATCTAAATTTTCTATTAAATATTACTACCTATCATGCCAGTTTATTTTTTGAATTTTCGTCCAAAAATTTTAACCATTTTATATTTAAGTGATATTTTTTTAATACTTATAAATGTTGATTTGGTTGAACCAACCTCTTTCTTTTTCTTTTTTTTTTTTTTTTTTGTCTATTTATAGGAATCATGTTTGTTATTATATTTTCTCGAGTTGTATTTAGGTACAATAAAATTTATTTATAAGTATAGCAAAATGTCATTGTTTATTAATAATAGATAGCGATAAACGGACACTAATAAAGTCATGAGTGACACTGATAGATAGATGCTCTATCATTAATTATCATTGTCTATCACTAATATACAGTTATTTTACTGTACTTACAAAATATTTTTAATAATTTTGTCATTTAAATAATTATCGAATATTTTTTTTCCTATTTTGGTAATCGATAACTTTCATTTTGTGTTTATCAACTTCTTTTTTGTCCTCTTTTTTTTTTTTTTGTGGTTTCTAAACTATATATGTATATAAGAAAATACAATACAACAATTTTCAAGTTGTTGATGCAGTATCTATATTAAAGTGTGGGCAATATTAGGTGAAAAGATAATAATAAGATTGACTAGTTTAATTCTTTTTATAAGATAATACGATATCAAAATTTGTTAATCTCAAAAGTTTAATTAAATTATAATTTAAATTCATATTTTTTTGGAGGTTTATATTCTATAGTTGGTTGATTTAAAATAGATTGTTGAACTTTGAATGTGTCAAATAGTACCTAAAACTTTTTTATAATTTATGTTTAATATATATTTCTAAACTTTAAAAATATTAGTTGAGTTATTCCGGCTCTCTAATTTTCTGTCTTAGAAGTTTAAGAATAGATTAACCAACTAATCAATAAAATTTTTAAAATTGAGGACACCATCAAACACACAAATTTCAATTTTAAGTCTATTAATTAATTTTAAAAATGTCAAAACCTATTAATAAAATAAAATAAAATGTAATGACCCGTTAGACACGTACAATGATGAAGTTCAAAAAATAAACTTATAATTCAATCACTACCACACTAACATTTACCAAAACTTTATTTTGGGCATTTGCATGAATGTTTAATAGTAAAAAACAGATTTTAGGCTATCAAGAGTTTGACCCCATTGATACTTATATGTATCTGATATCTAAGAGATGTCGGGTTCAAATATCCATTTTGTGTTTATTTTAAAAAAATAGATTTTATTTTGAGCATTTGTAAATGGTAAAATTGTTGAAATATTTAAACAAATATATAGAAAAATTTCAGATTATGGAAAGCTAAATAAAATATTAGGGTTTAAACATAAAAGCAAAGTTTGGGTTTGTCTCAAAGTGATGGTTACATATATAAAATGATGTTATTTAGGTCATTCAATTCTATCCACTTAAAAATTCCATCTACATCTAATATATACAGCAAAAATCTCCTTCAAAATAAGCTATCTCTCTCTCTCTATCTCCACCATGCTAAAGAGACAACCTTTCACTTTCTCTCTCTTTTTATTTATTTATTTATTTTTATTTTTTGTGAAGTAAGAGAATATAGTGCCTCTTTAAGATATTGATGAGTGTGTTATGAGCATATTCAATATCTATATTTTAATATATATATATATATATATATATATATATATATTATAATTTTTAGTCTTATATAAATTTACAACAAATTTGACTTTTTATCATTGTATTTCGTATTGTATTTTGAATTCCAACTTGATTTTGATAATACTATTTAGTAATAATAACGATGAGAACATTGTTATTTTTTAATAATACTAATAATTTCTTTTCTTTTTTTTTTTATGGATTAGAAATTCTGAAATCGGGTGGAAAAACAATTGCTCCAACTGGAGAAGCCGATATCATTTTCATTCCACATGTGCTCGACAAGACTCTAATTTTAAATCGCAATAATAGCAATAAAAATATTAATAATAATTTGACGCCGCCTTCCACCGTCTCCCTTCTTGACATCGGTGGCGGCAACACCGTCACTGAAGTTGTATATCGAAAACCATTTGAAGATGGACAGGAACTAGACTTGCAAACTCTCTACAACTTACCTAATTCCCACAACTTCTTTTGCCCCAACTGCAAATCTTGCATTACAAAAGTCATCATTCTCCGGGATGCTCCATCCTCGCCGTCGCGGTCTCCTCCACCGCACTCGGGTTCAAAGGATAGAGAATATGAGCTACCGCCATCGACTAATATACCGACAGAGACGACGCGGCCACGGAGTCCAAGCCCCCGACCGGGTGTCGTCGGAGAAACTGGTGTGGATGATGGTGAGATCATTTCTAGCGAAGAGGGTCGTGGAAGGATCATATGCAGCAATTGCTTTAGTTTTCTTACTCCAATTGGTGAGCTCTTCATATTTTTCTTCCCATCATTGATGGATTTTTAACTTTTTATTTCCTTTTAATTTTCTAATATGAGATTATTATTATTTTAATACATTAAAATATGATTTTAGACTAAGTTTGTTCAACTTAATTATCCAAATCATTTTAAATGTTTAATTTTAATTTCCCTCGTATTTTAATAATTCATAACTAAATCTAGATTAATTTAAAATATAGAAACTAAAATTAGATGATTAGCCAGCAAAACTGAATAAATTGCGTCAAAACATAGAACTAAAGTTTAATTTAATTAACCTTTCTTCTTCTTATTATTATTGGGATTATTATTATTATTATTATTATTATTATATAATTATTATTATTATTATTATTATTTAGACTTTTGTTTATGTCTTTACAACCCAAGCCAGGTTGTCAAAAAATAGAAAACAAATAATCTAGATTTAGTATATTATATATATTCCTTATTTTAAAATAAAAAGTGAAAAAGACAGTGTTGACAAATACCGTTGAATTATTAATTGTTTCAAAATAAAAATCTAAAAATTAAACATTTCGTCACAAATCTACTTTAAATGAAAACAAAACAAAATTTTTGTTAATTCTATGTGTATATATATATATTAATTGGTTATGTTTTTAACAATTCTTTTGCCTGGTTATTAAGGTGCTTGGATCTCCTCTCAGCTAGGATTTGGTCAGAAAAAGGCAACAAGTCAAGCTGATACAGGTGTTATAATATTACAAAACATCATTGTCTATCAACAATTAACCGTTCTCCCATTTGTCACTGATAGATACAAATAATAATTTGTCGCGATCAATTATTGATAGATTGTGATATTTTACTATATTTGAAAATATTTTCACCAATTATGCTATTTAAAATAATTTTTGGATGGAATAACTCATTTCTTCATATTTATGGTTTCAAAATTCAATGTATATAATATTAAAAAATAGATCCAGAAAATGTTAAGAAAAAAAGAAGAAGAAGAAGAAGAAGCACAATTAATTGAAACTTTGAAATTGCAACAACAGTAGGAGGAACTGAAGCTACAGGCCATGCGGGTCCTAGTATTATTTCTCGTGAACCATTAATCCAAGTTGAAGGTGGGGACTCGATCGTCCTTACAATTCCTCCGGTCAGCGGGGAAGAAGCATTGGATCGAAGAGGAGGAAGAAGTGTAGAGATAATGAAGAGCATTGTGTATGGAGGTTTAACTGAAGCCATCACAAGTTTGGGCATTGTAACTTCTGCAGCAAGTGCGAGTACTCCAACAGGTGACATATTAAAATCTTTGAATCTGCTTTGATAACTATTTTGATTTTTTGATCATCTATATAATCTGATATATTTGCTATATTTAGTGACGATCTATTTGGTATGTAAATGGATTATTTGCAGAGAATATTGTGGCTTTGGCATTGGCAAACTTGATTACGGGTCTCATTGTCATCACAAACAATGTAAGTATAACAATTACACTTAGAACAACAATTACACATATAGCAATTAACTCATCCCATTTTGTTTCTTCTTTTGCTAATTATGCATATTTTCTTTTATATATATGTGTGTGTGTGTGTGTATGTGTGGGGTTAGATTGAGAAAAGAATTTATTGTAAGTATATAATAAATTCCCTTTATTATTCTCTTGATTTTATTTTATAACATTGTAATGGTAATCTACTTAAAGTTCATCTTCTAATAACTTTACTTAGGGATATATAGGCTTATTAACAGTTCTTAATTAAGCAAAATTTAAAGCCTTCCAGTCTATATCTTTTTTTAAAAAAAAAAAAAAAATCTTAAACTTCATTTAGGTACCTAAAGCTTATATGAATAGTTTATTTTTGGTCTCTTAATCATAAAGATGAGTATGTTATGGTTCATGAACTAATTTCATAATTTGCATTTTAGTCTTTATAACTATTTTGGATTCTTGCATTTATTTTGATTTTAACAAATTAATAACATATAACACAAGGTTAATACCAATCATTTGGTTAATAACTCATTTTTGGTACTAAAATAATCACTTTTAATGTTTAGAGATGAAAACGTAACAAATATCTGAAAAGTTTAGGGTTTGAACAATAAATAGTTAACGGATCGAAAATCCTAATTAAATGGGTTAATTATTCCACAGCTGTCTGGACTCAAATCAAACCAACTCAAGAAAGAATCAAACCAAAGTGATGATCAAGCACAAGTAGATCCATATGAAGAAGCTTTAGGAGACAGACACCATTACCTTCTTCACTTCACAACAGCCATCCTATCATTCTTAATCTTCGGGCTTCTGCCTCCTCTTGTTTACGGTTTCTCGTTCCGGGACACTGACGATGGGGATCTCAAGCTCGCAGCCGTGGCGGTCTCCTCTCTTATATGCATTGCCCTACTTGCGATCGCGAAAGCTTATGCTCAAAAGGCAAACAATTGGCAAGAGTATGTCAAAACCCTAGTTTATTACATTACTCTAGGGTTTGGGGCCTCAGGTTTGTCATACTTAGCAGGCAAGGAGTTCAATATCCTTCTTGAGCAACTTGGTTGGTTTAAGAAAGACCAAAGTGCCCCCACTTTGTTACTCCCTAATATGGACTTGGCAAAACCTACATGGGGATCCATATGAATTTAAGGATATAATTGCAAAAGTTCTTGGGGGGGGGGGGGGGGGGGGGGGTGGGGGTGGTAGAGTGGGAGGTGGTGGTGGGGGTGGTAGAGTGGGGGACG
>JBBPDJ010000008.1:12382130-12402011 GCA_037974625.1 Cucumis cinereus | reverse complement strand
AAGCCTAAACCTTCATATTCTTGTTAAGTGTTAGTGTGTTTCTTTTTGTTGAGTGAAGAGATTTTTCTATTGAGTGTTTTTATGGTTTCATAAGGGTTATGTATGTATTGTGTAGTATTTATTTAAATTTGGGCATTTTTGTTATTGAGATTTTTTTTTGTCTCCACACTCTCTACTTCTTTATATTCTTTAGTTTTATTGTCTAAGAGAAGTACTGAATTAACTATATTTAGAGATTTTTATATGAAAAATCTAAATACCTTAAAATTTAATTGCATGAACATAAATTAGATAAAGTTGATTCAGTTAGGCCACGTTTGCTCGGTGAAAATTTAATAAATCAATGATAATGTGAAAAGTGGACTACATTTGATTACATTTAGTATTTTTCACTCGAGTTCTGCATTCGTACACACATGAAGCTCACTTCCAAATATGTAAACAAAAAAAAAACGCAAATTGATTGATGAGTGGAACACTCTCAATTTAGTTGCACTGGACAGTATGCCATATTGTTACAGTTACCACATTACGTTTACTGTTATGATTACCATTATTGTTACTGTTTCAAAGAAAAAAATTATTAAATTTTAGCATTTTTATTGTTACAATTATGGTTTAACCTTCAAAGGTAGAGGTAAAAGGTAACGATCATAGTAAATATGAAAAAAATTTATAATCCAGGTAAACACGTTCAAAAGCAATCCAATTAGCTAGATTTGTGATTGCGTCCCATTACAATTGACCTATCAATGAAATTTTATTACGATTGCTCCAATTTTTGTTACAGATTGGTTAACGTGGCCATCATTCTGAATTTCAGTATTGTATCAATTTAGTCTCTTTATTTTAAAACATATTACAATTTAATTCTTCCTGCAAAAACTAAGGTTAAGATTTAATAGATTTCTTACCTAGGTAAATCAATTAAACTACCTAGGAACTTAGTCTGTCAATAAAGTATAAAGTCTAAATCCCTAAACAATAAAAATCAACATTTAATATTTTGATTGAATTTTTTAATCATGAATTAAATTTTTACAAATTAAAAATACATAAATTTAAGGTATATTTTCAAATATAACAAAATAAACCAAAATATTTATAAAATATAACAAAATTTGTTTGTTATATTTTGTAAATATTTTCTAACAGTTTTATGTTTTACAACAATTTTTTCAAATTTAAATTGTTATATAGACAAAAATTAAGGGACAAAAAAGTATTAAAGAAATTACTATAAATAAGAAAATATTAAAAATATTTATAGACTATAGTAAAAAATAGTAAAATTTTAGATCATACGGAAGAGAATGATATGTGAACGGGAGATCGAAGAAGGGAGAAAGTGGTGTAGTTCCACATCCATTGTGCAGTCAGGATTCAAAACTCTAAAACGGGATTATTATATATTTTTCAATTTCATAAAGGATAAACAAATAATAAATATTCATCAAAAGAAATATCAATAATAATAAATAATTTTGTTTGTGAGGACGTAAACCAGTGACAGCATGACAGCTGTACACTCACCACATACTTTACAACTCGCCCATCTCATTCTCACTCATCACAACTTTGCCCCAACTCTTTATTGTATTTATTATTATCTCCTACTTTGGTGTGAACCTCGTGACCATATTTAATATTATATTACTAATTTTATAATTAATAAACAATTTTAAAAATAATATACACAGTATTTTATATAAAACCCAATTCTTTCATGTCAAAATAAAAAATATAACATAATTTATTATAAACACTATGATGTCCAAAAATAATAATAAAAAAAGGACATTTTTGTCCTAAAAATTTCATAAATTTCTATTTTAAGTTTTTTCTTTGAATAGTTACAATTATTCGGATAAAAAAAATATAAAAAATTACATTGATATATAATTATAATCTCTTAAAGCTTCATTTTCTATGTATTAAGATAAATTATAAATTTGAGGTGCAATTGTGTTAGGATGAATAAGTACATTACAATATTCATTTTCAACAATAATGTAAATGGCCATCTAATTTATAGTTGTAGATGGGGAGAAGGGTTATTGTGTAAACATTGAACATAATAATTAACAACCATATATGAAATCAAAATTGGTTGAAAATATTTTTGTCACACACATGATCTTGTGTAGGGCCAAAGGAGGAGTCCAACACTGAATTTAGAGAAGAGATTTTTGTTTTGGTGGACCAGCCAGTGGGTTGTTTAAATACAACAAAGTACACATATTCCATTCCATTCCTTCGAGGAAACTGATATCTTTGTACCATCGACCTGCATTTAACACTCGAATAATTTCATACTCTCCAAACATATACTCTATTTATTTACACTTTATCTGTAGAGGATGTGAATGTGATAGACAATAAATAAATAAATAAAGCATTTGTATATTATTCAATTCAAACTACTTGACATTTTTTTAATTGCCCTGATACAAAGTTATCACTTAACGTGAGATTTTATCTTAATATTTATTGTAAACTAGAGAAGTAATCTATATATTTTATATAAAATACGACTATCTTTTGAATTTTTTTGATACGAGATTCTAAAAAGAAAAATGCAAACATGAGAATCTGGGATGCTTGTCCAACACATCTTGGATTTGTGTTGATTATTGTTGGACCAAAGCAGTTGTTTATTAAGTTTTCATGAGGTTCAATGATGGTTGTTGTGTGCAATAACTCAACAGTTAATCAAACTTAACTCTATTATGACACCTAATGGTATCAATGACTTTTCTTGTAAGTCAAGATACAAATTTCCACCTCTCACCTTGTGTGTACACAGAGTTGGTGCACATTTGGACTATTCTCATAAGATAATACTATTATATTTGATCTGCCACAATCCAAAAATTATTATATTTTAAATAAATCGCCCACTATAAGTTTAACTATTCCCCATAGGTTATATAATTTCTAGGGAGCTTTACATTAAAACCTGTATTAAGACGGTAATAATCACACCTTGTTATCGGATACAAATTTAGTTAAGATCCAACAAAGCTTGAGCGTTCCTTAACTTCATATACGTATGTGTGTGTCTATATATATATATATATATATATATATATATATATATATATATATATACATATTACAAACTAAATTGTTGGTTAGTTCAATGGTAAGTAAATCTTTCTTCTAGCTCCTTCTAGACCTAGGTTCAAGACTCACTTTTAGTTTATGGTTATAATACTATGTGTTTGAAGTGTAAACTATTTTAATTTAAGAAGAAAATAGTAAATGTTGTAGCAAATAATTAAAAAATGATGAATGTGATAGCACCAAAAATGTGTTATCTAGCTTCACTTAATTCGAGGTTGATCATATATTTTATGTGTTTATTTGATTATTTTATAGGTTTCGAGCAACAAAGAGGTAGAAATTGAGCATTAGGGTGAAAATGGAGCAAAAACGGACCGATTCGAAGCTCTAACGAAGCAATTAGGCAAAAAGAGTAAAAACTCACAAAACTGTCGCTGAAGGAGGGCGCTAAAAACACAAATTTGACGATTTTTGACATCGTCGCGGTGCTACTTACTGTTATAATTGTGAAGCTTCGGATTTGAGATCATAACTTTTTATTCCAGTGGTCGTTTTGAGCATACATGACCACTAATTTTCTTTGTTTTTTCGCTCCCTATTCATCTAAGACATTAGATTTGAGATTTATTTTTATATTCTTGTTGTAATCAAACAAATGATGTTCGATATGTCGACCATGAGCTAAGGTATCATCTCTAGCTTGGGTATTTAGGATTCTTTCCCTATTTCAATGTATTTGTGAGATTCCAAACTTAACTTTGTGTTGTATTGTTGATTCAATTCTGTTTTTAATAGATTTTGATTCTATTATCCAACGTTTGAAGATTTTATGATAAGTACTTTGATTATATTATCGTTTTATTATTATTTGTACGGTGCTTTCTTAAACTAAAATTGTTTACACTTTAAATACATACTATTATAACTTAAAAGAAAAACTAAGAGCAAGTTGTGAGCCTTCCTTTAGATGGTAGTAAATAATAGTAATTATTTTAAATTAAAATAATTCATAGAAATTTATGATGTAACGCTACTCTTTAAACATAAATAATATGGATAGATGTGATATAAATAGTAGTTGAGATTTTCAACTATTATTTGTCAACTTTAATTTAATGCTTCTGTCAACAACTGCACTGCCCTGTCCATTAAATGAGTTACACGTGTCCTACCTTTTGAAATTCAGGAAAACAGATCTCAATTCCGAATTCCAAAGAGATATATATATCGTAAATGGGAAATAAAAATTTAACAAAAATCGGTATTATTTATTTATTTATTTATTATATTTGGTGTGTGTGTGCGTGCGTTAGGTTCATATATTATTCAATTTCAAACCAAATGTTGAGATTGCAAATTTCCCTCTACCTAGGGTGTACCTAAATCTGTCCATAATTCAGTTCAGACTGGTAATTTAGAACCAAAATGGATTCTAACAGAAAAGAGTTTGGCTTGAAACCTACTCCAAACCAATGTACTCACCTTCCATCTTGGTCGAACTCTAATAGAACATATTTCGTGCATGCTCTAACTCAAGGGATCGTCATAGATTTGAAATATGATCCTGTCAAGTATCAAGTTACCAAACAAAATACGACCCATCTCAATAAAATCAAAACATAATTCCAATGCAACTTTGAAATTCTGTAGGAAAGGTTCTAACTTTTAAGTTAACTATACCTATAAATATATAATTCTAGAAAAGTAAGTCCCTCAACACAAACTCTGCGCTTGCTACATATACATAATTTCGAGAGAAGTATTAGAGCATGTATGACAAATGCCACATTAGAGTGTAGATCTTTCCTTCTTACGAGTCACATTTTTCCTTAATTAATTACAAATTCATAGTTGTTGCGACTAGACATGTGTTTACCTCGTCGTCCATATTTTGACATCAACAAGCTACATTAGTATACTTTTTAAAATAAAGTGGGAATGCTAAAATTAATGAAAACAAATCTACAGTGGGAATAAAGAAAACTATATAGTACTTTTGTGGTGCTATAAATTTTTTTACTGACAAGTTGACATGTCAACATCTCCTCATTTCGATGAACTTTAAAGTTTGAAAGGATAAAATATATTTTTTGTCATAGAGTTTAAGGTTTATATAAATTTGATCCATAAGTTTTAAAATGTCACTTTTAGTCATAAAGTTTTGAATTTGATTTTAATTTAATCTTCGTGTTTCAAAACGTTAAAATACTACCATTGAAGTTTGAGTTTTGTTAAAAGGTTTGAAACTTGGAAGTGAGTTGGTTGAAAAGAAAATGAAATGGGTATTTATGGATGATAAACAATAATAAATAAATGGAAACGATTTTTATTTTTTTGTGATTACCAGAAAATTTTGAGAAATTGGATAACGAGAATAAAAAGTAATTAAATGAGAAGAAAAACAAAATATAAACTAATGTAGTGATAAAATTTAAAATATGACGTAGAAATCTTTTAAATATTGTAAAAATGAGTTTAACTTATTTATTAATACAACAAAATTTTACTTTTTATACGATAGATTTAAACTATCGATAGATATTTATTTGGGTCTTTTGTGATAAACTTTGTAAATATTTAAAACAATTTTCATATTATTACAAAATAAAATAACATTATAATATTTTTAAACATAAATATAAATAAAATTCATGTATCTTCAAAATTTGGTACCAAACATCTCCATATATATTAACATGGTTTATGCCTAACAGTAAAAAATTGGAGGGTAAAATCGTCAAAAATTTAACCCCATCTCTCATTCACCTTTCCATCATTTTCTTTTTCTTAATTACTTTTGTTCCTATTTTTAACTTTTCAGATACAAAAGCCTATACTAAAAACAAAAGTAAAGAAACGAAAATACTGTGTCCGCATTGGTTGCCCGGGAAAAGCCTCTCTTCGTACCTTCCTCCTTTGATTTGATTCTGTCCTCCCACCCGCCGGACTTCTTCTCTTCCCATGAACGGAGATAAACACCCGCCGGAGCTGGAACCTGTAATGACATACGAACAGGAGGAGGCTGAGGACGAAGAGGAGCTAAATGTTTTGTTACGGAAGACATCTCGTCAACACGCCCAATCTAGCATCTCATCCACTGACACCGATGAAATGTTCTCCGGGAATTCTCAGGGACTTCAATTCGTCATACGAGATGAACAACATCAACAACAAAAACCAGGTATTAGTTTCTGCAAATTAATCGTCTTTGTTTCCATTTCCTTCTAATTCACTCCACTCCCCATTCGGAACTGAAATTTGGCATTCTGATTCTCCATGAGTCTGGAAAAGTCTGGAACAGTCCGCCATTGTTGCGATACTGTTTCGACGACCAAAAGGTCAAAAGACACTTAAATTTATTCCTTACTTTGGCGTCTTTATCATAGAATACTTCCTAGATTTGAGTTTCTACTCGATTACGTTAATTTTAATCTTTCTGATTACCAAAATAGTCGATTGTGATCCCGTAAATCTTGGCGAAGAAAACGAAGAATGAATTCGACGGAAAGAGTTGGTGAGAAGAAACTGAGAAGAAACAAGTTTCTTCTTGACGACGACTACGTGTTCGACGAAAGGAAAAAGAGGGCCATGCTTTGGTTTGATTTATTACCTAATACTAATTCTTAATTAATTCTCTTAATTACGGTATTAACTTTACGAAAACTTTTCTCCATACCAAAATCATTAACACGTCATCATCGTTCATAGTAATCAACAATTTCTTTTCTTTTGTTTTCCGGTACATTTTCATATTAAGAACTTGCCTCAATTACAATCTTCATTTACGCCATTGTTGTCCTAAAAAAAGAATATTAAGAACTTACTGAATACCCACAATTTTTACGTATAGAATTTGTAATTTTTCTTGGCCAATTTGGACTGGGTCCGGTCTAACGGTACCAACGTGGCGATTTTTCTTTTTTTCTTTTTTTAGGAGAAATAAGGACCGTTGAATACCCAGGAATTTAATGAAGCTTCAAAAATATTGTACTTTTGTGCCATTTCTTTAACAATTTTGTTCTTGTTGCTGGTAATTTCTTGCAATAAGCGTAAGAATAATGGAGTTATTGGAAGCTTCGGTTTTGAATTTTTACTCCATGGGTTCTTTTGCCAAGGGTCGGAATTGGGTTTTGTAACCAAGCAAGAACAGGAACCTTAGTAAATTTTTATCCACCTAAAGCAAATGGAAGAAGATTTTTAAATTTTCTCAATTATGCTGCTGTTTGAACGATGGGAATTTTGTTTCGTTCCACCTTGAACATGTAAAGTGGATCAAATTATGTTAATTGGCACTGTTGTTAGTGTAAAAAGATCATAAACAGTGTGATAAGCAGATCTCCTCCTCCTTTATGAATTGGGTCCGACAAATTATTCCCAATCTGGGTATTCAATTGGAAATCCGATTGTTCTTCCTATCTCGTGATTTCTTGTTGTTGCTCTTGAATTGGGTGAATATAAACGCGTATTCATGACTGTGTGACTTCAGGTACTGGATATTCTAATGGATCTTCTCGGTCGGAAATTGATGGTGATCATCCAGTGTACGAAGTAATTCCCTCTGATGAGATCGAAGTTGTAGCTACAAGAAAAACAGACGCCCAGAATGGTACCACGATTAAGTTCCAGCGTGATCAGAGCCGCTCTTTAGCTGTTGCTAATCCACCATCCAATGGAGCAATTGAGAAGCAAGCTTCATATTATACTTCTCTCGATAATGGGACTACTGGTTATAAAAGAGTGGAATTGAGGACAGAACATGGAAACGAAGTGACAGATTTATATCTTGAAAGGATATATGAGAAACCCAGCTCACATAATTTCTACTGTCCTAATTGTCAGGCTTGTATTACAAAGGTGATTATACGTGATAGAGAATGGGTAAATAATACTGTTTCTGCACCAGTTCCTACTCAAGTTGATAAATTCAGATGCACTTCTTGCCTCAGTTTCCTCGTCCCTATAGGTGCGTTTCTCATTCTTATGGAGGAATTGATATTTATTGTATGGTTGATGGGAGTGGGGGGGGGGGGGGGGATGCAGAAATTTTAAAGTTAGACGTGCAAGTCTCAAGTTACTTTATCTCAAATATCTTAGGCCTGTTTGGTAATCATTTCCTTTTTAGGTTTTGGATTTTGAAAATTAAACCTATTTTTTCGCCTCTTTCTTAAGTACCAGATATAATTCTTAGCCAAGTTTTAAAAATAATATCAAGTTCTTTAAAACTCAAAAAAACTCAATTTCATTTGGTTTTTGAAACCACTGGGAAAAAATAGATAACAAAACAAGAAATTAAAAGGTGGAAGGAGTACTTATAGACTTAGTTTTCAAAAGAACGAAATGGTTTACCGGACGACGAATTTGGATTCAAATTCTCATGACAGTTGTCTGAGATGCATTACGTGTTACCACTGATACAATGATCCATTTTTTTTCTGATGGTCTAGTTTTGTTTCTGGAAAAACAAAATAGACCAAAAGGGATCTTAGCTTTTAGGTTAAAAATCATCACCTCAAAAGATTATGCGGGGGTTGGCTTGGAATCATGTAATTGTTTCATGCTCGTTCCCAATATATTTCATATAATTTAGCAGTGGGAAGAGACCTTTTGAATACTGTTTAAGCCTTTGGAAACAGTCATAGTTAAATCTTGTTCTGCTTTAATTCATTTCGAGGTATACATTTCCATTCTTCATAACAATTGTTTTTGTTACGTCATAGATGTTTGTATATGTTAAATCAAATGGGTATTACCAGGATTCCTGACCTAAACCATTTTCCAATGAGCAGGTTCATGGCTCTTTCCTAGATTGGTTTCTCCTGACCTTGAGGAGGAAGTTTCATCTGGACCAGGTATCTGATTTTGCACATATTTGTGGTGTTTTGAGTCAAATTTTCTTCTTTTATTTAAATTTTTTCAATTTATCTCATCGACCAGACCTAAATTGCAAACTAGAAAGAATGGATTTTTAACAATACTTGCTGTAAGAATATTGCTAGTGAATGACCAAATCCTCATGATGGAGAATAAGGCTGATAAGCCTCTTAATTCATTCATCTAACTGCCTTCCATCCTTAGTTTCCTTCTAAAAAGTTCAAAGCAAAAGAAGAAAGATCTTTCATCATTTGCTTTCGCTGCTATTCCTCTGATCTCCTTCTTCAAAAGAGTGGAACATGCATTGCCATTTGAAATTGATTCCTCCATATTTTGATTATAAGGAAGCAGTTAAAGCTATAAATATGGGCGACAATTTCGTTTCTTTACATGGATTTGTTTTTACTGTCTAGATAATATTCAAGCATAGCTATTTGAGGATATATGGCTGGAGGAAGATTGAAGGCGTAGCAGTTAGATATATGACCTGATGTAGCATTATTTGAAACATTGGCTAGTACTTTATTCTGTATTATTTGAAACAAACACCCCAGAAATAACTGAAGGGCCATACTATGAGGGGCAGCTGAAACCATACTTGCATGATTTGGTTTCTTGACATGGAAAAGTTAATTCTCCTGTCTATAGAACTTAAAAGCATAGACTTATGCGGTTATACGGTTGGAGAAATATCAAACTGATAAAACTAAAAAATATATTGAAAGATAAAAGATCACAAACTAACTCAAATATGTTGAATGATAAAAGATAACCAAAGTACATGCCTGTCTGTATTACTAAGAGATATACTGTGGAATGCCTATCTTCTAGTTTCTGCAGAAGAAATACACTAAATGCACAACTACTATCATATGAACTGATGTATATATTTATATAATCCCTTCCTCAGATTACCAACAGGTATAATAATCCTAGAGACAGATGGAAATAGTAGATAAAGATCCAGCAGCCAAGTAAGAGGGCCGTTCTCTCCCAATGAACTAAGTTCATTCACAAAATACACAATATTCAAGATAACTAACCCAGCCAAAAACAAACATATTTATACTACTGTCTTTTCCCTTTCCATTTCAGCAAAAAGCCCACCATCACTATTTTACCCTTGGTTAGGCCCAGTAGTTCCTTTTTTACTCTTCCTCTTGTACACATGCTTAATGGGAGGCCTAACATACTGTCAAGTCAAAGCGTTCTCATGGTATTTTCTTACCAAATATGCATGCAGGAAATAACGTTGAAAACATAGAGTACAGAGAAAGAGAGATATTTCAAGTTCAGGAAACAAGAGATTGTCAAGAAAGTCAAGTTGATAGAGCTCCAGTTCCCGACCAGTTAGTTGATAATGCAGTAGCAGATAAAAATGAAGGTGATAATGCTGTAACATTGGTTTGTCCTTCATTTAAAACAAAAAGCGGTGAGGGAATAATTGCACAAGAAAAAACATCGTTTGCCAACATGTGGAGAAGTCCTTTATATTGTATTATTTTAACTAAAAGTTACCAAATTAACTCAAGACTTTACATTTTGAACAGTCGTACCTGATCCATCAGTTGGTAATGCAGTAGCTGATCAAACACGAGACATCCATGCTGTATCTGATTCAAAGCCAACTCATACTTCCCTTAACCCAACAGTTGCTGAGGAAAGGGTTCTGCCGGTTAAGGGAGTAGAAAGAAAACAAGGTAGGGGCAAAGTTTTAATAATGTATACTCAGACTTTATGACCTGTAGTAGCTCAAGACTTCCACGGCATAATTATATATATATATATATATATAAATATATACACACACACATTATATTTTAAGCACTATCATGTGTGGTCACTTTTTTCTAGAACTTGTTTTGCATGATGAGTTATATATATTGATTTACTCGAGTTACTATTCTTTAGATAATAGACTTACAATCGTTGTCTCCTCCATCTTCTAGCTTTTCCTCTCTGGAATGTTGTACACCTTTTAGTTTCCTTGCTTATCTTAGAAATCGAACTTACAACCAGTGATTTCAAGCGTGTTTAGTAATATCATGTTTTGAAAGGAAATGTATTCCAAAAAGATAAAAATAGTTGGAGGTTTGCCCCCCCCTTTTTCTCATTATTTTTCTGGTTATTAAATGATATCAGTTCCCTTCATTATGAGTCAGAGACACTGCAGATGTCTTCAAAATTATATTTTCTTATTTTTTGTTTGGACCAATTTCTTAAAAATTATTTCTTTAGTATTGTATTAATTTTAGAAAAGTATAATATTTTATGGGTTAAAAGGGGTAATAATGGAAAATGAGAAAAGACAGTTTGGAGGACTTTACTCTTTGAACTTGCTACGTGGTGAAGAAAACAATTAGCGCTTAGGCAGTATTTAATATAACTTTGAAGCAGTTTTGGCCAATTTCTTGTGATTTTTGGTGCAGGAAACAAGATTGAAAGCATCATAGTTGGAAGACCAGATTCACTGCTAGAATCAGCTGAAACAGTATATGATCAAGGAATTCAAGCTGATTCCATAAATAAAACCCAAGTTCCTGATCAGCTGGTTGAATTTGATATGTGGACCAATGTCAACTCCCTGGGAACTAAAGTAGATTCTACTGTAGACTCGAGCATGCTAGATGGTGCTAAGGACACCAAGAAAGGTAACCATTGGACTTTACTTTTAATTTATTTTTTTTGAGTTTTTTATGAGAAACAATAAAATAAAGAAATAAAAAGAGCCAAGAGGGTTTATGCAAACAGACTTTCTTTATAATGCTTCAAGATTGAGTAGCGCTTTGCAGTCCATCTTTGCTGGGTGCTGACTTTCTGGTAGTAGGATAATAAAACCAAAAAAAAACTAATGGCACTGTTGTTACTCATGGAAAAGTTCTATCCCTTTATTCACATTCACCTCCGTTATGTTGTCACAATATAGAACCACCTTTTTATCTGATCAACAGTTAGAGACAGTACGGGCTTTTCTTGTAGTGATAGATTTACAGTCTCCTTCAATTGGGAAGAATAAGTTCTAGCTATTCAAGATTCTCATAATTTATAGGGAAATCTTTGATTGCTTATTGTTTCTCCTCGAAATTGGATATTTTACTTTGCATTCGGCCTTCTTACCTTTTTAGCATATGATTTTTTTTTTTGTAATTTCGATAAGATTAATTGTAGAAATGTTTTCTTGGTAATTAGCTTGCCAGGGAATCGATGTCAGTTCACTTAGCTGTTTAGGGAGTTCCTATGGATACATTTTTTAGGAGAGTGGTATTCACAGTGAAAGATCTCAATAAACTGTGTTGGTCATTTATATTTGCTTGCCAAAACCTTGGCAAAGTTCAAATGTTGATGATAACAAGTTAAGAATGAATTCATATCAATGTATATGGACTTCAAGAAGCTGAAAATCATTCGAAGAAGGATATCCATTATTAAAGTGTTTTTGCTAAATTTATGGGTGGTGTTTATTGTATTTTCATATTGCAACATACGAATTTGTGCTCTATATCAAATTCTAAGTTCAGACAATTTGATCATTGTGCATCACATTGACATCTCAGTTTAGGTGCTTCATTTTAAGTGGATGTTCATGTAAGCTTTAATGTTAGACTTACGGTACCACTCCTTGTTTCTTCTAAATCTCTATCAATTTAACATATATGACTTCTAATCAAGAGTATTTCAGATTATAGTGCATAAACTAAAAGTTCTCTCTTCCTGGCATTTCCTTACCTTGTGCATTTGATGCAGGAATTACTGTTGAGAATATTGTAGTTGGAATACCATACACATCACACGAGTCAAATGGATCAGTGCTGGATGATGATCAAACTTCAACAATAAACAACGTGCTAGTTCAGAATCAGTCAAACGGATTTGCAGTACTATCAGAGTCTGAAACTGATACTAAAGCTAATTCGACACCAAGTCTTACTGAGACCGTAACAGATACATTTGATGAAAAAAAAGGTATGGTACCAGCATTTGCATTACATCTTCAAGTGAGGACTCAAAGTTTATTTTTAGGATTATGCTATCAGTCATTTAAACTATTCTGAAGCATGGTATTGAACGTCTAAAATAACTCCTGCTGTTTACTCGTATCAAAATATGTTTTGGAAAAATGCATGCTGAAGTACTTCTAGAGAAGCATCTCATAAATTTTCTTGGTTTAAGGTCAGGTACTACCAAGCTTTATTAGGGGAAGTACTTAATAGATGTTCTAATGAAGTCTTGATTCAGTTAGTATATGATAGGAACCCAAAGATTTTGATGTTGAAGTTGGAGAGTGAGATGTTGATATTGTTGAGTTTATGGGTGATTTAGAATCGTTGGTTGGGCTCATGAAAATGCAACCAAAGATTCTAGTAATGCCATTCTAGCTTTCTACCATCGGCCAAAGTTGGCTTCTTGGAGTGAGGAAAATTGATAGCTGCAGGATTCGATTTGTATATGAGAGTAAAGGAATGGACGTGATGTGGGAGGTGGAAAGTGAGAACTGAGATTTAAATTTGTTGAGCCTGCAACAAATAAAATTTGGTGAATAGGTTAGAAGTGGGAAGGGAAGACAATGGGAGTAACAGTTCAGGGGAACCTATATATAACTATCATTAGGAAACACAACTCATTAGATGGTAAGAGAGAAGGAGAAACTTAAATTTCTTCTTACTTATGTATCTTAAACTACGACTATGTGCAAACATGTCTTTACTTCTTTTAAGATGCCATGGTTTCATATCCATATTCCCACATGAGATGTACTGTTCTAGAGAAACTAGTTATGAGAGAAATACTAGACCACATTTATTTATTTTTTTAGTACAATAATTTTGGGTGGGGAATTCGAACCTTTAACCTCATGTCTAAGAGTGTGACTTATACCAATTGCTATGCTGTTGGTACTAGACCACATTTATTTAATTCCTAATTTGGTTAAAGTGTACATCTTTTAACTTATTATGGAAAGTCTAATATTACTTGTCTATAGTTTAAAATAAATTAAAATTTATATAATTTTAAAACCAAATACAATGAAATAATATAAAATAAAATTAGGCGTTGATATTGTAGCAGTACCTTTAATGAATTAAATCTGCACATGTTAAACTAATAACTTAGCAGTCTTAAACTGAATACCGAACTGCAAAAGCATAAGATAATATATCAAATATTTGAATGATTTTTTATTCTCAACTGTTAATAATTCTTAATTTGGCTCGAAACTTTAAGCAACAACTACGGCAGACAGACACTGAAGAGAGAGTTTATTTCTTTTACACATTCTTACACACTCACAGGAAAGTTCTATGCATCTTTCAGTTTTCCCCTCGAAGAATTTTCCATCATAGTGGTGCGTACTTAGTTTTTATTTTTATTTATTTGTTTATTTTTCCGCAAGTATATTGGAGATTGGTGTGTAAAAGCAGTTTATGCTCATATAATACTATCGTAAAATAGCATTATTTACCATGCTATAGAACCAGTTATAGGAGGCTTCTCGACTCTTGAAATCAGAATAAAATAGAAGCCTTGGTGACTGATGATTTCTAAAATGATGCGATTTGAGAGAGCTAGATGAAATTATGACTCGATGATTCCAATATTTAATGCCTAAAATAAAATTAACTTCAGACTATCTTTGCCGAAAGTTCTCATGTCTTACTGTTATGATCTTATCTTTACTTTATGCAGGCATTGATGTTGAGAATGTTGTGGTTGGAATTCCATACCCATCCCTAGAGTCAAAGGGAGGACTGCTTGATCGATTTAGGCTACCTGCATTTTTTAACAAAACTCCTGTTCCTGATCAGTCAGCTGCAGTTGCTAAGACAGAGATCCCAACAACACCAGAACCTGTAGAAGCTACTGTGCCTGATTCTTCTCCAGTTTCTCCCTGCCTTGAAGCACCAACTGTAGCTGAGAGAGCGACAGACACTGCAGTGGGCAGTCGCGAAGGTATTGTCAGACTGGGATGTTATCTTTCTACTCACAATGAAAGAATTAGCACCACCTTTTTTCAGCTCATTCACATAGAATTAACATGTCATATGTACTTGTTACTTTTTATTTTAAATAAAAATACACTTTTGGTTCTTGAGATTCAACCTAAGTGTTGCTTTAGTCAACAACACCTGCTTCATTGAAGTTCGGAAAAATCTTGCTTTGGTCCCCGCTGTTAATTTTCCGTTGCTACAATCACAGCAAGATTTATTGGCTTGTTTTTCCCTTCTGTTCTTGAGGTGTTTTCTATGAGTTTTGAGACTGATATAATATTGATTTATTAGTTGAAGCAGGACCTGTGGCTATTTCCATTGATGATTCTCTGGATGAACAAATAGAACCTGAACCAAGTAGGTATAACAGGTGGGAAATAGTGAAAAGTATAGTTTATGGTGGTTTAGCCGAATCAATTACAAGCCTCGGGATTGTGACATCTGCAGCAAGTGCCAATACTGCAACAGGTACTGTTTACTCTAACTTTTTCCATCCTGTTTATGGCATGTTGATTATCCTTTGATCAATCAGTATGAGATGCTTATAAATAGCTTGTACTAATAGTTGTTAAGATTTGTTGATTATATTTTGTTACTCGTAGACTCAAAATCGTTGTTAAGATTTGTTGAAAAGGAAAATTAGGGTTTATGGATTATTAGTATTTTCCATTATTATTTTCCTTTTTGGTATTTTCCATTTATGACTTTTCCTTTTGTGGTTTCTTTGAGATCTATTTATTTCCTATGTAATAGATCATTATGTACTCTGAATTATTATGACGTATTCAATAATATAGAAATATCTTTTTTTTCAAACGGAAACGAACCTTTTTATTAACGATAATAAAAGACACTACGCTCAAAGTACAAGAGTAGTATACTAAGAGCGAAAAGCGAAAAAGGACTTAAAAGACAATCGGAATAACGAAAATAAATCAAGCCAAACTAAATATTGAGTTTACAATAAGAGGCCAAATTCTGGGAGAGAAATAAACACTAATAGCTTCAAAGAGAAAGCAGATGGGACACCAAAGAGAGGCAACATCAATCTTGAGCCCGAGGAGACTTGCTAAAAAGTACAAACCAACAACCTGCAAAGCATCTTTGAGCTCTTCAACAAGAGAAAACCATACTTTTGCTTGGCGGGAAAGGATGAAAACGTACAACCAACTTTACCGAAACACCGAAAACTAACATATGTTGCCCAAACAAAAGCAAACAAGGAACTATAGGGGAACTAGAAACTGCATCCTTCAAAACTCGCAAAGTAACTGAATAGAGAATCAAAAAGTGACTAAAGTCGGTTCTCAAACGAAAACGAGATTGCATTTTTCTACTATTGACTTTAGATGGGCTGGAATTTCGTAATGCTTGGATTGAAGGGGGGTTTTGGAGTTCAGATTCCATCGTCTAAATCCTCTTCATTCTTTTTTTTGGATAAGAGACAAATGTGTATTAGAAAGCCCAGCAAAGGGCAAGAGAAAACAGCCTACAGGCAGGGGCCAAGATAGCCCCCCCTACAAAAAACTAACACAAAAGAGCCTTCCAATTGTTAATAATCATGGAGAGGCTGTAATTACAAAAAACTGATGTATAATTTGTACACCACCAAGAAGCGTGTTGCACCACAGTCCAAAAGTAATCAAAAGAATTAGACCTATTTTCAAAAATCCTATTGTTTCTCTCCTTCCAAATACCCCAAAGGAGAGAGCGAAAGGCACACCCCCAAATAATATTGCCCTCAGTACCAAACCCTTTAAGAGACATACCTTCAAGAAGCCAGTTATCAACCATAGCCAGCGCACAAAAACTAACAGAAAAGGTATTAAACAGAGCAGAAATCACAATGTAGAAATAAATGATCTAAGGACTCATCACTTTTAAAACAAAGACAGCAAACCAAAGGTTGTAAGGCAGTGTTCTGCAGCTTTCTTTGCATTTTCTCATGAGTGTTCAAGCTTCTATAGGCTAGAGACCATATAAAGAATTTAATCTTCTTAGGATCCGACCTTTCCAAATGTGACGCACCAGAGGAAAAGCAATCGGAGTATGTTGTTTGGTGATGGACAGAAAGGTAGATTTAGTTGTGAAGTAACCAGCCCCATTTAAAATCCATTTGGCGTTGTCCCTCTCTCTACCAGGAGCCCAAGATTGGAGTCTTTCAAAGATGGAACCACACTACTAAACTCCTCATCAGTAATGTTCCTTCTCAGCCCCAAATTCCATAAGGAGGTTTCTGGACACCAGCAGTCAGCAACACATTTATCTTTATTCATGGAGAGAGCAAAAATATCTGGGAAACTGAGGGCAAGTGACTGACTACCACACCAAACATCTAACCAGAATCTTATATTCCTACCATCCCCCATAACAAACTCCACAAGATTAAAGAAAGGGCCTTTAAGACTGAGAATCCCCGCCCACAAACTATTAGACTTTCTTCTATATGGGATCTTTGAACTCCAACCATTCTGATCTATACCGTAGATAGCTACCACCAGCCGCCTCCAAAGGGCCTCTTTCTCAGCTATAAACCTCCAAAGCCACTTCATAAGGAGGGCTTCATTTCTTTGTTGCAGCAACCCTACACCTAGACCACCATAGCAAATCGGCGCCGTGGCAATTTTCCAGTTCACAAGGTGAGTTAACGGTCTAAACTCCCCACCATTCCAGACAAAATCTCTAATTTTCTTCTCTAATCTTTTAATAACGCCCTTAGGAGCTTTAATGAGGGAGAAACAATACCCTGGGAGACTGGCCAACACAGATTGAGCTAAAGTCAACCTACCTCCTTTTGAGAGAGAAACGTATCGCCACTTGTCAATCTTTTGACTAAACCTATCTTCTATATTTTTCCAGCCGCCATTGGACTTTCGAATCCCTCCTATGGGAGGACCTAGGTAACTGAAGGGGAAAGATTCCACCTTGCACCCAACCTTGTCTGCAAAGGCCTCCAGCTCCGCCGGTTCAACATTTATGCCAAGGATGGAGGTCTTCCCAACAATAAGAGACAGCCCTGCGCCCGTCAAGAAGAGGTTGATCACATTCCACCAGGCGTCACAATTACTAGGTTCCCAATCAATAAACAATAAGGTGTCATCAGCATACTGAATATGGGAGATGACCATCCCTTGGCTGCCTACCTCAAACCCATTTAAAGATCTTTTCTCCACACAATAATGAAGAAGGCGGCTCAAGGCATCTCCTACTATGGTGAATAAAAAAGGAGCTAACGGGTCACCTTGGCGAATACCCCTCTTAGCTGTAATTTTCCCTCTAGGTCTCCCATTAATCAAGATAGAGAAATTAGTGGACGAAAGACAACCCCAAATCCAACTCCTCCACTTTCTACCAAAGCCCTTGAGTCTCATAGCCGCATCGAGGAAGGACCAATCTACTTTGTCACAGGCTTTTTCCAGGTCTAACTTTAGCAAAGCGCCTCTCTTATTTCTAGCCCGAAAATCATCTATGGTCTCAGAAGCAATAAAGATGGCATCTAAGATCTGCCTCCCTTCCACAAAGGCCATTTGAGAGTCACTAATGATCGAAGGAAGAACTCCCTTAAGCCTATTAGCAAGGACCTTGGATATTAATTTGTACAAAGAGGTGGTAAGACTGATAGGCCTAAAATCACAGACGCGCACAACACCCTTCTTCTTGAGGATTAAGCAAATATAAGTTTCATTACAGCTCTTGTTAATAGTTCCGTTCTTAAAAAAGTCCTGGAACACCCCAAGAATATCGTGCTTAAGGATGTTCCAAGAAATTTTATAAAACTCTCCTGTCATCCCATCTGGCCCTGGAGATTTCAAATTTCCCATATCAAACACTGCATCATGAATCTTTTTTCCAGAGAAGAGCAGCTCCAGTTTCTCCACATTAATCTGCGTAAGAGAATCCCATCTTAAGTTATCACAAGACAAATTTTGGATGCAATTCTAGTGGCTTCTGAATCTATTCATGATTGTTTGGCTAGAGGCAAGAGAGATGCTCATGAAGTTAGATCTTGAAAAAGCATATGACAAAGTGGTTTGGCGTTTCCTGGACTCAGCTTTGAAACTCAAAGGCTTCGGTAGAAGGTGGAGAAAGTGGGTATGGGGCTGTCTATCTTTGACTAATTTTTCTGTGATTATAAATGGAAGACCGAGGGGAAAAATCCATGCCAAACGCGGAATTAGACAGGGCGACCCTCTGGCCCCCTTCCTCTTCACTATTATAGGGGATGCTCTTAGTAATTTGCTTCACTTATGTATGGAGAAGAATTCTGAGAGGTATTTCCATTGGGCTTTCGGCTGTCACGGTTTCTCATCTTCAATACGCTGATGACACGTTGCTGTTTGCGGATTGGTCCCCAGAGAATGTGACAAACTGGTGGCAGATTGTAAACCTTTTTTTGAGAGGGGCTGGCCTCTCCATCAATGTGTCAAAATCTTCCTTAATTGGTCTTAATGTGGACAGTATAGTGCTGGAAAGTCAGGCTGCCTCCATCGGCTGCAAAACTGAAGTCCTCCCCTTCTCGTACTTAGGTTTCCAAATTGGGAACAGACGGATTTCGATGGCCGGTTGGGATTCTTTGTTGGATAGGTTTACTATGAAACTAGACAAGTGGAAAAACTGTGACTTATCCAAAGGAGGGAGGCTTACTCTTGCCCAATCTGTACTTAACAGCCTCCCAGGTTATTGGTTTTCTTTGATTAAAGCACCTGCAGGTGTTATTAAGAAAATGGAAAAGATGATTAGAGACTTTGTGTGGGGTGGTGGTCGTTCCAATTCGCTGGGCAACTTGGTTAAATGGGATATTACGGCTCAACCCATTTGCTACGGAGGCCTTGGTGTTGGTTGTCTTCGACAAAAAAATGCAGCTCTTCTTAGTAAATGGCTGTGGAGGTTCATGTGTGAAAAGCAAGCTTTATGGAGAAAAGTAATTGCAGCGATTTATGGGGAAGACTCTAGTGGA
>JBBPDJ010000008.1:12368164-12382030 GCA_037974625.1 Cucumis cinereus | reverse complement strand
GAGGCGCGCGCCTTCTGATCTGCGCCTCGCCTATTCAAGGCGAGGCGCAACGTTGGCGCCTAGCGCCTAGGCGCGCCTTTTAAAACACTGTTCATAGGTTTTGTTATAGATCTCTAAATGAGGATCTATGTTTCTATCCCATAAGTTCTTGGTTTTGTGTTTACCTAAAAGTTCTTGTTTTCGTTTTTCCTGAGTTTTTTTGTTCTATCCCAGATCTGCTGATTTGATTCGAAAGTTTTCTTCGCTAACTCAAATTGTTCGTGATTTGACCTCCTTGGGTTTGAGGGAGGGTGTTGAAAAGGAAAATTAGGGTTTATGGATTATTAGTATTTTCCATTATTATTTTCCTTGTTGATATTTTCCATTTATGGATTTTCCTTTTGTGGTTTCTTTGAGGTCTATTTATTTTCTATGTAATAGATCGTTATGTACTCTGAATTATTATGATTTATTCAATAATATAGAAATTTCAACAAGATTCCAATTCATTTTCCCTTGTAATTTACCAAACTAACCAATGTCATGAAATGTATAGGATATGTGGATTGAATGGATTTTATTCACACTAAATAGGTGGATAGGTCGATTTTCTTCTTTTCTTAAACTCAAGCATTTTATATTTTTGGGATAAGAAAACATAAAAGTCTTGCCAGAAAAAAAGTAACATTTTAAAATCTAGTTGTGTGCAAACATTTTAGGGTCTTCAAGAGATGCGACAAAGCTCAGACATCTCAAGTTTCAGCATAATAGAGAATTTTTGAAACATGATATATCCTGATTCTTTTAGTTCCAAATCTGAACTAAATTACTTGTTTTGCCGATTGTAAATTGGTGCGTCTTAACTTGTTGACACATTAATCTATTTTCATGTTCTTTTTGCAGGGAGCATTGTAGTTTTGTCGTTGGCAAACCTGATCAGTGGCCTTTTTATCCTTGGACATAATGTGAGTAACTGAATTTAAGATAGACCTCAGAGATGAATGTTTATTTAATTTAGAAAGAATACTAAGAAAGAAAAACGGTAAAAGGGAATTGGGGAGACTCTTTTCGCTCTCTTTTACAAAGCCCATTAAATTCTGCACCTCCCTTTCCTTTTCTCTGCTTGCTCAAGTCTATTTCATGTAAAGTTGCCTTTCTTTACTTTTGACAAATTGAGTGAACTTGAGGCCTATCACTTCGGGCAAAAATGGTTTCGTCGTAACGTGTTTCTTTCATGTCACAGTAGTCCATTTAGAAAGACTAGCATGTGTGACAATTCATGAGGCAAATCCAAGATGTCATTTGCAATGTTTTCAATACACTTTATTGATTACTCAATTACTAAGGCAGACCCCATGTTTTTTGTGTTTCTTTGTTCAGAAGTCCATTGCATTAAGTTTGTTCAATCACAATCTCTCATTAAACATACACAAAATTTGCAGTTGACAGGACTTAGGAGCGAGCAGTTCAGAAGGACGTCTAATGAAACAGACGATGATGATCACGTCGACCGATACGAAGTAGTACTGGGAAAACGAGAGAATTACATTCTACATTTTGTGCTTGCTATCTTCTCGTTTGTACTCTTCGGCCTAGTCCCTCCTCTCGCTTACGGTTTCTCATTCACCAAGAGCAATGACAAGGATCTCAAGCTTGCAGCAGTAGCAGGAGCTTCTCTTTTATGCATCATATTGCTTGCCCTTGGGAAGGCTTACATTCAGAGACCAAATAGGTGGGATGTGTACATCAAAACAGTAGCGTCTTACATCGTTTTAGCGGCTGGGGCTGGAGGTTTCTCATACTTGGCCGGTAATCTGATTGACAAGCTCGTGAAGAAATATGGTTGGTTTGAGGAAAACCCTGCATTCAATCTCAGTCTGCCCCTTTCAGAGATGAGTTTAGCGAAACCTGCATGGGGATCCTCTTGAAGTAGGTTCAAATATGAAGTTAGAATATTTAGCTTTTAAACTACTTTCAAATGCTGCCAATTTTCTCTTCAATCTAATATTTTTTTATCCTTGTGGTTTTTGTCCCTCCATCTCCTTTTATATTCTGCCATCGCATAGAACTGTCTAATGATGAATGGTTTTTATCTTTAATAAAATAAATTACATGGAAGAATATGGGAATTTTGTATCTCATTTTCTCAATGGCTATGGAAAATAAATGAAAAAATTTTGGTTAATAGCCTTTTTGCAGCTCACTTAGTTGGCTAATCACAGTTTGTCATGAAACTTGGTACCATTCAAACAGATTTTCACTTTTTTTTTTAGAAAAAGGAAACACAGTATGGACAGTAATAAAGAACCTTGGTGAACGATTTTTGATGCCCAACAAATAGCATTCAATTTTTTTTTTTTTTTTGAAGTATACAGATATATCCAAGATAAAGTCGAATTTTGTGTATAATTGAATATTAAAATTTGAAATTTGTATATAGTATATCTATAAATTTGGATAAAAATCAAATGGGTCAAGGAGACACCTATTAGATCCATAGATCCAAAAAGTCCATGAATCTTTTCCAAGAAAAAAAAAAAAAGTCCCAACAACATACAGAAATCAAAGTATAAGGACATTAATTTATAATTTAACCCATACGTATATATTTAAACAAATACAGAAAAGAACTGTCCAATATGTTTAAAGCACACAAAATCTCAAATTAATTCACATATTTGCAGTGAAGCCAAATGAGTTGCATTGACTTCCTGTTTACAAGAAAAGGAATCACAAAATGGTGCTTAATATAGCTTAAGCACACCCCAAGAAAAGAAACAAAAATTAATTCCAGACATCTTTCATCTGATTCTTCTATTCTTTACTCTTTTTTCCCCTCAAATCAAGAATTAAGTCAAAATAATTTTACAATTACAATGAAGAATGTAGAAGGAAATTTTTCTTATTCACCTCAAAATGGTCTCTGCACAAGTGAAGAAATGAGCAAGCCGTATCTAAATTTTAAATAAAATGGGAACCAAATACACTGACAAACCTTAATATTTGATCCCCTTTTTACTTTTGTGTGTGGATTGGTAATTCGTTAGAACATCCATCTTGGAGAAGAATGAGCAGCAGCAGTGCTTTGCCTTGGTCTGTTAACTTGTTCCGAGCTGTTTCGCTTCTTCATGATCGAGGAGACTGTCGGGCTGTAGTAGTCATTGCTTCTGTAAGATCCAGCCCCTTGAGAATACATCTTCCTTCCATTTCTGAAGCTTCTTTGATTCTCTAGCATTGTTCGACGAGCCATGGGATTACTTTGGACTGATCCCCATCTATTGTAGTTTACACAACTCTGACTCCTTCCTACCTGCTGAAAATAACCTTCTCTAGGACTTGTATAGTTTCGGCTCTCTGCAGTTTCTGCAGAGTACATTGTGGTCTCTCCCTCGCTGCTATATTCGTTTTGCATTGCTGAAACTTCAACGGGAGATGAACAAGACTGAACTTCACTTAATGCCCCATTTACAGAATTTGTTGAGGCAACCTCTTCTCCATTTTCGATAGGATCCACAATTTTTCTGTCCATGGTTTTTCCTTGTCTCAATTGGTTACGTTGAGAAACATCCTTTATGGAATTTCCATCAGAGCTGAGTGGTGGGCTTTGTCTGGTAGAATGCGTCGTAATCGCAGCCGTGGAAACTCTTGGAGGAAAGTTGATATCCAGAAGCTGTGTCGGTGTGGTTTCCCTTTTGCGAACAGGAACCGAAATCAACTTTGGCGATTCATATATTTCAGGAGTAGGAATTCCTTGCACATGGTTCACATGTAGGTTATTCATTGGAGCCTCTTCCTTGATGGTGTTTGTCGTAGTGGAGTAGCTCGATCCAGGTAGATCCCTGGTTTTCAAGACTACATTTGATGGTGATGGTGTTTCCTCGTCATTCGTTTCCATTGGCTTAAAAACTTGCCTCAATGTGAAGGAAGAAGAATGCTCACTCTTTTGTCCTGAAGACATCAATCTGATGAGTTGTAGCTTTGGTTTGTTAAGTTCATCAAGACTACCTTCCCAGTGTTGGTTTAACCAATCACAAATGATTGGCAGAGGAATCCCAAATTGCATAGGAAAATCCTTTTTCCAAGACGATGAAGTTGACGAAGAAGTTGATGATGATTTGGTATTTGGAGATGTAGCCAGTTTCATAGGATCACATACCATGAATGCAAGGTTACCTTGTGCATCAAATCCAGCAGACCCAGGACTCCATGTTACCCCATCAGTCGACAATTTTATTAGGTTATCAGTGGCTATAACCACCTTTCCCTCACTAATGATTAATTCGTCTTTCTCAGAATATCCCAAGAGGTAGACGGCGTTACCAAGTTCAAGATTCGGTTTCGAACATATCTTCAAGTGTTGAAGCTGCTGAGAGTTGGAGTCTCCGTCCACTGCATCTAATCCCACTATTGTAAGATCCAAAACGGAACTTGTAATGAAGAACCTACAACCAAAGTAAATTTAAAAATTTGTTGTAGACTTCCAAGAAAATCATCAACATAAAACGATTCACATGGTATGTAAAGTTCATAAAAGTAAAAGGCCAATAGTCTCAGAAGAATACAGAGATTCCACGTACATACAATATGAATCAATTACTAATTTCTTTAATTAAGAAAGAAGTGTATAGAGAGCCCCACTCCTGACATATTGCTCGTGGCTCACCCTGTTAATCCCCAAAGAGAGTTTTACCTCCCAAAGGCCAGTTTTGAATGACACCAAAGGGTTTTAAATTATTAGGTTTCCAGCCCTGCGTGCTAGAAGACAAGTGTATCTAATTACAAAGTACCTTGGTGATGTCTAAAGATAGTTTTCCTCAAAATTCTGTGCATGGAATCATGAGAAAAAATCAAAGTGCAAAAGAACATAACTCTTTTCTACAAAAAAACTTCATTTAGGTACAGAAATATTGAAACCTATAACTCTTAAACAGAAAAGAAAAGGAAAGAACGCTCATTTTCATTCTATATGAGGGAACTATTGTGGAGGCTAGAGGGGGTGGAAGTGGCAAATCACTTGTACAAGTTTTCAATGGCTTTTCCTTGTTGAACTTATGGGAAGCTAAATTCAAATTTCACTTTATTTCCCCACCACAATCATTTTTCCTCACCACCTACACCAATCAATTTGTCCTCTCAATGCATTTCATCTCCCATGGATTTGATGGGATCAGCAATCTGTTTGCACAAAATTATAATATCTAAAAAAACAAATCTTCCTTTAAAAATGATACATTTTGTAAAACGACCAGTAATTAAAGAAAAACTTTCCTCTTCATATTATGAGGAATCGAATCATATACAGCAAAGCCATATGATCAATGTCAGCTTCCCTATTCGGTACGAAAAAGAAGTTTTCGTGAAGGGTGAAGGAGGTATGCACACATCTTCATAGACATTATGGAAAGCTCATTTTTGCCCCTATACTTAGCCTAGCATGTCAATTTTAACCTTAACCTTATATATTCAATTTCACTAAATTGTATTGTATGTGTATCCAAAATTGGAATAAGTAGTGAAATTACTACATCCTCAAAACTAAATTAGAAATTTGCTCATATATCAACAATAAATAACAAAACACTTCAAAATCAAACTACAAAGATTCTCAAGCTTAACCATGATAATACTCAAACCTAGCTACAAAATCAAGCAAATAAAAAGGAAAGTTTAACAAAAACATGCTCGAACCTAGCTAAAAAGCATTATAATATTGCAAGAGGTATCAATACCCACAAAAAAGTCTCATATAGCTCTATAAGTGCTTACAATTCACATCTAGCCATAAATCTGCAAAGTTAGAATTACTGAGCCAAGTATGAGAGATTGAATTTTTATGGCTAAAACTGACTTGCTGAACCAAATATAAGAGTAAAAAATGTTTTTTTCGCTAAATGGTTGACATGCCTTTTGATATAACTTCCTGGTATCTTTAGAATTTGTCCCAGCACGAACTAAATAATATAAATATTCCAAGCTGCAAGTGAATGCATATTCATTAGGCCTAATTAATGCATATTTATTAGGCCTAACACCATTTGAGACAAACAATCACTACCCCACAAGCTCCAAGTGACACCACAGCTCTCCCAAGTAGAGAAACAAGAAACCAAGATCCAATGATCACTTGGATAAGGTAGATGAAAGTTTTACCGAGTGAATTAAGAGGTATGTATAACCTACATGCCTTTAAATCGACAGTGACATGAACAGTAATTGCAGATTTTTTTAAACTCTGTCCCATGATTTTGACATTCCAACAGAAATGCAATGTAGACACCATTTCCCAAGCCCTTCAAATCTCCACACAACAAATGAATCAAAGAGAAAGAAAACACAAAAACAATTTTGAATCTGTAATAATCAAAGCAATTGATTTTGAAATTTTAAAAAAGTAAATGAACTATTCTAAAACTCTATTGGAAGAAAGCCAAAAACCCCAACCATTGAACTTGCACACAGTCACTTGAGCCGTAAATTTCTTCATCCCAACAATTTCAATCAAACAAGAACAGAAGCAAAAACAATCCCGAACATAAGGCAGCAACTCTTCCTAATCCTAATCTTCAACATTTGTTCCATATTTCCTACATTACCCAGAAGAGAAAAAAAGTAAGAGAAATCACCTGTGAGGAACAAGGGTGGCAGCGACGCCGTTTTGGAGGCGAATCTCGCAACTCTCAGCAGCGGAAACGGATGGAAGATTGACATGGGTGGTCAAAAGAAGGCTCCGATGGATTAAAAAAGCGGTGCCGGAGGCTCCATTGGCAGAGATACGAGCCATGGCGGGGCCTTTGCCGGAAAAAATGGCGGCCTTGGTTCTCTCGGACTTGCCGACCCCTTTACAGAAGCACAAAGAATCGCCCAAAACACCCATGATTGGAAACGGTAGGATGTGGAATCTGATGGAATTATGGATCTAGAAGAAGGAGGAGGAGGAATTGGAGCATTTGAGTGAGTGGGAGAATGTAAAGTGTGGAAATGTGAAATGGGTCACCATTTTTGTGTCCTACACAGAGAATTAGAGAGAGAAAATGGGGAATTTGTCAAGTTTGATGTTACTGTAAAGAAGCTAAATTCAAGAGAGGTGGTGTGCTATTTGTAGTTTGAGGACTCACATTGAGTTTGAATGTCGGAAAACCCAAAAAAAGAAATGACTACAGCGACTAAGTGGATGGAGAATCAAACTCAAGAGAGATTTGGTATATTGCATCAATTTTAACATTAAAATTTTAATTTCATCAACTTGAATCTCAAACTTGATAGATTGTATCAGTTTTATCCTAATAGGACTTAATCTAAGTATAATTGATCACGTGAGTACAAATTTAGAGATTTAACATTTAGTTAAATTGATCTTGTTAAACTTAAAAGTAATTGACATAATCATTATAAATTGATATATAACGAAATATTACTGATATATATAAGTAGGTTATGTTATAAGTTTAATTTATCACTTTTTAGATTTATCCGAAATAGGTATTTGAACTTTTTTAAGAAATATCCAATTTGTTTGATATGATCATCAACTTTTAATTAACTTTGAAAATGTCTAACAATTTTCTCAAGCTTTTTTAAATCTTCATTTTTGTGTCTAACAAATCATCAACATATTTAATATTTTATAAAGTTTTGAATACAAATAAAAAATTTAAATACAAAATTAAAAGTTTAGTTTGATATTTACAAATTTATTAGAGCTTCGTAAATAAATATATTAGACACAAATTCAAATTTTAAAAAGAAAGTCATCCAAAGAAATATTTAATTTTTTTTTAATAATTGTAAATTTATATATTAACATTAAAAACAATTATAAAATTAAGAACTCAAAAGAAAAAGGGTTAGAGAGAGAGAGAGAAAGAAAGGGTTTGGGGAAGGGAATCTGTGTGTGTGAGAGAGAGAGAGAGAGAGAGAGTTGTGGTTCCTAAAATTTTGGAGGGAAAAGGGTTAGATTATGGACTTTATCAAACCCTCTTACCTCTCTTACACCTCTCCATACTTTACCCATTAAACTTCATTTTATAAAATTTACATAAATATTTATCCCAAAACTGTGTTTTTTCTTTTTTCTTTTTTAAATAATGATAATAATAAAATCATCTCTATAAATAGAAGTTTTACCCCTTCGTTCTTTTTTTTTTTTTAAAAAAAAGATGAAGAAGAAGATGTTGGAAGAACTGAAAGACCAAAAACTCTTTTTGAAAATTTAAAGAATACAACTCTTCTCAAGTTTCAAAGACCAATGCTCTAAAGCTATCAAATTACGAAGAAATAAGCTATGAGAATATGAAGAATATAACTTTACTTAAATTATGAAAAGGAATCTCTAAATCTTTCAAATTTTAACAATGAAGCTCAAAAGATCAGTAGATATATTAAAAAAACTCTTAAGATTTAAGCTCCCAAGATCCAAGTAGTGAAGCTCTAAAGCTCCCAAGTCTTGGAAATCAATACTCTTAAGCTCCCAAGTTGCACATACTGAAGCGCTCAAGTTATAAAGAATTGAAGATCTAAACTATTTGAAGCTTCAAAGAATAGAAGACTTCAACAAATTAACTGTATCTTCACAACCTACAAGCTAAAGAACTCCTCAAACATAAGAAAAGACTCACAAGTCGATCAAAAAGTTGGGGGTCGATCAAAGTTGATCCAAGCTGATTAATAAGCCAAAGGTTGGTCCAAAAAGATTAACAATCCCAAAGGTCGGTCATCCAAAAAGATCATCAAGCCCAAAGGTTAATTATCCAAGAAAATCAACAAGTTTAAAAATTCAAGTTTATTTTGGAGAGAAAGCATAAAAGGATTGTGTATAGAGATTGTAATCACTATACTAAAATTAATACAAATATATTGAAATTAATACTAATACAAAGTTTAAATCCAACGAATTAAATTCCTTAAAAAAATCTCGTGGTCGGGCAAATTTTGTCACCTAAATCCGGACCAAATGATTATACTAAATTTATCCACAAGAGTTAATCTTAGTGGGAAGATCGGGTCAAACACAAGGAGCATGTTAAATTTCTTTAATAAATAATTTACGACCCGAGGTACCGACGAGGGGTTGTAATGGAATACTACAAATGAAAGTAAAATGCCGAAATTATATTAAGAAAACAATCAATACAAGAATACCTAGCTTGGATTGTTACAGAACTTTCCTATTCAAAATATTTGATCACTAAACTCTCATCACTAAATTAAGTAATTGCTAATGCCGAACCAAATTAATTGGAAAAGTCAATTAATTTGTCCTAATCGATAAACTAGTCTAAATTGAAAGGATGATAACCATGCAATTCCAATTCTTCCTAGTTGCATTGGATCTAAGACTTAGTTAGGTGAATATCTAAATTTCAAGCACTTAATTAGATGTTGTTTGGTTCAATTCTAGGTTGGCTAAGACAATACTCATTAGTCGATTTGCAAATTAACTTAACTTATTGCTTCTCGTTGATAAAACGTACAATTGAATGCATATCACAAGCTACAACCATAAAATCACCAAGCGTACGATAATATGATCATGAAATATATATTAAAATGTGAATTGAACCAAGCAATTACCATATCAGTTCCAAATCTTACAAATACCTCAAACTATGAGAAACTCCTAGAAACCCAAACTAGAGATGATTACCTTAGCTAATCATCTACATGTCGAATGATGAGGAGTAGGTTTGGTACATAAACAAAAAAAAAAAGTGAGAAAAATAGAGAGAAATCATGTTTTGTGTGGCTGGAATCGATGGTCCCCTGACCTAAACGACTAAAGACAATATTTATAGAATCATGAGGGCGTCGCAACATTGAGGACAGTGTCATAGTGCTTTACAAAAGCTGCACGTGTCAAGTATTTAGAGCGTCACGTCGCTGTGTGCTTTTCACGAAAGAAGAGGTTTTTGTCTTGCAGTGCCGCACGCAATATCTTTGGACGCCACGACGCTGTCAAGGCAGTGGCAAATTTGCCACTTCTTTAGCTAGTTCATGCTATTTGACTTTGGTTACGCCTATTTTAACTCCAATTTGTCATCAACACCAATATTCTAACCTTGATATGCTCATATCCTATAATATAGCTAAATAGAAACGCACAACCATAGAACAATTCTGAATTAAGTGAGAATAAATAACACATTTTCGGTGCTATCAATCTTGTCGAACAAACTCATTTAATAAAAATAGTTTAATAAACTTTGAAAGTTTTTTTTTTTAAAAAAATTATGTTAGTGTTCTCAAACAATTAATCTTTTTAAAAAAAAATTAAGCACTCAAAAACTTAACGGAAATCATTATAAATATGCACAATACATCTTTCTAATTTTCTTTTATTGTTTAATTCTAAATTCTAATCCACTTTTTCTTTTTCTCTTCTATTTTCTCCTCCATATTCTTTTTAAAAAAAACAATTTTCCTTTATCTTAATCATTTAAGATCAAATATCATTATGATTTTTTACTTTAATTTAAAACAGATTTTTTTATTCTCTTATTTTTATTATTGATTTTCCTATAATCATAATTTTAAATTTTTATCTAACACTTGGACATTTGAAAGCTTAATTATGACTTAGGATGATTTTAAATGTTTTCCACTGGTTAAATTTAAAAATTAAAGAAATTGTGGTGTTAATCACTTATAAGAGTTTCTCATTTATTATGTTATCGTTGGGTGTAGTTTGATTTATATATCATAAATATATATGAAGGATTATAAAAAATAGTATATTATAAGACATATTCAGAGTCAATATTAATAACAAACCATAAGTACTTCTAGTCTAATGTGGAAAGTATTGAGTGAATTAATATCTATATATATATATATATATATATTAGTTGTGTAATTCAGAGTTCAAATTGTAGTTTGAAGAAAGTAGAAATTATAATGGAGAAATGAAAAAGAATGATTGATATGCCAAAGATGTTAATTAAAGTTAAAGTATATGACTAAAAAAGTGAAATAAACTCCTTTTAAATTTAAAACTATTACAATCCACTCTTTAATTTCAAATAATTAAGTCTTCAACATACAATTTTAATGCAATATTCCTTAATTAATTTTAATGTAATACACACACACATATATATATATATAAAGATTTTCCAACTGGAATAATCATCTTCAATTTAATTTCCTATTTTTCCTTCTTTCTGCTGCTGATTTTGATTTTACCTCTGATTTGTCATTACTTTACATTAACAAGATCAACTCACGTATGTATTTATATCTTAAGTTTATATATATATATATATATACATAAATATTTCAAATTTTACGTTAATTTGTTATTGTTGATGAAAAATTATTACGTTATCGTTACATTACCATTTTGTCTGTTACGTCTGTTACATTACGTTATGTTACCGTTACGACTGTTTCGATCATTGATGTTCCCTTTTCTCACCACCTATATAAGGCGTACTTCCCTTCTCATTTCGTCATTGGAATTTTAACATTCACATCTCCTCATCTCTTCTCTCAAAATTAATTCTTCAATTCTAAGTTTTTCGAGCAAGTCTTTTAGTAGTGTATGTTTTTCGATCGGTTTTGGTGCATATTCGATCGAGTTTCTGATTGTTTTATCTTGAAAATGACGTGACACTTTCGTCATTTTGTCCAGCAGTAGTTCCACTGCACCTTGTTCCAACAATTTTATGACGGTTCTTTCTGCAACGTGATGACCGATTCAACTCCAAGGCAATTTTCTCTCTTCTGATCTCAACTGCCCATTATGTTTCGAAGGGGCACATCTCAAACGGTGGAAACAAAAGATGTTGTTTTTCCTAACCATTAAGAAGGTTGCCACCGTCTGCACCACTAAGAAGTCGGAAGTCCCAAAAACTGATCCAACCCAGGAGAAACTAAAAAATCTTGAAGCATGGAAGGGAAATGATTTTATTTGTAACAATCTTATTTTAAATGGTTTGACTGATGAGTTGTATGATTATTACAATACAAAGTCCACGACGAAAAAAGTTTGGTATTCCCTACAAAAGAAGTATGATACCAAAGAAGCTGGTTCAAAGATGATGGATCTGTAGAGGTTAATTCCATGAACTGCAGAAAATTGTCCATGAGATAGTAAGTGGAGGTATGGTTTTAGATGACAATTTCAAGTTGCTATTATTATTGACAAGTTACCTCCTATGTAGAAGGAATTTAAAAATATCCTGAGGTACAATACCAAAGAGTTCTTCCTGGAAAGTCTAATAACACGCCCGAGGATTAAGGAGGAAGTCCAAAAACATGTCCATAAGGAGTAGATGAACATCATTCCCAGAAGAAATTCCACTGTCGCTCTGAAACCTAGATTGAAGCCAAAGGAGAACAAGATGAAGGTCCATAACCAAGGTCCCAACAACTAGAGAAACCAGAAAAATCCAAAACCTCAGTCCAGAAGTACGATACAAATTCTCTACTACAATTGTAATAAAATTGGTCATTTAGTTAAGAATTGTAGGAACATGAATCGTCTTGCTGCGAAGGCGAACCTGACTGAGGTAGAACTTTGTGCCATGATCACATAAATAAATGTGATCGAGGGTTCTGAAGGTTGGTTGCCAGACACTGGCGCCACACACTCTGTCATGACCTTCTCTTTAAAAAATATAATGAAAGTAAGGATAGAAAAATACTTTTGGGGGATCACCACAATAACGGTTGCTAGAGTCAACAAAGTGGAGCTGGAGTTCACCTTTGGCAAGACGCAGTGGAGTTCATGCAATAAAATTTACAAGATTTATAGAAAAGAATGCCAAAAAACGTAGGGGCCTTTAGACATTATCATATCATACATTATAAATCTATGGCCAAAATTACAGTAAACATTCAATTGCAAAAAAATACATTCATAATGCAGTACCCACCATAAAACCAATGCAAATTTTAAAGACTTACAGAACCATTCACAATTTTAATTTGGAAAAAATTAAAATACTAATACATTGGAAAAAATCTACGGCTAAGCATGCTTTTTATAAACAAAATTACAAAGGAAAAAAAACTCATCCTCGTTGTAGTTTCTGAAATCTACAAAACTCCAAATTGTTGTCACCACCTATAGGAACCACTCCTATTCTCTGAGTAATGGAGGTTGAAAGATTGTGGGAACCAACAGGGATTTACTTTGGAAATTTTTGGCGAAAATATTGAGAGAGTTTTTTTTTTCTTGCAGACATTTTGCAATTCAGACGTTGGATTTTTTTTCTCAGTCGTACTGTCCTTTCCCTTCTTCAGAATAAAGAGAGAGAAGTTAGAGATAATATTGGGAGAACGTGGGAGCATTCCACGTTTCCCAAAAAAATAACTCTGTAAGAGAGTTATTTAATTTAATTTTAATTAAATTAAAATTAAAATTAATAAATAATTAATTAAAATTAATTAAATCATATTTAATCAATATTTCATTTAAATCATATTTAAATAAATATCTCTCACATAAACTATAGATTTAATTTAATTAATTTAATTTAATTTAATTAATTTAATTTAATTTAATTTAATTAAATCTAATTAAACTAAACTATTAATTAATTCTCTAATTAATTTATTTCTCAATTAAATATCTTATATTTAATTTAATCCATATTTGAATCATATTCAAATATTAAATCGTCTCATAACCTATAGTTTTATTGTGTATCGTATACACATTAAATTTAATCTATAGTTTTAAAATGAATTTAATTCACATTAAATCAATATTTAAACTCATACAAATATTTTATTCTCACATTAATTAATTTTGAATCACATCCAAAATTAAAATTTATATTATATAGTTTAATTAAAATATAAACTTTATATTATAATGTATTACCATACATTATATTAATTCTCTTAGTCAATTTGAACATTTCAAATTATATCCAAGATATATTA